>VXBX01007245.1:155856-247209 GCA_013400415.1 Scytalopus superciliaris
GGTATGCAAGATAAAAAAAAAAAAAAAAAAAAAAAAAAAAAAAAAAAAAAAAAAAAAAAAAAAAAAAAGAAGGGTAAAGAATGCATTCTTCTGTGGATGTAGTTGACAAGCTATCAGAATTAGAAAAGCTTAAAGCAGTAATAGTTATGTAGGCATTTCCCTCCTTCTTGGTGAACACAGTTACTGCTGGTATCTTGCACCATGTCAGGCACACCAACAAAATACAAGAGTGCTCACACAAAAATGGCCTGCCATGTGGTTTGGCATAAGGTTTTATAAGCTTTGTGGTGCAAAAGCAAATATGTGTGTTTGAAAGCTGAGAGCAGGCTCAGGAACTTCACGGCTCAAGCATGGAAAGACCAGGCACTGAAATCATGTTTAGGGGCTCTGAGCCACAATTCTTGTGGTGATGAGGAGGAGCTATTGAGGAGGAGGAGCTGGTCTGTCCCAGACCCATAAAGAAGTTAAACTAGGAAATAGGCAATTTGTAGCAATTTGGCACTGCTTGCAAGAACAAGGTGGGCGGGGGAGAAGCACATCATGGGTCACTAATTGTGGTGTCAAACTGCTGCAAAACAAGAGTATGGCGTATCCTGAAGGACTAGGGATACCAGCTTTGGTGAACTCTGGAGTAAAAAATGTTGTATCTCGACAGGATGGTGCATAAAAGGTTAAGCAAATATATTTTTGGTTATATGTGAATTTTATCAGAACAGTATCTGAACCATTATCAGACCTGCCTGCCACACTCAGTGAAACAGTTCATCACCCAGTTGAACTGCAGGGCTATCAGGACCTTTGATACCTGACTGTGCTCTATTAGTTTGAGCAGACAGAATGACTACAGAGACTGGGTGCTGGACATTGTTGCACTTCCCATATTCCATTTTATTTTTTTTTTTTGGCTTTAAGCCCAAATATTTCCCAGGGGAAGGCAACCTTTCTTTGAGCCCTCAGTGCTGTCACCTCTACACACCAGTGGAGCAGGAGCTGCACCTAATTAGCTGAACAGAGTAACAACAAAGATGACCTCCAGCCACCCCCTGCTCACAAGACAATGAAGCAAGATCTGTAAATGCAATGTAAAGAGGGCCTTGACAGCAGCAGCTGCCAGTCACACTTGGAGAAAATCTACAAGCCCTTTACAAAGGTGAGGAACTTGTAGTGTGAGGAGGCAGATCTGACTTAGTTTTCATCCACCTGGCTGAGGCATCCACAGCAATAGAGTCTTAGCCAGCAGCAGGAGCCAATGGCCACATAAACGGGCAGTGACCCTGGTGGTTCTGTAGTGTGCAGTGCTGGCACAAGGAGAGTTGGCACAGGCACAGGTGAAGAAGAAAGGTGTGCACAGACCAGCAGGGTCTGTTCTGAGACTGGGCAGAGAGACTTCAATTGGCACAGCCACAGAAAAACGCATTTATCATCCACCCACAGACTCTGGAACTGCTGGCTTGAGCACTCTTGTTAGCAGCTTCAGATCTCACAGGCAGCAAAGAGGGGTGGCATGTAGGGAGGAAGGAGGGTGAAGCAGCCTGGGAGGACACAAGGACAATAAAGCAGGGTGAGACAAAGCAGCGGGTTTACAAAAGCAGGAGCATGGGATTATCTCAGTGCAAATGCCAAGAGGCTGTTTCTGGAGCAGGACAATCCGTCCTGTAATGACAGGGTTAATTTTGAATTGGCAGAGAGCTCCTGGGACTTTTTCACTTTCACTGTCAAATCTCTGGGGCTGGCAGTTGCTAATTACAATAATATGAGGTGACAGTCACATGAGAAGTGATGGATGGCTGACCGGGGCTGAAAATTCAGAAGGTCGGATCACAATTAATTATAGTGGCAGGATGTAGAAGTCCCTTCCCCAAATTCTCTCTTCCTCTTTCCCCACTTCTTCCCCCTACCATCTGCAGCACCACAAAAACAGAACAGTAAAGAGAAATCATTCTCTTGACTAGAATGCAAAATGGATGGAGGGCACTGGGAGCTGGGTTTCAATGTCTGCGCTGTCACTCCAGCTATCCAAATTCACAAAGTACATAGACAAAAGGGACCAAGTAAGCATCTCATTTCATTTCTCACATAACATGGGCTGCCAGATAGCATGTGTCTTTAGTGACTGTTAAAGCAAGATCATTATGAACTCTTAAGATTTTATTTTGACACAAAGAAGCCTACACAAAGAAAGTACAAAACCGGTATAAAACACCAGAGCTCTGAGTGTTCCTTCTCAGCATTCACTTTGCATGGACCTGAAAGGTCATGCAGAGATGGGGTCCTTTGCATGTAAAACTGAGACAGCTCCTAAGTCACATTCTCAGCCCTTTTATCCCTTATCTAGCTCAGAGAAAACTGGCTTTGGCTCAGCCCGTTCCCATGACCAGCAAGTGAATTACAGCTACTGCCATTCTCACATCAAAGATCAATTCAGCCCTGACCTCAGACTTACCCCGTGGGTCTGTGCAGAGTTATTATGAGTGATTAGTTCAGATTTTCCCCTCCAGCATTTCGTGGTGATGCTATGAACTGTAGGTCACAGTCTATGGTAGAAAAAGCCATGTGAGAACTTTCTAATGATACCCAAATTCTCTGAAGGAGAAACCTGCTCCCCATCCACAAGGGCTGGTTTCCATGGTAAGGACCACAGCCGACTGATCTCTTAACGCTGTTCAGTTGGAGAGCTACAGTCACCCCCCTGGAAAAGGGTGGCCCGTATTAAGCCCCAGGTCAGTAGTCCATGGATTTTGAAAATGCTCCAGCTGTCTGCTGTGGCCATTTCTAAAAGGTTTCCCATGGATTAAACTAAAATAAAAGGTAACCAAGCCTTACATGGAAACAAGCTTTGTGTTAGTCTTTAAAAATAAAAAAACACCAGGATTGGTGCCTCTTTTGTATATCTCCTCAGGTTATGAAGAGTACCTCAAGAATACTTTGCTTTTTGTAACTACTGCATTTAAACATAACATTTTTCCTACCTGTTTTATCACAACAGACTTTCTCAATGCTTCAAGAACCAGGGGAAGCTATAAATTTTGAGGCCAAACTTGGAAAAAAGATCTAAAACCCCTTATGTATTAAGTTTAGTAGCAATTTCACTCAAATGTCTAGCAAGACCATTGGAGAAGTCTTTTTCTGAAGGAGTCATGTGAAGCTTTAGAACATTTCTGTCTCTGCTGATCTGGTGATGACTGCACTTCCAAGAAAGCTCTCCAGCTGTATCAGGGTCTAACAACAGCACAGAGATAGCCAAGCTTGAATTTAGCACGAAGATGACTAAATATAAAGCTATAATATTAAAAAAAGAAAAAACCCCAACCCCTCTCCATACACACACTAAAAATAAATAAAAAAAAGATATCTTCCATGAAAAGAGGGACTCAGTTACTCAGCTCATGTATAAAAAGGTCCTGGTAAAATGCTGCCTGCTAAATCTGTGAGGAGATTCAGCACTGACTCAGCCTGAAGCATCTGCCTCTCTCCTGAATCAATGCCACCTGAATTTCCTGTAGCCTCAAGGCTTTTTTAATTTCTTTTGGCAGCTTCACCTTCAGACACTACAGGCTTCAGACACTGTCTAGGCTTAATACAGGGCTAAAGCTAAAGATTTGTTATGGATTTCAAGCACATATTCTAAAAGAAAGAAACAGCTACAGCAATAAGAATAGACCTTTTTAGTATCAAGCACTAGGAAAAAAACACCTAGCTTTTAGCAGTGACATGTGATTGGAAAAATACCATACCCTGACCTGACATTTGAAACTGTAATAGCACACATTCATCAAATTGGCTTTTCCTCATTGTAATGATCCTGGAAAAGTCACTGTAATCACAACAGCTCCATAATCTGAAACAACTTTAGGGAGTGAATTTATTAGCATAAATGGTATGAGTTACTAGAAGAGGGCAACTTGCACAGCCTGAGGAGCAGGTTGAGGAGGAACAGTTATACCACTGCTCTGACAAAAGCCTGAATTTGGTGATGATTAAGCCATACAGAAGATTCTTCACTTTTAGTGATCTGCACACAAAAAAAAAAAAAAAGGCCCACCAATTTCTGTTCATAAACTGTGCATGACTTCTTATTATATGCACATAATAGTCAAGTTACCAAGTTCCTTAAGCCCAGATTTGAAGAATGGCTGTATCAAAACTGGTTAAACATTCCCTAGTAAATCTATTTGGAATTACTTCTGGGGAGACATCTGTGGAAATCAGTAATAATGGCAGTAGGGTCCATTTCTGTGTAGCCATCTAGGATGTCTCACCCAAACCCTGCAGTTGATAAGGATGCCTCCCCTTGTACAGTTTAGCTCTTTTCCACTCTCCAACTTTTCCCTGCTCCAAGCCTTACACGAAGTTCGTGGCTTTTGAGCACAGTTTTTGGGGGAAATCTGGTCTAGCAATGATGACCAATCTATGAAGCAGTTGCTTGCTGATTACTTGAAAACTGAGTTTTCAAAATAATAGACTTCAGAGTTGCAGGAGAAGAAGAGCTATCACAGCATCTAGACAGTTTCCCAGGCCAGGAAAAGTTGTTTCAGTTGTTTCTGTGTTTACTAACATTTCAATGCAGCTTTCCTACCCTTTCTTTAGAGACTTTATGACTTTAGTTTTACTTTTCCTGTTTGCTTCTATTACTTAATCCTTAATTTAATACTACACATGCAGGCAGGAAGCTGCTGCAAAAGTAATTCAAAGGCTTATGTTTACTTGGAAAAATAACAGTGCAGCTAGTCCTTTTCTTTCTTCACAGTATTCCATGTGGTATCATATCAGAATTTTCTACAGCTCCTTCCAAGAAGAAAACAGCTCTGCAATACCCTCCAGAATCACAGGATCTTAAGCAGCAGCTTCCCTTTTACAAAGACAGAACCACACAAAGTAGAAACTGAACCAGCAACTCTGTAAGCAAGTAGCAAGAAGGAGGTTGGGAAAAGCAATGATTTCCCAGGACTGGAGTCTGATTTTAAACTCTGATCTAGATGCTGGAGTTTAAAATCTGTTTCTAGCCCTGAGATACTGGTGGACATTGGGCACATCACTAGACCTTTCCTATTTTTCAAAAGGGTGGTTGAACTTGAAGTACTTTGAGAACATCAAGTGGATGGGGCTAGAAAAATTATCATTAACAGTAAACTTGATAAATGAACTCCAGCCTTCACCACATACTTTACTCTGAAAGAAGATAATATCTTTGAGTTAAAAATTTGACCAGGATATATATTTATTCTTTATGAAGCATGGCCTTCTCAGAGCTTTGCCCTCTATATTACCAAGGCTTCTGTAATCTCATTTCAAAAACATCANACAGGGAAAAGTAATTAGTAATTGAATTCAATTTACAGCTCCCAGATCATGCAGCCTCCCTGACTCATCCAAGCCACTCTGCTTTATCAGAACTGCCAGCATCACACTGAGACAGTATGCAATAAAATATGGAAAATATGTTCACAGTGTGCAGCCTCAGTGTTGCTATGAGCTGACATGAAAAACACTTTCTTCTCACAGTGAAATGCCACGATGAGGCTGCACTAGCTTGGAAGCAGGTGTATATTGCTGCTGCTACTCCCACTGTTTCTGTCATACCTGGTTTGTGTATAGAGGGCTTCAGGGCTCAGGATATACACACTCTGCCTTTCACCAGTACAAAATGCAAAGCTTCCTTTCTGGCTATAGTCCTGAGTAATATGGGATGGAATCACTCTTGTGCACCTAAAGGTTGAAGTGCTATGAGGTAACACCCCTATATGCCCCTTCTGCCCTCTATAATGGCAGAAAAACTGTCTGCCCATGACCTTTGCAGACACAGGAGCTTGAGCAGCACAGATACTCCAGTAAAACCACATGACACTGCTTTCATGCAACTCAGTTTTGTAGCCACAGGTCTAGTTGTATCTGTCACTGACCAAGTCTGAACCCTTCCTTTTCTCGTTGCATCTTTAGAGTCTCTGTGTTTGCCAAATAAGAAATGAAGCTGCACTGTTCTTTCCTCTATTTTAATACAGAGTTTGGGTGCTAAAATAAAACTATTAAGCTGGCTACTGTTATTCATTCAAATAGCTCTACTGCATCAGTGATTTTAGTTCAAAGCACTGCAATCTCTCTGCATTTCATGGCTGTAACATGGCATGGTAAGGAAATACTGCAGCATTTTTCCCAATGGCTCCAAAGCACTAATAACACCTGCAGCACTAAGTAGTGCTGCATCCAGTATCTTCAGCAGGAGAGAAACACAGGATAATTCAGGTTGGAAATGACATTCTTCTTAAAGCATCTAGCCTAAACTGTGCTCAAAGTTGAGCTAACTCCAAAGTTAGGACAGTGAAGAGGGGTATTGAGAATAATCACTTTTATCTGTCACCACTGGGCGAGAAAGTAAATACTTGTTTGTGTGGATTAAATGCAGAATTTCTAAGAACTGATGGAGAATAACATTACCAGCCAATATAGATTCCAAGGCAAGGAACTGATGATGAAAGATTGGTCTTAGCACCTCATATTTACTACTTCATTGACACTTTCAGCTTTTCCAAAGATTGGATGTGCAAGGCATGCAGCAGCTGCTTTTAAAGTCAAATTAAAGGGTAAGTAATTTCAGAGAGGGACTAATTTTTAAATATCAATGTTTTCTCATAGTGCAAACTAGAAATACCACCCTTCTTCAAGGTGACTGAAAACCATCTTGTCTGTCCTGTAAGAAATTCTGCTCTCTTCTCGTTTTGTTCAGTTCAGAAAAAACCCATGAAATTTAATATTAAAGTTTCTCAGAAAGCACTGGATCCAGAAACACAGAACTTCAGATTTTCAGTCAGTGCCTGGTCAGGACAAGTCTACACTGTCACAACTGCTACAGGGAGATGTTGTTCCCCATTTTCTCTGCTCACTATCTTTCCCTGCACAGCTTTTTTCCCCCAGCCAAGCCACTTTCTGATCACAGTGCAGGATGGAAGCACCACCCTATGCACTAATTGGGATCAGGCAGGGTAGGCTGTATGTAAGGAGTGACAACAGACTCCTCAAAGCTTCACATGTGTGTCAAAGATAGGCAAAATAAATCGGTTCCTACTCTCCACAGAGCCCTCCTCCCTTCTCTTGCCCATAATTTTATGGGTTACATAAGAACTTTCTTTCAAGGAATGGTGCTTATGAAGGGTTATATGAGGTGAGGATCATTTGTATATGATAATATGGTTCTTCCTCTTAAAACTTCTTCCATAATGCCTCTCAGGCATATACAACAGTGTGTAGTGCTCCCAGATGTGACCACATTTCTAAGGAAGTACGAGGGGAAAAACCACACTGCTGAGTTAGCCGAAGAACTCGTGTGAGATTATGCAGCTCATGCACTTCAGTGCCCATCAGTTAACTATGGGGGTTTAAATCTGAAATTTCCACTCTCTTTAGATTTTGGGTACTTGCATCCCCTACTATTATCTAAGATCTAGTGGAAGGCAGCTCCAAGGAAAGGGCTCTTTCCTGCTCTTTCCATAGCCCCCTTCCCCAGGCACCTGGGGCTGCTACAGCAGCAGGTGAGGCACTGAGCTACATCAGCAGCTCTCACCTGCCAGGTGCACGTGGGTCTGTACTGGCTGTGAGCACAGACAGTTGAGACCCTCCTGCATTGTTCTTCTGGAAAATAGCCAACCACCACTTATAGTTTTGTCAAACAAGCAAAGCCATTAGCTAAAGGTACAAAAGCACGTGGTTGATGAGGCTGAAGGCAGCTTTTGAAATCTGAGGTTAATTAGTAAAGGCATCTGCCTCCTGGGATGCTTCTGCTTAGCAATGAGTAGGCATGATGGCTTTGGAGATTGCTAGAGAAGAGCAAGCCCATTGTTACCCACCACAGGTCTTTCTGTCAGTACCAGTAACAGAATAAAAGCTCACATACTTTTGTTTTGGTGGTTTGTTTTTGGTTTTTGTTTGTATGTTTGTTTTGAGGTGGGTGGGGTTTTTTTATGCGTGGTGCAAATGGGGAAGACATGGTAGTCAAAAGAGTGGAGGATAAACTTGCATAAAGAAAGAGTCTCTGGACCCTTTGCAGTGATTTCACTAGAAAAGACAGAATCTGAATCTGAAACTATTCCTGTGGTCACACATTTCCCTAGTAACACAGCCTAGGCAATCTATGCATATGTAGACTATGTTAGATTGACTTTGGACTGTCTTACTTCTTAAAGCATGCTCAAGTCCCAGAGTTTTCTATGGGTCAAGTACACAATTAAGTAAAGCACACCATGAATAGAGTGGGTTCGTGATCACAGAATCACAGAGGTGAGTTAGAAGGGACCCAAAAGTATCACTGAATTCAACTCCTGGCCCTGCACAGAGCCATTCCCAAGAGCCACACCATATGCCTGAGAGTATCACTGAAATACTTCTTGAGCTCTGTCAGGCTTGGTGCTGTGACCACTTCCCTGGGGAGCCTCTTCCAGTGCCCAACAACTCTCTGCGAGAAGAACCTTTCTCTAATATCCAATCTAAAACTCCCCTGACACAACTTCAGGCCATTCCCTCAGGTTCTGTCACTAGTCACCAGAGAAGAGATCAGTGCCTGCCCTTCCTTTTCCCTTCACAAGGAAGTTGTAGGCTGTGATGAGATATCCCACCAGCCTCCTCTTCTTCAGGCTGAACAGATAAAGAAATGACCCAATGGTGTTGCACTTAAACACTTTCCAAGTGGCAAGTCAGACTTTGAATTGGCAGCACAACAGTTCCTCAGCAGTAGCCTCATGTTTCTAGCCCATGAAAAAATCTAGGTAGCTTAAAGGTTTCAGTAGGTTCTGGTCATGTACAGAGCTTATCTCCTTGTAACTTTATTATGTGCTTTATGCTCAAACTAAAACATCTGCTGAGTCCACTGTTTCATGGAGCTCACATACACTCATGGCAAAATCAATTCTGCCTGGAAGAAGCCAATGCCCTACTTCTCAGGGTGGGCTGTTTACATGCCAAGACAGAGTCTCAGTTATTTGGGCTCCACCTTCCTTCCAACCAAACCAAATCAAAATTTCTAAAGGAGTTTTTACAACAGTAAAACAGGAGCAGTGAATTCCCTCGTCTTGCCCAATTCCTTTCTTTCTAGCACTGGCAGAATCATGTCACACACATCTAGGGAAGAGAGAGCAGTGACACACACATGATCTCATTTTGTTGCATGTTACTAATAATGGAAAATGGCAACTTTAAATAGGACCTTAATTTGAAATAAAGTAGCTTTCTAACTTAACTGCTATCTCGAGAATAGAAGTGAGATGTCTGTGACAGTTGTACTACGATGTGTAGTTTGCTCTATACGGTAGCTCTGCAGCAAATGATCACAGATGGTTTGTGGTGGTGGGAAGACCCTACTCTTAGAGACTGCAGACTTACTGTACTTGCAGAATTCCACCTTAAAACTAATTGGACGTCTCTGTAACTTAGAGAAGGTTTGCTAAGCAATGACACACTGCACTTGGATCTGGAAATATAACATCTGGAAGCCAAATGTTAGATGCGATATAAAAGAGCCAGCCCAACAAAACAGCAGGGCATTTCTAAGCCAGGAACATCTTCAGGATGGACCTTGTCCTTCTCTGTGTGTTCCTGCCTCTAGTGACTGTGGCATGGGGCCAGTACGGTGACTACTACTATGGTCCCTATAACTACGGAGATAATGATGAATGGGTCAACGTGTACCGGCAGGGCTTCAACTTTCAGTGCCCACACGGGCAGGTGATCGTGGCTGTCAGGAGTGTTTTCAGCAAGAAGGAAGGCTCTGACAGACTGTGGAACTATGCCTGCATGCCAGCATCCCAGAGCCTTGGTGAGCCGACAGAGTGCTGGTGGGAAGAGATCAACAGGGCGGGAACCGAATGGTAGGATACCCCCAACAACCCCTGTGCAATGTGGGCTCTGATACTGCGGTCAGAGCAACGCAAGCGCATATTAATGCCGTGATAACCAGCGGCTTCACTGCCATGAACAACTGTCTAAGGCTCGTTAATCACAATGCATGGGAGCTAATCAGCATCACATTTGTCTTCTCCCCAGCAGTTTCTTGCTGGAGGGTGTCAGTCTGCTTTACAAACTCTGCATCCTTTGGTCAGTCACAACCTCAGCTGCAAAGTGGTTTGGTCTTGCTGTTGTTTCAGAGATAAGGAAAATTAGTCCAGAACCTTCAGTGAGGAGAGGATAAAGTCCCTCTTAAAAAGTCACACAATCAGTGACTAAACTGGGAAGCAAATTGTAAAATTCCTTGCTCCATCCTCAGGCTCTTATCAGTAGAAAAAATAATCTCTGTATTGTACTGGCTTTTTGCTTGATGTTTTTGTTGCTAAGCTTTTTGGCTTAGGCATAGACAAAGGTTGTTTATTACAGAAGCCAAAAATCCACACTATCAAGCAATGATGGCACACATATATGTGCATTATGATAGCAGAAGATCATGTTAATTCCCTAATACAGTCAGTTTAACCCATTAATTAAATGTTATGTTTTCCATCAACCTTGGAGGCAAAAGTCACAATAAGTTTTTGAAATATGTATAGTATTTCATGTTTGGACAGCACATACCCAGCATTTAATTATCTCCTGATTATTTTTTCATGAAATGTGAAACAGAGTTTTGGAAAACTCTGAGAATTAAATATTCTTTGGACAGAATGAAATACATGCAGGAATATTTTCAAATACTTGAAATGTGATTTTTGTAGATTTTGTTATGTGGTAATAGGCTAGCAGTGAAATGTGAAGTTTCTGCTTTGTAAATGATTCAAAATTTTGTTTTGAATTATTCATACTCTTTCGTTTACCATGTGATACATGCCTATGGCTGATGCAATTGCTAAGAGAAAAAAAGACTGACCCTATACATAATTTTGGAATAAGAACTGAAAAGAAAGGAGGAGGGCTGCAAAACAGGCAGAAAGAAGACACTGTGCTAATCCTGGATGACTTCTTCAATTTTTATATGTTGATGCAATTTCTACTTATTTCATAACAATTTTGACTTAGACCTTTCTTTTGCTCAAAATAAAATTTTCGCTCTCTTTCTAAAAATCCCTGGCAGCAATTGCTCAAGTTCACTTCTCATGAACAGGGTACTGTACGTCTATACAGAACATTTTCTTCTGCTATCCAACCATTCATCACCAGGCTCTGTATGCTTAACATGACTGCATCCACAGTGTATTATCTGAATCTCGTTTCCTTTACCTCTTAAAAAAAATCTTTTTACTTTGTCCTCTTTCTTGCCCACAGTTTTTCCTACAGCAAACCCTATCTTTTCTTCAAATGTATTTGTTTCCCAACCCCTCTTTAATGTGTTTAATTGTTTCTCTCTCCTTCTGAGCTTTCGGAGTCATTTAGCATACCTTTCCTAGACCACCTTCCCAATCCAACATCCTTGCTTTGCATAGATGTACTTCTTTCTTTCTTTCCTCTATTTTGAGGGAGGGGAGCTCACCTAAGTGATTATGGAACACATACCCCTTTGCAAAGATGAACTTGTGCTCCCAGTCCTTTGGGCTATTTCCATAAATCTTAGCTCTCTGTGTCTGGTTGGGTTCTGCAGTTTTCAGTTTTCTGCACCCAGGGCTGAGCTAGTTGTGTCTAGAGTGCTTCATGGGGAGAGGCTTGCTGTAAGCCAGCACATCCTTCCTTGTGCCAGCACTGCTGCCCAAGAACCCAGCAGTCTCATCTCAGACTGGAGTGACAGTATGGGCTAGCAGCCAGCCAGCCTGGAGTGTCTAAGTGCAAACTCAAACCTCAAATTAATGTGATGGCATGGATATAGCTTGTGGGACCTCTGAAAATCCCACCTACTCTCTTGGCATCCTCATTTCTCATAGTTGCCACTCTTCTCTCTTTCTTTTCCATGCCCAGCTCAGTGCTATTTGGAGCCATCCCCAATTCTAAAGAGATTTACACAGGAATCAAGTGGGACCACAAATATGAATCACCATCTGTACCATTAGTTCCTGTTTGGCCAGCTCTCTTCCCTGCTGAACTCCCATCAAACCAATCTGTTGGTGAGCAATATATCATTCTCATGTCAGCTGACACAGCAGTCTGCTGGACTTGATAGTTCATTTCACATCCTTGTAGGATGGACTGTAATATTCCTCCTTCAGCTCTGTCTCACAGTAATTTTTTTTCACCTTACACATCAAATCCAGGGAGATTCAATGGCTTGTGCTACCAATCACTACAAATCTGACAAGGTTTTGTTAAAATTTCACAGATCAACTAGGTTGGAAAAAACTCTCTGAGATCATCGAGTCCTACTGATGATCAAACACCACCATGACAACTAGACCATGGCAGTAAGTGCCATGTCCAGTCTTTTCTTAAGCATGTTGAGGGATGGTGACTCCACCACCTGCCTGGGCAGCCAATTCCAATAGCTAATCACCCTTTTTGTGAAGAATATCTTCCTAATGTTCAACCTAAACCTCCTCTTGTGCAACTTAAGACTATGTCCTCTTGTCCTGTCACTAGATGCCTGGGAGAAGAGACCGATCCCACCTGATTACAACCTCCTTTTAGGTAGTTGTAGAGAGTGATAAGGTCATCCCTGAGCCTCCTTTTCTCCAGACTAAGCAACTCCAGCTCCCTCAGTTGCTCATTAAAGGTCATGTGCTCCAGTCTCTCCACCAAGTTCATTGCCCTTCTTTGGACACATTTCAGCACCTCAGTGTCTTGCTGAACTGAGGTGTGGCCTCACCAGTGCCCAGGACAGAGTGACAATTGCTTCCCTAGTCACGCTGGCCACACTATTTCTTATACAAGCCTAGATCCTATCAGCTTTCTTGGCCACCTGGGCACACTGCTGGCTCATGTTCAGCCCCTGNTTCTTACACAAGCCTAGATCCTATCAGCTTTCTTGGCCACCTGGGCACACTGCTGGCTCATGTTCAGCCCCTGTCAACCAGCACCCCCAGGTCCTTTTCTGCTGGGCCACTTTCCCCAGCCTGTAGTGCTGCATGGGTTTATTGTGGCCAAAATGTAGGACCCAGCACTTGGTCTTGTTGAACCTCATGCCATTGGTCTCAGGGCATTGATCCAGCCTGTCCAGGTCCCTCTGTAGAGCCCTCCTACCATCCAGCAGATCTGACCTACCCTGGTGTCATCTGCAAATTTGCTCATGGTAGACTTGACCCCCTCATCCAGATCATCAATAATATCAAGATATTAACAGAACTGGGCCCAACACTGATCCCTGGGGGTCACCACTAGTGACCAGACATCAACTGGATGCAGCACCACTCATCACCACTCTCTCTCATCCAGCCACATCTTAACCCAGTGAAGAGTGCACTTGCCCAGCTTTTCCAGGAATATACCATGGGAGACAATGTCAAGGCCTGCTACTCTGCTGCAGCTGAGACTTTTTATTCCTTGCTCTACCTTCACTAAATAATGGGAACAAGCTCACTGCATCCTTTTGTAAAATCTCTTTAACTTAATATAGGTAGCAGCTATGCCTTTTCCTCACCCACACACCTTCACCCATGCTTTTGTTTTCAGGCTGAACATACCTCCATTCTTTTAGTTCTTCTCTGGAAGTTTTTTATATTCCAACACTCCTAAGCAAGTACTGATCATACCTACAGCTCTTCTCTGAATTCCCTCCAGTTTCTCAGCTGTATCTCAAAACCACTCATCTGACAGAAACACCAAAAAAATTACCTTTGACAGATTATGTTTATGGCATTTCACCATTTTTGACAGAGAAGACAGTCACCAACTCAGTATTTTCTTTGGCTTTTAGTACTTGAGGGAAATGGCAGAAGTGGATATAGGGAGCATAGGGATAGGAGAGTTGGGGGGCAAGAGGGAACCACTGACAGAGCTTCCTAGTAACTTTGCTTCCTTCACTAACAGGAAATATTATATATACTTAGAAAATTAAACTGTAAGACTTTGAATATTTCAGATACGACAGAAAACCTACGTAACAGAAAGAGCACCATGACACAGATGCACATTAGGCATCTAATCATAATGCCTAGTTTATGACCTTTGCCTCCCTCCAGAGTCAATGGAGAGAAACAGGCACTCTAAAAACTGCTCTCTGGGGCACCCTATCTCTCTCCACAAGCAGACTCATGAAGACCAATCCCCTCTGACAGTTACCTAGAATTACCCAGTGGCATTTCACAATATATCCAACTATGGTGTCTCATTCAAAAAACGCATCCCTGAAGTTAATCATAAATGTGTGTACACTTCTGAAGAGCTAACATGCTTTTGTGTTTTACTGAAGGGACGTGAGAAGCTTGTTACAAGACTCTTAAGGAAAATTTTGGCAATAAATTGAATCAGATGACCTGGGATACCCTTTCAGCTTCCTTAACCTGTGTACACATTTAAAATGCAAAGGCTTTGTTGAATCTGTCCCAACACGTTACTCCTTCAGAGGCTATCTGCTAACCAAGATGCTAGTCAATAGAGAGAGCAACTGGGAGAAGAATCAGTTCCTGGATAATTTGGAAATACTCACATCTGAAGTAGGGGAAAGTCTTTAGGGTATGTCTTGATTCTGCAGCCCTTCTCATTATTTTTATACTGCAACATCTCAAAGAATCCTGTCCTTCAGGGAGCACAAAGTTCTTAGCTCCAGTTGTACTGGAGGAAGTTTGACCTCGTATAAATATTTCAACACCCAAGGTCTGAGTGATTGCAGCTGAGATGGTTCTTCACTGCTTTGCTGAATACTACAGAGTTGTCTGCACAGACTTATCTCTTAGCAAGGTACTGAGGAAAAACTGTTTTTCTTCCCTGAAAATTATCATATTGAAGGACAGGGATCACACAAACAAACAAACAAAATCTTGCAAGTGAAGACAAGCAACTCTTCCTTCCAGGAAAAAATGTTTGTTTTTACACCACATAATACAGATGAATCCATGCCATATTCCCAGTATACTCCAAGTTAGCTGTAAGGCACAAGGCAGAAACATTCCCAGCCAAGTGCTATTTAATCCATGTTTATTGACTCTTTTCCTTGTTTAGACTTCTGAGAAAGTGTTCAGATGGGACTTGGTAAAAACAGTTCTCTAGATTCTCCCTTCCCACTCCCATTCTCACTCTCCTTTGCCCACAAACCAGGCACAAAGACAGACTAATGAGCACAGGAAACGTCTGCAGGAGCCTCCTGTTCAGGCACTGACAGCCTGCTTTGGTATATCTGCGAGGAACTGTTTTTGTTCTCAATCTCTGACCAGTCCCAAGTTTCAAATCTGAGCGTGTATTACCCAAACACAGTAATCCAGCTGCCCTTTCAAAATGTTCCCATTTGTGCTATCTACACAAACAAGTTAATTTTCTTCAGAACCCTAGGTTTAAAGGACTAGTGCTACAAGCTTTTAGCACAGCTGCAATGGACTGAGTCCAGTGAGAGCATCTGAGGAGAAGAGGAGTGTTTCTGTAGATAAGGAGGCCTCATTCACCACTGTCAAAAAGAAATCATCAGGGTGAATAGGGCCTTGTCTTCTCTTAAGGCAGGGAGAGGAAAGTAAGCCATGAGTGACCCCCAAATAAAAGAAAAAGATTGCTGAAGATGTTATGGAGGTTGCCTTTGGCATGTGAAAGTCATGATGTCTCTCCACCCTACAACAGATAGTGAAGACCCCTCATAGAAGTGGCTATTGGAGACTGACATGGCCTAAACAAACATGTAAGAGTCATAAAAGTAATTCTCTCCCTACCAATGCCAGAGTTTCCAGTGTCCTGAGGCTGCCCTCAGCCTCTTATGGCTCCCTGTTCAACTGTAACACGCTGACTCTCTAGCAAAGGGCAATACTAAAATGTAGGCATAATCATGAAGTCTCACCATAACTGGTGCCAATTATGCTGTTGCAAGCAATACTTGTCTTCAGTCTGGCAGGCAGCTGTTGAGTCAATGAGCTTGGTGGCTGAGGCTGTATCAATGCTCACAAATAATGTGGCACAATTTAAGTGCATCTGTAGGGTTAAACAGGTCATGCACAGACCCAAAATCCACATATGCATTTTGAGCAAGTTTATTTCAAGCCAGCTCTGGTTTGGTCTCACAGATAAAAGCTCACTGGTGAACAATGAAAGGAGTCCAGACCTGAACTAAACCATTAACATGGATGCATGCTTCGCTTGCTTGCTGTGACAGAACTCAGCACACTCGTTACCCAGTTCAGAAGAAGATTTGGCAGAGGAGGAGCTTTACACAGCAATTGCAGCAGGCCAGGAAAGTCTCAGATACCATATCCCTATTACTACCAGAACTCCTTTACTTACTTCCTACAAAACCCTGCAGTCAGTTCCAACAGCTGTAGGCAAGGGAAGGGCAACTTCCCATTCAAGGGCACCTGACCCTCACCACCACCGATTTTCCCACTCCCCCACCAGCTCACCTCCTCTTCTCCCAGTACCAGATCCAAAAGGCTACTCTTTGTGCATTGCAAATTGAGCCAAGTAGAAAAAGAAAACCTACCCCTTGCCAAGTTTAGTCCCACAGAGTCCCAGCCAGTTTCTTACGTTCTTGAGATACCTTCTGAGAGGTATCTTTCTTCTTAGCAATGTCAGGATTTCATGAGCGAGGAGAACCCAGTGACTAACTCTGAATGCTGAACTATCCTTTGTAACAAAACTGCTACAGAGTGGGTCTAGTGAGAAAGGCTTTTTTTGACTTGGCCATAAATCAAAGTTGCCGAATCACTAGTTTTTATTCACCCTACTTGCTTGCATGAATTGCTGAGACAAGAGTAGTGAACTGAAAAGAGAAGGAAAAACTTCTCACATACTAAGTATTGTTTTCAGATTAATGCATAGAGCATCTGACTTAAAAGGTGTGTGGAGAGGGGTTGCTTGTTTCCCTTGAAAAATTACTTTCTGCTTTTAGGAAAGAGGCCAACAGGGAAAAGTAAAAAGAAGAAAATATTTTATGTAAGCTCACAAGGAAGCACTCCAATTTCTGAGAGCATCTCTTAATTTTTGAATGAATATCTGGATTTTAGTTGACAATTAGAAAGATCAAGGAAAAAATCTTATGTTATCTCAAAGCTAAAAACCAGTGCTTCAACATCACTATTATCTTGCTTTCACTGACCCAGTATCGAGCTTGAATAACAGATTGCACATCTTTGTGTATGAGACAGAAGCAGAGAGGAGTGAATGTATATTTCAAATTTTACTATGAATGATTTTAAAATAAAATGGCAATTTAATTATAAGACATTTGTTATATCCAGCTATACTTTTCATCTAAGAATCTAATTTTTAAGGCAACTGCAGTTATATATTTTAATCAAACTTATCAAGACAATATAGAATCAGGATGAAAAATAAGCAAACCTTCCTTAAGTCTGGTGCCCAAATAGGTATAAATGTAAACCTATGAGTGCTATTCTAGCTAGATAAGTTTTTCAATTCACTATAGAGAGGAGAGTCCATCAGTGGCATCTCTCTCAAAATGAATCTTTCCATCAAATTCCACTGCATTAGTAGAAATGTCAAGAAAATAAAAACTATTGTAGAGCAAAGGCAGTGGGAAAGAGGGCAGGACTTCCCAGGCTGAATGCGAGTAGATGGAAAGAGAAAAGGAGGAAGAACCTCCCACAAAGACAAGTACAAGCAGGAATATCCCATGCTAATTGATAGGGATGAGAAACTGCAGGGCAACACTGAGCCTCAGAGAGGAAATGCAAAGGAAATGGAGAAACAAAATTCTCCTATCATTGTACCTATGTAAAAGAGCTAGAAAATCTCCCAGGGGCACAAGGACTTGAACCAGGCAAATGCATGTAACTGGGAAGGGATGGGGAGGCACAATTTTGGTTCTATTTTACACAGTTTAATGCTCATCTTGCAACAGGTACAACCAATCCCCCTATTTCTGTGTATCAACCATTCTTCCATCAGGATAACATCAATTGTCTACAACTATCCAATATGTTTACATAGAGCCTTAACCATATGTTCCTATGGCCTATGTGCCAAAAATCAGAGCAACTTCCTATCAAAGTCCTGCTGAAATCCTCTGAGTGAGAGCCAGACTGCCTTACTTGGTGTGATGCCATAGCAACTCAGAGTCCTCATCACTACTTAACTCCAGAGGTCCTTGAAAGAGTCTCACAAAGCACAGCAAGTACAACTGGCCTCAGGAACGTGGGAAATGCAGGGAGACAAACAAATGGCAATATTCCTGTCTGAACAACTGAACATAGGGGAAGGGATATAGGGGAGAGACCCCTGGGTTCAAAGGTGCAGGCTGAAAGTTAAGCAGAGGAATTCATCCCTGCACTGCTCAAAATTGATCAGTTTTTCAGCTTTTGCACACAAGCACTTGAGCCTCATATTTTCTTTGTAGACACTGACACTTGTTTGCAAGGGAATGACTTCCCATACACCGAACTCTCCTAGATGATGTATTTTCCCATCTGGGAACTTCAGGGCATTAGAATAAACTACGATGTCAATAGAATAAACTACGAGGTCATTGAATGAAACTAGGGGAAATTTTCGGTATTTGTTAATCATATAGTTACCTCTGAAAGTGTCTTTTGGATATATCATTGCAATTGATCTTACGGCATTGCAAAGAAGGTTTGCTGCAGGTCTAGGCTGCCAGTTTTCCTTGATGAAGGGAAAAGAAAGGAAAGTAAATGGAAGAAACCAAATTACTGTAATTTTCCCAACAGGGAAACAGTGAGGCCAGGAGGATTCTTGAGACAATGAGCACTCACTAGTTGAATTAATGAGTTGCCTATTTTCATGTTCTCCTTGTCTTTAATCACCAAGAATGAAGCTGTTCAAACTGATTATCACTTGAATTACTTTGGGTAACAGTGTCCAGGTGCCCGTAGGGTATGAAGACAGAGAAGCATGCATGCTTTGACCCTATGTCTATTCTATTTGAAAGCAGTAACTCTGTGTATGACAATTCCTGAGTACACAGAAAGCATGAATCTAGCACTGAAATTTATGTGAGACTTAGAATTTCATAAAATCTTAGTTTTCCTAACATGATTGCTATCAAATAATGATTTCATCACAAGCCTAAATATTTTTAATTAAGAGTCCCTTCTCCTGGAGAGAGATAATTGTGAAAGAAATAAAAAAGAAATTAATGAACTTCTCTTATGAAATAGTTTCTAAGGGTCTTTTTTTTTTTAGTAGAGAAGGAGTTGAAAAGATTATTTCAGTAAAGCCCAGTTCCTCAAATACCAACAGTCAAGGACAAAAGTATTAATGGACTATTTTGAAGTCAGTCGTATGATTTGTACACAGTTGAGAATATCAACACCAGAACAATCTCCTTGCCTGGTTACCATACTAGCACAATTAAATACTTTAAACTAGTTTACATAGTTTTAAGTGCAACATAAATGTTTAGACACTCCTGCTTTCTTGCACAAAATGGTTACTCAATACACAGCAAGTGCAGACCGTGCTTCTCTGCACAAAGCCAAACCCTCAGTTTCCACCCTATATCAAAATTTTTAATGCTGTTTTCAGAAATGCTTGAAACTACCAAGGAATCTAATGCCATGTTTTTCCTGTGTGCTCTCTTCTTTCCCCTCATTATTAGGTATCAAACCTGCTCAAACAATGGGCTGGTGGCTGGTTTCCAGAGTCAGTATTTTCCTTCTGTGCTGGACCGGGAATGGCAATTTTACTGCTGCCGCTACAGCCGGAGGTGCCCCTATTCGTGCTGGTGAGTTCAAGCAGGAACAAAACCTGGGAGCCTCTTTCCCCCAACAGTCCCTATAAATGTCTTTGGCTGCTTGGCCTGTCAAAAACCTCGTCTGAAAGAAAGTTAACTGTGTTTTATGGGGCTCAGTGTGTTATTTCCAGTCTGCTACAGGATTCTTAAGGATCCATGGCTAAGGGAAGAGAAGGAGGGCACAGTTACACTGAACAGCTCAACCCAGTACCAGGCCCTCAACAAACAGCTCTGGCTATGAGCAGGAGCCCTAGCTATGCTGCAAACCATGACAGAAGCCTCCAAAGTGGAATGGCATTTTCCCACTATAAATCCAGCAGGAGTAGGAGCATCTCTGTGCTACACATTTGTACCAAGATGACTTACAGGAGTGAACTTAGACCGCTTATCTCAGAAAAAAATATTTGTAGTGCCTACAACTTGCTTCCTCTCTTGTTTGAAGGCCAAGGTCAAAATAAGCTACTGATCATAAACCTCAAAAATAAACAGGTGACCTCACCTCAACACAGTATCACAACTGGTGCTGGCAGCTTCACAGAGGCTGTGGAAAAAATGAGCTACACCTCTCAAGTTTTCCTTTGCCTCCAGGTGTGGTTTCTCTAAATTAAAACCAGACAGCAGCAGACTGTAGAAAAAGCTCATATTGCTCCTGTCCATTCCATCTAACAGACCTCATAGTTTTATGCTCCAGGGCTACATTCAGGTTAAATTCTGCTATTCTGAATGATACAAAGAATAATTTGCCTGCACTTAAGGGGAGGAAAAAAAAAAAAGGGTGGGATGGAAATAAGGGGGAGGGGAGAATCTGTGCCTGAGTCTTTGTTTCCAGACCTGAACTTTGAACTTCCTATTGTGATCCATACAAACTGTTTATATGCCCCTTGGTCTTACTTGGCTGGCTGGCTACTGGCCAAACACAACAGCAGTGCCTTGCTTTTCATCCTTCAGCCTCCTTTCAGCCAGGAGGAAAAGATATGTTTTTATTATTATTATTTGTAAATTACAGGAATTCTGTAACAAAGCCTTTGAACATTCTTTTGAACATTCTTCTGTCTTCTTTCCAGCTGACACTGCCTACGGAGGTTCACTACCTCGGGGTTTATTTACATACCTGCCCAGGTTTTCCCTCTGAGGGAAACTCAGTCTTACTTCTAAGCAGCTCTTCCAATCTCTCTTACTCCTCTACTATTGCATGTATTTCCAGAGAGACGAGAGAAATCTTCTCTGACTTCTTTTGTTGGCAGTTCTGCTTCCCTTAGATGTTGTCTTGACAACAGGGAACAGCTTTGTCTCTGCCTTGCAAATTGGCTTTCAGTGTAAGGCAAATCCTAATGTAAATAATTGGGGTTACTGAAGTCTTTAGTTTCTATCTCAGCTGCACATGGACTCCTATACTGCCCTTCTATTTCCAACAGTGACAACATTCAACTTTTATGCTTGGAACTGAATGCCTTATGCATTTCATCTGCAGTTCTATGAAGAAAAGGCAGCATTTCAAAGGCAGGTGAAGTGTTTCCCCCTCTAAGCAGGGTAGAAATCTCACCCAGGTGCTCACATTATTCTGGGACAGGAGAGCTTGTGGAAAGACCTATCAACTGGCTTGTGAAAAGCTTCTGGTGCATAGTTTGTGATCATGGATTCATCATAAAACCATCTTTTCCCCTGTATTATCAGGCTCAGTAGCTCACCAGGAGTCCACTTTGCACTGTTCAAGCTACTGGTCCATCTTGACACTTCTATATCCTCTCTTGGCCTGGAGAGTCTCTCATACAGTTTCTCCTACTTGAAAATCTTGTTTGACCTTACTCTTACAATAGGTGCATCCTTACAATGTATTTCTTACAATTTCTTTCACACTCTCATTCTGCATTTAGAGTTAGAAAGGTAGACAAAAGCTCTTTCCACTTGCAGTTATCCAAATTAGGTGGACTAGATGGGTTTAACAGGCTGGGAGGGTAGTGGTTAAAGGGTGAAACCCTGCCTGGGTACCCATGAGGAGCAAAGAACTGTAACTAATGGTCTGCCCTGGGACCTGTCCCACTTAACATCTCTATCAATGACCTTTAGGAGGCAACAGAGCACATGCTCACCAAGTTTGCATTAGACTCCAAACTGGAGGGGACAGCTGTCACTCTTGAGGGTAGGACAGGTGTTCAATGGGATATAAAGAAAATCTTTTCCTCTACAAGGATGACGAAATATTAGAGCAGGTTGTCCACTGAGGTTCCTTGAAAATTTTCAAGACTGAACTGAATAAAGGCCTGAGAAGCCTGGTCTGACCTTGTGGTTGACCCTACTTTGAGCAGAAGGCTGTAGCAGAGACTTCTGAGGGTTATTTCCACCAGAGTTACCCAGGTGTCCCACAAAGGAGGATTTTTTTTACTGGAGGACACACCATGCACATAAACTCTCCCCTCTTTTCTATTGTTCGCTGGGATTGGTTTCTTGCCAGTTCTATTCCCTTTACCCTGCCTAGACAGTGTACCAGTACCCTGGGCAAGTACTACTTGTTATGCTAATATTTAAGCAACATGAACTCCAATAGAGTAGTGGGAAACCCCATGTATAGGCCCACTTATACTACTACAGAGGTGACTTGTCTGAATTGTTCAGCTTCAGAGTACAGCAACTAAACTTCCTATTCCCTGAGTCCAGGAGATCTCACTCACACTTCACTTCCACTGGCATTTCCAAGTTATGGTCACAAGACTTTGTTCACACTGCACACTTGTGGTCAGTATCTTGCACTCTGTTTAAGATGCATTTGACAGAGAGAATATGTTTTTCAGACAATCTACAAGGCAGTTCTGGGCTACCATGGGTAAGACCTCAAAATGCATATGCATATAAGACACAACAAAAATGTGTGTGTATACAGTATCACTATTACAGTTTCTGCCCCAATTATAATAGCATTTATTCTGTTCCAGAAACTGGCTGTCAATAAATTAATTGTGGAGCAATGGCTATTAACATGCTACAGACTCCTATTTCTTGGTTGAAGCAGCTTATTTTCATACAAAGGCATCTATTAGTACATGACTATATGGAAAAGCAATATCAAGAAAATATACAATGATCGCGGTGCCTTGTGGATCATGTATGACACAGGAAAATCCATATTCAAAGACAATCCACACTGCAGAATTTCTCAGCAGCCTTGAACTTTAACGTGCAATGAATCCTTAAGTATGAAACCAAATATGAGCAGAAAGGCATTTTTAAGAAAACTGACAATACTGAGGCATAAAAGACTTTTTGTTTCAAATTAGCTCTCACCTTGGGTATTTGATCCAGTCCTCTTCCAGTTGCCTCCATGCATGGCTCTCTGGCAAACATAAAAGTAGTACGAGAGCTGCTCTTTATGCTTGGTTTCTCTTGGCTCTTCTACTGCAGGACTACATTCCTCCTGAAGTGAGCTGGCCTTCCCTGCAATGAATAAAGACAGGTTTTTCCTTATGTGTATGAGCCACACAAATGGTTTGTTAGAATTTGACCCAGTTTTATCAGCCAGAACATTCCTGTGTTTTTTGAGACCTGCTAATGCTTATTGGGATACTAATTTATGACACCATCACGCTGACTGAAACCCACATTTAAACACTTTGCCTAAGAGCATGGTTAAAGTCAAATACAGGCATAAGGACTTTATTTGGTAGCATCTATATCCTTACTCTTAGAACCCAGCAGTTCTGTTTGACAGCTCATCTTTCTCACCTTTAATTTTTCTATTTTACCTATACAGTAAGCTTATATAATAAATAAATGTACTAATTTTTTCCAGTCTTATAGTTTTGCACTTACTTTGTAAAATGTTTTTACAAGTACTTTGTTTCCTTCCTTGTCATGCCAAGACTTGTCATGGATTCTGCACATTTTTAACATACTGAAAATAATTAACATTCCTCACAGGAGGCAGAAAAGCTCCCATTACTTTACCTGGCTAGGGAATGATACCACAATAAAATAAACTGTGTGTTGATTTGCACCATAAAGGAAGCAAACCCATCAGAGATGCAGAGACAGTGTCACTAAGTGGTCCCATTAGAGTTCAGGTTTTTCTCTTTGCCAGGAAATGAAAGCCTGACTCCATTCTCTCAAAAGCAAACACATGTCACAGAGCAGCCACAAGTCTGCACATACTGTTTATGACTGTTTTCCCTCTCCAAACAACCAGCAGTCCAAATGCCAGAAGGTCTGTCTGGGGCTGTGGCTGCTCTCTGTCATGGTGACATCGTCCAGGCAACAATTACATTTTCCAAGAGTTATGGGATTTAAAGTACTTATTTGTTTTCTTGACTCAACCTGCCACACAAGACATATTGAAACCGATGTGATCCTATGCAGATTTATCAGAGATAACCAACAGCAGAGATACAAATCCAGAAGGTGAACTCAGAATAGCTGCAATAGAAATTTGCAGTTCTGGGCAAAGCAATTCCCCTCCCTTCTTTTTTCCCTTTTTAAAGGTATTTACCAGTTTGGGATTGGGGTTTGGGGCATGGGGGTTATTTATTTATTTGTTTTTATAGCCCATCAAATACAGCCTTACAGTTCAATCTCCAGGACCATCTTCCACAGACATCTTAGGAGAAACCCATTTTATTAACACAAGAAAGCTGCCTATTGTTATTTCAGACACATCTTTCTTGAGGAAGAGGCACAGGTTGCCCTGAGCTCTCTGCTGCTGCTTTTATCTGTACTGCACTAATTCGTGTCGGCCCTGAAGAGGAACTGTGGTCCCACCGTGCTGGCCTCGTGGTACCTCAGCCCTCTGAGAGTAGAAGCAGAAGAGCAGTGATGCATCTAAATGAATCTATGATCTCAGAGCCTGAAGCTTCAGCTCAGTCCTGAAACACACATCACACGGCCACACAAGAAAACTGATCATCTAGAGGAGCTCCAGGACACCCCTAGTTCCCTGGCACTCAAGAGATCTATACAGGGAGTGTTTGCAGGAATGTCTGTAGGCAGCTTATAAAGACCTTCTTTGGCTTTTCAGCACTCTATGCTTTTTTAAAGGCATATGACCTCTGTCTTCCAACTGGAGGAAGAATTGAAATTGGTTAAAGAGCTTTATAACTTCCATGTTCACTGAATGTAACTTGCAGGCTCCTGGCTCTAAAAAAACAAACCAAAATATTCTCCTTTGGGAGAGCCACAGTCTTGAAGCTCTTGTAAATAACATCTGAAACAGTAAGGTCATTCAGGGGACACTCCTTGTCCTCAAAGATCAGAAAGCTAATGTTAAAGCTTGTTTTCCGCTTGAAATGTAACAGCTCCTTATTTTGGCTATTGCATTGTCAGAGGAAGAGTTCAACAGTGAAGAGAAAAATGAAAGTTAAAGAGGAGCCATTCATCTTGTTAGCACTGTAGTTGCACAAGAAGTGAAAAGTGTAAGGCATTCTAAAAAATGTGCTTGCTAGCAGGGGATAAGTATATTCAACAGCTGGAGCAAGAAGCTGTGAGCTCTACCACTGCCTTTGATATTTTAAGACTCATTTCTTTTGTCTGCTTGATATCTGAAGGCAAGGCATACCCACAGTTCCCATTTACCTCTTAAATGAGCAGGCTGTACATACTAATAAGGCCATTGCTGTGACTTGATCTTCTTACTGGCAAAAATAGACTCAAGATAACTATTTCTGAAGTCAATTGTTAATAGAGTGCCATGGATCACTGTAAATTAGTACAAAACATTCTCAGCACTAAATGGGTAACTGTGTTTTCTATTAATCTCTACCATAGCAATTCTGCACCATGGAAAATAAACAAAACAACTGTTTTCAGGCTAGAATAAAACCAACAGTAATCCTAGTAAAGATTTAATGCCTTTTTTCAATGTATTTCCTACCCTGAACAGGATTTATAGGATTATAGTGAAGTACATGGGGATGGGTGGGGCAATGCAAACTGCTCAAAAGATAAACGATCTCACATCAACTTTATACCAGGTAAAAAAATCATGATGAAAATACCTTTTTCTGTCAACTCTTCCTGCCCTCCCCCACACAGGCCAAATCCCTTCTCACAAGCTTTTCTTTCCCAGTCTTTAACTACCTGCTTTCTCCTCTCTGGACAATGCCACTAGCGTTTCAAATGTCTTGTGTCCAAACATGAAACACCTGATACTATCCTGAAGTGGATTTGAAAAGCAATTTCATGAGCATTATTTTCTTGCAAATAGAACATACAAGCTGAAAAGACTACCACTTATTAAAGGTCTCACATTACTCTTTTCTCTCCTCTAAGTCCTTCCCCAAACTCAACACCTATGTATATCTGGATTTAACAGACAATTCCACTAAAAGCATCCTGATAGCCCCTACACAGATCCCTACAAATGCCTCTTGGCATTTCTTTGGCACCAAATTACTCAGTGCCTAGGTCCTATGATCTGTATAACACATCTTCTCACAGCTGCTTTGCAAGTCTCTTTTAGGGCCTTCCATCATGTACCCTCTCAGGCATCCTAGACAACTCATATCACCCCAAAAACAGCAGCAACTTTGAGCACTTGGCAGTTCCCAAGCTTCTGACTGCTCCCCTAGCCAAGTTTCCTTTGCTGTGAGTTCAATACCATAAGTGCTTACAGGACACTGTGCAGTTAACTGTGGGTAGATCTTCCCAAAAGAGTCTTGCCCTTGGGCTTGGATTCCTTAGGAATCTAAACCCCCACGGGCAGGCAAACCCTGGCTAACCAGGGCAAAAAGTGTCTCTCGCTGGTTTTATAACTCCTCTCAGGTACCAACCATATATTGCCACATATAACTTACAAATGCTACCATGTTTGTAAATAAATTACATGTCTGTAGGGCCTTGCTAGGTGCTTCACAAGTTGATATGCATTTTGTACGCATTCGTGAGTAAAAAGCACAGTATTTTCAGTTAAGTGTTTGATAATAAGGTGACACTCCAAGCTACAACAAATCCTGAGGGAATCACTGTCCTGTGCCAGGCAGACCACTTTGGGGAGACCCTTAATGGTTGCATTAAATGATCTTTCTCCCCTTCATAATAAGAAAACTACATACTGAGTATCCCTATGCATTAAACACTAGAGCATCTCTCAGTGCACAGATTTTGTGTGAATTACCCCACGAATCAATAAATTGAGATAATATAAAAGGGTTTGGTCACACCACAGAACCCTGCTCCATGGACAGTCAAGTGCATTTCCTTCTAAAGGATACAGTGCAAGACAGATGACCTTGAGATGCATGGGCTTAGGGGAACAGTTTCATAAATGAGTACAGCAAACATCAAAGAGAACTGAATTAGACCACACAGACTCGAGTGAACTTGAACACTGCTGCCATAGCACTATTTATAATTTTCCTCTCCAGAACAAAAGGAGTCAGTAGGCATCTGTCTACGTAACAAGACACCCTTCAGAGCAGCTCAAGTCCCCAAATCATTTATTTTCAGTAATTGCATATATTTGCTTTTTGAACCGTTCTTAGCGGAGGAGCCTTAAGAGGCTGAATGGTAATGTGGAGAAGTTAGTAGAGAGGGAGGGGGAGATGACAGCAGTCAGAAAGAAAAGAGAGGGAAGCTAAATGAAGACTCCCACTGCACTTCAGAATAACACTGCATGCTTCTGCAAAAGGTCTGTGAGACCCTTCGCAGCAATTCAGGAGCTTGTCATCAGATTTATTTTTCAACTGAGAGGCTCATGAAGTGAGTTCAAAGAGCTGACTCTCAGTTCTGAGTAGAGTAAAAAGCAGCTTCTTAACCTTGTGTTGTGCACAGTCTCATCTGCCCAGCACACACTGCTGGTCAAGATTACAGAACATTTTCCTTGCTGAGTGCCAAACAGATGTTACGAAACACATTTGGTGGAACATATATAAACACACGTCTTAATGCTTTCTCATAATAATAGCCCAAAAAAGCCCCAAAATCTGGAGCTGATGGGAGAAGGCAAATTGAAATCATGGGCCATAGCTGCTCTTCATACCACATTTTACAACCTTCTATGACGCAGAAATTTTTGAAGATGCGCTATCAGACACTCAGGCACCAAATTAGTAAACTAAATATGGGGACTGTCCTCTGGCTGAGGGAGCAGTGTACACATTTTTTTCTATTTCTCCTAGTCCAAAGCAGCTGCCTGCACAACCTGTGAAATCCTGCTCTTATTTCTTGCCAATGGCACGGCACTGAGAGGGCTTTGCAAATCCGTGTGTCCTCAGTCAGAGCTCTGACAACAGATGTTGTGACCAGGCCTGATCTTCTCCTTCTGAAACACACTTTGGGATGGGTGTCCTTGTACTATAACTCTGAATCTGTGTGATGATTGGCATGGCCCAAGGACAGGAGGTATGAGAACCAGATATGTTCTAACAAGTTGGTTGGTGATTCTTAGGGATCTTACAAAGCCATACTGGAGTTTCACACTCAGACCTGTTTTCCATTTGTCTAGAAACAATTTGTTAGGAATGATGTTCCAACTGAATAATGCTTTTCTTTCATATTTAAAAGCTGTAAATGACCTGGAAAGCAGCCTAATATCCCAGAGCTGCTCAGTTTTCAGGTAAACTTTCAGCTTCCGTGTACTCCAACAGTTACTGGTTTGGGCTCCAAATACCCCCAAAGCACCTCCTTATAAAAACTCAAAACCATCTCACAATAACCATATTCCTAGTGGGTAAAATATTGAAGTCTGTGCTTAAGCTCCACTGGTTTAACAAAATGTAAACATGCACATGAGTGCTGCTAGGATGTTCTAGAATCACCTTCAAGCATCATTCAAGTGTTGCTGCTGGGGTGGATTCAGTCCGAAAAAGGGTTGCCAGAACTTCTGTAAAGGTGTCTTAGCCCTGTTAATCTCAATAGCAGTTGAGCTGTTTATTTTCATGGGGACAGCATCTCCCTTACAGGGAACCTGATTCTTCCCTTTGCTGTTTCTGAGGGAAGCTCTCACAAGTCCACAAGCAGCTCCCATGTAATATGGTGTAATACAAGCAAAGACTGAGTGCCAGATTTCCACTCCTGACCTCCAACATAATGTTGACAGAAAGTACTGGTCGAGGTCCCAGATTCTTCCTGAATCTGTTCATTATCTGTAAAATGAAGTACAGTATTACTTGTCTATTTCCCAGGAAAGCAGTAATCATAATTTGATTCGTAATTGCAGAAGCACTTTGAGGTTCTTAGATAAAACACACTGCATAAATATTGTCCAGGCTCATGTTTTTACATTATAAATTAAGCAGAAAGCGGAAACAGCAAAGAGGAATGGATTAATTGCGACATTCATTTAATATAATTCGCAAATGGATAAATGCTTGTAGTTGTTTGGCTTGGCAACATTTACTGCACTCTACAGCAACAAACCAAACAGACTCACAAAAGGCTGGCGCAAAACCCTGCAATAAAGACATAAGTAATGGACAAGCTTTCTTGTTCAGGTTGCTTTTATCTCAGACCTACAGATGTATATACATATAATACTTCAGTGTGCTCTTAACAGGTCTAAAGTTATTGAAATTTATTCGTATAGCTACATGAATTGGTTGCACAGAAGAGAAAGGCAGTCTCATAGGCGAGAGTGCATCTTGTGGTGCTGTTAAGAAAACAGTTTTCAAAGACGAAGGAAAAATCTACTGAGTTTATTCAGTCAGTTGGACTCTTCTATAAATGATAAATAATATTATCTTCTTTTTTTTCTTAATGTAAAGGTTAACAACAGAATATCCAGGACACTACGGGGAAGATATGGACATGATGATGTACACTTATGACTATTATATCCGTGGGGCAACCACAACTTTCTCTGCTGTGGACAGGTTTGCTTTTCTTCTGTTTCATTAGAAATTAGGAAAAAAAAGTCTTTCTTTTCTATTTCCCCCCCATCAGTGCGTGGCTACACATCATCTGCTGTGGTACTCAGCATCACACTAGCAGTTCTGAGGACCAAGGTTCAAAGTCATATGATTCATTGTCCAGGGTGCTGTATCAGGAACGAGGCATCTTCATGCCCAAGGGAATCATTTGCCATGTCCATCTGAGTAGCGAAAAATACAGTGATGGTTGGTTTGGGCGAATCTGAGCTCCACGAAGTATAACAGATCTTCAGTATTGTTTCTCACCTGCCTCTATTTGGAGCATATTTCATTGAGCTCAGTAAAAAACAGCCTGAACACCCTGTCCTGTCAGCAGATGAGGGACTTCCTTGGTCCATTTTTCTTTGAAAAGGAGCTGAGACTCTATCAGCATGCAAAGGTAAGACCATACGAACTGCAATGTGAATCCTGTGAACTGCCCAATCAATTTCAACACAATTCTAACAGATTGGAGGCCACACTAGAAATTAAGGCAATGCAGAGCACATTGATCCCTTTCCAGAAAATTAGTTAGCTGCTTTTTCTTGTTCAGTCCTGGTCAATTCTTGACATTTGCTAATCCTCTTGGGAGAGGCCTTATGGCCAGTGAAGTTGCAGTCATGCAAATGAACCCATAATTTTTCTGCTCAGTTAGAAAGAAGTGTCTCTCCCTCTTTACTGTGCAGAATTGCAAAGTTTTAAAATTCAGATTTAATATAAACCCCACAGTGCTGTCTGCCTTGTACTACATATAGCAGGTTTAGGGAGAGTGAAAGCAGTCACTGAAACCTGATTGTGGGAGAGGGATCTTTATTCTTTCAAGCTGACCTCTAATACATCAATCACAAACTATTTCTTTGCTGATGGCTTTTACCAGACACCTCAGTCCAGTATATTAAAGCATCTGTTATCAAACACAGCACAGACAGCAAGGCAAGGTGTGCTGCACTGGTCTGCCAAGACTGGCTACAAGAGAAGGGGGAGAGAAGGGAGAAGGGAGACTTCAAACACACCAACATTTAAGCTGTCCCTAATGACACTGAAAGCAGCTGAGGTGCTTTTGGAATGCTTTTGTGCTCTCAGCTTGCTGGAGTTCAATAGGGATCCCTCAACCAAAAGGTTACCTAAAACAAGGAGGCTTTTCCAGAAATGACAGACTGTAAGACTGATGCAGGTCCATAACTGTGGTTTCCTGGCTAAAAATACATTGTCCTGTTTATTACCAAATGGAAGCCATGTCTGCAAATTGTTCCTACAAGTGGAAGAGTAACTTTCACAGATACTTGACTCAAAGGTATCTATTTATCCCTTTAGATAAAGACTTTACAAGGTTGCAAGGGACAGCCATGTTTTGGGCTTTTTTTTCTTAAATATTCCCCAGTGTTATTCTTAATCCTTATTCCTCATGGCTGTGGCAGAGAGTAGGGGAAATAATGCAGACAGTGCGTTCCTCTGCAGCTGGATTCCAGACTCCATCGGATGCAGACCAGGGTGAAGTCTGGAATCACAGGGACGAGCCTGGAAAACAAAGCAGTTGAGGTAACCATTGCCTCTGAGCACATTTCTGTCAGTCCCTGCTGGAGGCTTAACACAGCCCTCAGAATGGGATGGCAGTGGGGAGACCAGCCAGGAGTAGAGGCAGCACCATGGGGTGTACATCAGGAGTACAGGTCCTCAAGGCTATGGGATCACAGTACCTGGAAAGGGAAGAAGCCACCAGTACCTTTGTCCTACTTCTACTGTGGTACAGGCATGAACATGCAGCAGTAGCAGGTGAAAACTACACAGAAAATGTTTTATCTCACACTAGAAAGCTGTTCTGTGCCAATGAACTTTCTGGCCCTCAGCTTCCAGGACAACTAAACCAACTTGTGTTGCTGAGTGCATGATGTGAAAAAAAAATTCCTGCTACCCCAGTTCAGAATTCAAACTCATGCTGTATCACTACTCCTGAGGGGCATGCTCACAGAAGTCATCAAAGTTTGTCATTCTAAATGGTTCTTTGCAGCTGGTTGAGGCAGAATAAGAGCAGAAAAAGCTATTCCAAGTCTCAGCCTGCCAGGAATATGCAGATGTGCAGCTTGTCTGTGTAAACATTTTGTTATTGCTTTTCATCTTCAAGCACATTAAACTTGTGTCCATACTATTTAGTCCATGATGGGTGATGTTCTTGAGCTAACATGCAGCACAAAAAAAGCCTCTGGAGGTGTTTCAGTTTAAGCTTTCCCAATCACTTCAAACAGCTAGGCATTTGTAGACTTTTTGAATAAACTTACAGAAAGAAATCACATCCTCTCTTCCTGCTCCCTAAGACATTGCATCAGTGGCATCACTGTTCATACACAGATATTTGAGACAGCATGTGATGTTTGTGGCAAAGGATGTAGAAAGTTTAGAATGGTGGTATCCCCACTTCCTTTCCTGCAGTCATTCTCTGTGAGTTTCCATGCTTGTGTATCAGCAATGAATGAATGAATGAGTTGTTGCTGATCATCAGAAGTTTTAAGTGCTCGCGTGTGGAGAGCAGACCTCAGAAGTGGTTAATATTTACATTTTCCAGTCTCGTTTTAAATGGGTCAAAAGGAGAAAACAACTGTCTATGAAGCAAGACAAAAACAGATGGAAAGAATTAGCAGAGGCCTCGAGTCTTTCTGGGAGCCCATTCAGGAGTGTGGTGGTAACATTGATGCAGACAGGATGACCTAAGGACACAACTAAGGGAACATTTGCAGGGAAAGAGAGTATCTTTTTTTCGATGAAATGATAAAGCCGAGTTTCAGAGAAGGACAGGGAGTATGCAAAGCAGGCTGTAAACAACTGAAACTGCCCACATAGACACGCACATAGTAAACGCTTGGCAAAATGCCTTTTAAAATTAAACCCAAAGAAACAAACAATAAAATTCCTTCAGCCTGAGCCCTGAAAGATGCTGAGTGCTGATGGCATGGCTAGAGCACCACCGGGACACTCACTGCTCACTGCAGCCCAACCTGCAAGGGAGCAGCTTGGACAGGCACGTGGGGATTACCAGGCATGCCTGGTGGGCGCCAGACCTTGTCCTCTGCTAAACAGGATAAAAATAGCACATGGAGACTGTCATAAACTCATTTCTTTTACAAAACTGCTCTCTGCTCCATTTATTCAGGTGATCTTAATAGACAGTTACTTCTTAACTGCTCAAACGCCATCACTGAGAGATAAACCCACACCCAGATACCCCAGCAGTAATTTTGTACATTTGAAATGCCTGGACAAACTGGACATCTACCAAGCTCAGCTGAGCTAAATTACGGGGTATTTAAGGTCCCTAATAAGTTTCATATGAAAAAGAGGACTTGGTCAAACTTAATATGAATAGGAATTCACAGAATTTTTAAACTGAATTGGAAACAGATTATTCAACAATATTTGGAGATAAAAGATATTTTCCCTACACATCAAAAATTTAAACCTGACAGCACATGAGAACTGGAAAGCAAAAGTGACAGTTCAATACTTGATTCCCCAAGCCAAGGAAAATACATGGAATTAGCAGCTGAGGGGGATGACACCTACAAACTGGTGTTAAGGATCTGCAAAAGCAATTTCGGATATATTCTAGAGTATGCCACATAGGGAAATTCCTCACGGGATCTGCCCCCCTACTGGTGAACTTGTAAGGAATCTACAAATTGAAACAGGATGATAGCTACTGAATTAAGCACACAGCAGCAACAGTAGAAAGTAACTGCCTGCATCTTGAAAAGCTGGGCATACATAGGCTTAACTTTAAACACAAGCAACAGGGGGGGGAAAGGTAACTTAAACCATTAAATGTACAAATCTATTGGCCATCAACCATGTGCATATATGTTAAAGTGTCTGCAAATTCAGGCTTAAATGAAAACTTCAGAAATAATTCTATTCCAATATTTTAAAGTATGTTATTAATTTGGGTGACTAAAATACCTTTATTTTAAGGAACTTGACTTTTCAATTTACAATATTCTATTTTAGAAAAATGGCTTGACCTAAGTTTCTGAGCTAAAAGCCTATCTTACAATGGGTGCTAATTTAGCAGGCCTTAACTTTGACCCATATAATCCTGTTAATCCACATATAAGTCCTCTTTATTTTTTTATCTCTCTCGGTAGCTCAGTGACCAAAAGAGTAATAACTGTCTTTGAAGAGCACACACATGGTCCAAATGAGGAATTCTTAAAATAAACCTAAAAATGACTCTTGCATTTCATTATACTTTGGAAACAGTTTTATGAGGAAATTACAATTAAAAAATATCTAGGAAAGATTTAAAGAAAACCAAACCCAAACACTGTATAACTATAACATCAGACTTGCTGAGGGGCATGAGACAGACCCAGTTGCAAATGTCATTCAGCATAAACTGGTGAAGTAGCATAGCACATTTCCAATTAAAAACCCTCAGTTAACAAAAGCTGAAATGGGACAATTTATACCCAAATAGATCTAAACAGTTAAATTAATCTTATTCCAGCATAGAGTCAGCCAGTCAATGAAATGACACAGACACAGCTGTTACCAAAATCTGGGCTCAAGTGTCTCAGCACATCCCTGACAGGCAGCAGGTTTGGCACCAGTTTCCTCTCCAGAAAACCAGCACTGTGCAGGTGTCTCAGAAAACAAGCCCCTGTTGAATCATGCCAGCAGCATTCACTGGCCATGCCTCAGATTTAGGAGATCACTATCAGCAGAATCCAAACTTCCAGAAGCCTCTTGTAGTACTACCCGTTACCAATTTAAATGATGGCTGCAATCTGCAAGAACTGCACTTTAGACCTAAAATCATGTCAGCCAGTACTGAGCAACCTAAATTCAACATTCCCTCCACAGCAGAACAGTATTTGACCCTCTGAACTCAAGCCTTTTTGCCAAAGGAAAATTTAATGTACAATAAGCTAAGGTGGAAATTTGCAGCCAGTTGCAGCTATTGGACACTAAATCACTGGCCTCCACTGTTGAATCCTGCTGATTCAGTTTTCCTACTCGAAATTGTTAGTAGGTTTCACATCTCTCTCCTAAGAGAGAATACAGACACCCACCACTCGCAAACCGGGAGGAGCATAAACTCTCCTTACACTCGTAAACATTACTCTTCCTCACATGTGACTTGTGGAGATCAAGGAGGAGAAGAGAATTTAATTTCTCTCACTATTGATTACTTCACATCTGTAATAAAGGACATTAGATAGAAGACCTAGTAGTAAAATATAATTTTTTTTAAAAAAGTGGGGGGGTGGGGGTGTTGTATTTTCTGTGTGGATTACTCCCCACTTAGAAGTGGCTTGAAAATCATCCAAGTATTTTACTTTTTACACAGTTCTGAGCAATGTGTTGCATGACAACAACTTTTGGCAGAACTGTCCTTTTCCTCTTGGTCACTGGTTTAAAGTTGATTTAGGACTGATCACCATCAAGATTCATTGTTTTCTCAATGATACTCAAAGACCTAATTTTTCAGAGAGCTGACTTTCTTACCCTGTAAGGGAGTGTGAAGGAACTGTAACTATCAGCCATATTTAATGTCCTTCCAGCCCATAAAAACACAAAGCACTTGGACAAAAGTCAGCTATGGCAGACAGATGTTTTTGTTGCCACAATACCAGGTATACAGTTATTCTTACTTGTATAGCATCCTCTGCTGTTCTGGCTCACTAATACCTCTCTCTTGTCTCTCTTTCATGCAGGGATCGTCAGTGGAAATTTATTGTCTGCAGGATGACAGACTATGACTGCCCATTCCAAAACGTTTAAAAAGATCGAATGTAGCCCACATGGAAAGCTTGGGGACAGACAGGGTGGGATGAGGGTTAGTCAATACAGGAGAAGGGCAATTAGGCTCACAAAAAAATGTACCAAGACTCATCAGCTGTTTGCTGAAGATATTATTCTTTCTGGAGCTAATAAATAAATTGCCACTCTGTGTGCTTGCAACAGCAATTTCAGAAGATTCTTTAAAGTTGCACTGACAGTTGTAGCCCAATTAAAATTGCTTAAGACATACATGTTAATGATACACAATTCTACAGCATATGCACAGTTACCTTTCTTGTATATACATATAGCCATTCTGAACACATACAACTTTCTTTCACATAGCAACTCTATATAAATTGCTTCTCTGAATGAGTTGGAAACATCCTAGAAGCTTCCCAGCATATACTAGACTTTCCTGTCTTCTGCTTTGTACTTGGAACCAACCCAGTGATCCCTACCAGCTGCCCAGTAGCTGGAAAGCTTGCTGAAACTGCACCAGGAGGTCTCTGATGTAACTGCATCTGTTACAGACCTCAGAGTACCTCCATTGCAACAAAGGTCTGCCTACATAGGGGAATTCCAGGTACTTACAACACTGGGAGACACCAATATCTGATAAAAATGAGACTAGATCCATCAATAAAATCAGAAGCCTAACCCAGCTTTGCTGAGAGTCTCTTTTAATTTTTTTTTCAAAAGCCTCTAATGACAAATAGTTAGGAGCTCTACTCTGGGAAAATCCAGGAGTAGGTCAGGCCACTCACACCCTCAGTAAATATGGATATCACACTTGACAAGAGTCTGCTTTTCAGGTGGATTGGGTTTCCATTATGGGTGCCTGTACAATATCCATCTGCCCTTGGGAATACATTCTTGGTTTAGAATAGACAAATAAAACTAATGACTTAGGTGACCTTAATTCCTCAAACTTGCAGATCCTATTCCCTATAAAGTATAAACTGAGCATGTTTCAAGACTGCACAGCACTTGTGCAGCTTTAATCCAACAAGACTATTGATCTATTTCAGGAAAATCTGAGGTAGGATTTTGACTCTTGAATAATCCAGAATTTAGGGCTCAGTTTCTTGAGCTGATGAAGTCAATGGTAAACTTAGCAGTGGCTTTGATTGTGTTGGATCAAGGTCTGTGGTGACCCCATGTACCAACTTAAGGGTGCAAAACTTCATAGGAAACAGTGGTGTCAGCCAGCTCGTTTCCATGTTCCAAGCAGTTTTAACATATTTACCAGCATACCCTCAAGTGTGAGCATTGAAACTACACTTGTCCAATAAATGAATGATAGGTTTTGCATTGCTGTAGCCTTGTTCTTTATTGATTTTACTTACACCAGCTTATTAATTTGCAACAAACAAACCCTCTGTCATTATCAGAGACCATGAAGGTGATTAGGGAGTTTCTGTGAGAGCCAGTTGCTGAGACATGTAAGTAATAGTGAGAGAATTCAAGAGGCTTAGGGAAGTTGGATAAGCTTATTAGCTGACAGTGACAGACAGGCAAAAGAAGGCAAAGGAGCTCTAAACAGGAAACCACCAGAAGAAAAGGCACTTAGGCCAGGGAGTTGATGGAAAAGTCTGGGCACTAAAATTAGGTATAGAAGGATCATGTCTGAGAACACCTGCCCTAGATGGACATCCATCTCCCACAGAAGTTAATGACTGAGGCTGCTCTCCATTCTGTGTGCACACCATGGGCTTATGAAGGCCTTTGAGGGGACAGTGCAAAGTCATCTTAAATTGATTTAGATCCACAGAAAGGAGCAGTTCTGGTCTCTTGTCCTGGAGCTGTAGTATCATTTTCCCATATCATAGAATCATTAGGGTTGGAAAAGACCTCCAAGATCAGTGAGTCCAACCTTTGAGCAGATACTCTTCTAATATCTAAACCATAGCACTAAGCGCCATATCCAGTCATTTCTTGAACACCCCCAGGGATAGTGACTCCACCACCTCTCTGTGCAGTCCATTCCAATGCTTAATCAAGCTTTCAGTGAAAAAATTCTTCCTGATGTCCAACCTGAACCTCTCCAGTGCGGCTTGCAGCTATTTCCTCTCATCCTGTCAGTAGTTGTCTGGGTTAAGAGGCCAATCCCCACCTGGCTACAACCCCATTTCAGGTAGTTGTAGGAGTGATAAGGTCACCACTGAGCCTCCTGCAGGCTAAAAAGACCCTACTCCCTCAGCTGCTCCTAATAAGACTTGTGCTCTAGCCCTTTCACCAGCTTTGTTGCCCTTTCTGGGCTTGTTCCAGCACCTAAGTGTCTTTCTTCTTGTGAGGGGCCCAAAACTGAACACAGGACTCAAGGTACAATCATTTCCCTAGCCATGCTGGCCACACTATTTTTGATACAGAGCAGGATGCCATTTGCCTTCCTGGCTACCTGGGCACACTTCTGGCTAATGCCACCTTTCTCCCTCATCCCCGTCCCAGTCCTTTGCTTCCACTCATGCTCTATTCCCAGCTCCACCCTAGCAATGCATCTGTGTAGGATACATTTCACAGGACTCCTCTTCAGAAAGTTAAGTAATTCTCAGATGAGGAAAGACGTGGGTGGGAAACAGAATGTATCTTGGGGGAAGGCAGAAATGGGATGTGGACAAAAAAAAACCCCAAAAAGCAAACCTGAGGCAATGAAAAAGTGATTCCTGTGAAGTCCTACGACAACTAGTTAGCAGAACTACGAACTGAACTTAGTTTTTATCTAAGTTTTAATCTAAGTTGCAGCATCACTTTTAATGTTCAAGTAACCTTTGTGTGTAGGAAGATACTGTTCCAAGGCTGATAAGGTTCCAGCCCAAGTTCCTGAGCACAGAGTAAGGTGATGGGCCTGCCTTGCCAAAAGTCTGCCAGCTTCAAAACCTGATCAAGACTGTTTTAACTTTCCTAAAGCCATTCTGGAAAAGAAAGCCTTACAGCCTGCTTAGGACGTCTTACTGAACACAACCCACCTTTCACTCACACGAACACAAACCAGATGCCAGTGTAGGAAATGACCAGAGCAGTGTTCAGTAGCCAAGTACAACCGAGCACAGATGCCCAGCACAGGGAGCTCACAGCACTTCTCCATTCTCACGTATTCTGTGGCACAGAAGCACCCCACCTACACTTCTACAATACAGAGTAAAAGTCATCCTGATCTGAGAGCCAACACAAAGCCTAACATTTTAAATAAACCCTTATTTTTTAATAAATAAGACATCAGGAAATAAAGTCTTATTTATTTAATCAATACCAAAAGTATGGATTGAATTCAAACATCTGAGGGAAAAACATTCCTTTTGTAAATGCTAAGCATTGCCCCAGCCATGCTAAAAGGGCTGCTGATGGCATGCTATCAGCAATTTTTTTAGATAAACTAGGGCAGGATAATCTTCACATTCACAAAGGGAAATTCCAAAAGATAAGGAGAATCTTTTGAGGGTTTTTCTAAATCTAAATAAGAAAAGTGAAGGGGGTGGCCTGGCAGAGGAAGAGAAATACCAACAGTGACTCCCTTTGTGGGTCTCCTTTAACCTGAAACTCAGCAAAGGCAGTTTCTAAGCCAAAACCACATCCTCAGTTTGATCCACTCAACTTGAAGAGAGGTTTGAATAACAGAACAGCATAAGCAATTGGGGAAAACAGTCAAAAAGGAGGACTTGACTACTCCTCCTCCTAAATCTCAAGATTACCTTAAAAACCACAGGACTTCTGTTAAAAAAAAAAAAAAAAAAAAAAAAACAAGCTCTGTTTTTTAATATATTCTGACTTCTCAGTTAGCAGAGTATATAAGCATTTCCAACATGTTTCACTTTCAGTAATTTTCAAGTGCTTCAAACAGTATTTTCCAGTTCCTTCTCAATAATGCTGAGCCTAGAAATGTGTTGTAGAAGTGAAGTCTGAGATTCTTGTTTAGTCACTTGACAGTGAGAGCTGAGACATCAGGACTTTTTTTATATTTTATGTCCTGTTTTACAGGACATCAAACACTATGAGACTCATGATAAATATGACTTAGCAACACAGCACTGATGAAAAGAAGAAATAGCGAACCCATAGCCATGTTGAAATAAGGCTTATTTCCTGTAAGATCAAGACAGACCTTTCAACATCTTCCAGTCCAGTGTTAAGGACTTTGTAATGTGAGATAAAGCTGGCAAAGCATCATGGCATTACCTAAGCAGAGAGATACCAACATAGCTGAAGGGAAACCAGTCTGTGAGTGAACCAGAAGACCTGGCAGAAGACCAGCTGACCCTTAGGAAAACTCACTTAGACTTGACCCTCGACTCACAGCCATTGAATCATCTTCTGTTTTTGAACTTCATTTCAAGCCCACATTTGTCACATCAGCAACACGTTACTGTACTGACTTGCATCTTTAAGGCTCCAGTGCTGTTTGCAATCAGAGAGTATGAGCATCACTGGTAGTGGCACTTTGTGCCAGAGTTGTTGGCGTGAACCGTGGGCAGGAGGAGCTCTGCTAATAACACGTTATCAAGCATAAAGACGTTTCTTTTGCTTCCATTTACTTTTCGAGACAGACTATTTACACAGGGAACTGCTGCTTTATTCCTCACTGTTTCAAGGTGCTGGTATGTGTGAAGCTGATGCCCTGAACCTATGCATGGAGAAGTTTAGGAAAAGGCACAGGGCTGCCCACATGCTGAAAATGAAAGACTAACACAAGTACCTGGGGTCAGAGCCAACAGGCCTGTCTTTGTCTTTCTGACCTCCATACCTGAACAGCAATGATTTCATTCTTATCCAGCTTGTGAACTTTGGGCAAAGTCAATGCAGTTCAACCTTAAGCAAGAGTCACACATCTAAATACTTTTCAGGATCTCAGCTGATACATCTCTGCAAGGAATACCAGAAAACTGGACCTTGAGTTAGAGGGAATGAATCCAAGAGTGTGCCAGTATACACACAGATGGCTAAGGCAGCACATATTCTGTTCATACTTTCTTAAGACATAAACCCCCTGAATTGATCAAACCGTTGTACTGGATAGTCAGTATAGGTCACTTTCAATTGAAATAGTTTCTTCTATTGTGTTCTACTTGAAAAAATCTGACAACCTCATGAAGACCAGGACTCCCTTTGCCTTAGGTTATCTTTAAATCATTCAAGAAGAATAAAGAGAAGTTTTGCTCAGCTTAGCACTAAAGCCTCATCAACAGGATAAATCTCAGCATGTAAAAGAAACTCGCAGCTATATTTTTGCAGAGCGTGAGTTTTAGTTTACATGTAGGATCTAATTCTCCAGGCCTTGCCTGAACCAGACAAATCACCACAGTGCAGAACCTGAGCCCAAAGAGATATCCCAAATTATGCAGAACACAGAAGACACAGGTGCAGAAGAGATAATTCTATCTGAGATGAAATGGAGGGGAATGACAAGAACCAAAGTGAAAACAGTGAAAGAGATACATGAAGCCACCTGAAGAATATGTCATTATGTAATTCCTTAAAATAAATGCAAGCTCCTCTATCTTAGGAGATGAGATGACTAGGATAATTTAATACCAGCAAAGAATTTGGAGAAAGCTCCCCAAATAACTTTGCAAAGAAAAAAGCCAGCACAGTTGTGTCAACTGCCATCCTCAAAAAGCAGAGGAGTTGCCAAGTGAAGCAGAACCAACTGATAATGTTGATATAATTCTTTTAATCTGTGTTTGAAGCTCTTAACCCTTGACAAAAGAAAACAGAGATGAGAACTGAAGGAATAAGCCAACAATGAAGTGTAAGTAGAAGGAGGAGGTGTGATCCCGGATTAAGAAAGAGGCAAGAAAAGAAAAAAAGCAAATAAATTCTCAGTAAACTAAAGAAAATGGGCCTTTGGCATAACATGTGGCCTCTGAGCTGAAATTCTGGTTTTCCATGGTTGTATGAGGCTGCATACAAGTTTTGGTTTCAGCTAACATAAACACATTGCTCAAGCTACTTAAAAGGTTGAAGTTACTTAGATCTCCAGCTTGGGTTCAGCCCCATGTTAAAGTGAACAATCTTTGACTTGGAAATAGATATATCCATCAGCAAAACTACTGACATAAATATACTAGCCATCCAAGAGTAAGTGCTTTTGTCTTCCACTGAAAACTAGCAAATGCCGCAGCTATGAGCAGGGGTGAATGTGATTCCCATCCACTTGTTTCCACCCAGGCAAGCTTAGAGGTTTTTTATCCCCTCAACCCTTACTTCTGTTTTATCTGGGAGACAGGGACTGTGGCCTTGTAAAGCATCTAGGATGATCTTTTGTGAGCCTCACCTTGGTAGCCCCAAGTGAGGGTACTATAACCTGGGAGGCAGGCAAGCAGGTGGCTTTTCCACTGTTATTTTCTTGGTCAAGCTTCTCTTCTTCTGATTTCATGTGATTATGCACTGTTTGCATGCTTTCAATCTCTCTCTCTCTCTCCTCTGCTCATGTTATTTTTACAGCTACCAAAAGACCTTGTCTGGCCTGTCAAGTGACATACAAATCAACTGTGTGTAGCACTACAAAAGTTGTCCAAGACAACAGCTTCAAACAGGATAATATCATAGGGTACACATTCCCACTGCCCAAACACTTTGTCCAAAGCCCACTGGTAATGGTAGAAACAACTACACCAATTCTATATAGGGTTTGCATTATTACTTGTGGGAGGAAACTGAGCCATCTTACCTGCAGAAAGTTCACATATCTTTCTCAATCCTAAGCTAGCAGCAGGCAGGGGAGCCTGCTACAACAAAGAAGCAAACTCTGACCATGATCTTACATGAAAGTTCCCTACTTCCTTTATCTTTATTTTATGTATTCAGAGTGAATTTGGTACTGGTGGAAAATTCAAGGTGGCCTTGAAGAAACTCTTACCCATATAACATAACACTTTTCTGTCACATATTTCTGACTTCTGGATGGACCTCCTTGGGATCTAGGAGAATTGCTGACTGTCTGGCTTATTCATCAATAGCTGTACTGCTGACGCAAGCAACAAAGGGCATAAGTAACTCTAGCTGCTACCACTACTCTGCTAGAAACTGACTCACCTATAAAAGTAATTTAAGATCAGCAATGAAATAGTTATTAAATTGTAATAGTCTTGCACTTGCTACAGCTTGCACACTGAATTGTAGCATCAAGAAGATTTTCTTTCCCAAGGATTTTATTTGCTGAATGTGCCGCGCTGGAAAAAGTCACCTACTCCACCTTATTTAACTACAGTTCAGAGAGGGAACCAGATGAGACAAGACTCATGCAAACATCCTTCCCTACCACTTAGAAATTGTAAATCTAAACCTTTTTAGCATAAAAACCTGCGGTTTGCTCTTTTGCTGGTTCAACACTACCTGCTTTCCAGATGCCTCCGACACCTGCCTTCTCTGCAGATGGGAACTGCAGCATACACATCACAGGCTCTGCACTTAACACAGTGTTTGCAGCACAGCAGACACTGAACTTGCAGGCCAAAAACCTGAGCTATCATTTGCAGTTGCTGTCTGTGTTATTTAACGCAGCAGACAGGAGGAGAAGGGCTTTAAGCAATTAAGTGCTGTTTGGCAGGTACACTAAACACATAAATCACCATGGCATTACTCTGAAATGGTGACTGAGAGAGCTTTGGTGCTCTGCACGCCCTTCATACACACCCAGCACAGTCACAGGATGACTAGCAAAAACTGTATGCCGTGATTTCAGGTCATTACTTTCCTCTGTTAAACCAAAACAGCCTCCTGGTCCTCTGGCTAGTACCAAAGGCCAAGATTGCTCAGCCACAGTGAGCACCTCCTGCTCGGTGTGAACTGAGCACGTGGCTGCAGTGCTTGCCCAGCGCCTGGGTATCTCACTGCCAGTGCCTCCATCCAGGCTCTGTGCTCTGCCCAGACACAGCAGAACTAGTTTGACTCGGCTCCTATCTAGCCCTCCAGATGTCCATTTTGCCATCTTTTCCCTCAGACTACAGCAACAGTTGTAAAGACTACATATTATTGACATAAAACCAGTAACATCATCACTGACACCATATGGAATTTCAGACATTTAAAGACAATTCACATGTTGTTGAAAACAAAATAACCTTAACATGTCAGGAAATGTTGTTCTGGTGCCTTTGAAAAAAATTGTCTTTGATACTGAGAGTTCCTCTCTAAGCTGACATTTGGGTTGACACTACTTTTGTCATATCTTCATTATACTACCAGCCATCTACACCTGGTAGTCAGCTTAATAGGCTGACTGAGATTTCTCAGTCTTAGCTAAATCTCTTCAGGGACGGAGAATAGGATAGAATGGGATATTTTCAGTCGGAAGGGAGCTACAACAACTATCTAGTCCAATTTCCTGACCACTTCTGGGCTGACCAAAACTTAAAGCATATTATTAAGGGCATTGTTCAAATGTCTCTTAAACACTGGCAGGCTTGGGGCATCAACCACCTCTCTAGGAAGCCTTTTCCTGTGGTTGTCCACTCTCTCAGTAAAGAAATGCTTCCTAATGTCCAGTCTGAACATTCCGTGGTGTAGCTTTGAACCATTCCTATCTGTCCTATCACTGGATCTCAGGAAGAAGGGATGAGCACCTCCCTCTGTCAACTTTCTTTCCTCAGGAGGCTGTAGAGAGTGATGAGGTTACTCCTCAGTCTCCTGTTCTCCAAACTAGACAAAAGTCCAAAGTCCTTAAGTGCTCCTCACAGGATATGACTTTCAGCCCTGTCACCAGCTTTGCTGCCCTCCTCTGAATGCATTCAAGGACCTTCACACCCTTCTTAAATTGTGGGGCCCAGAACTGCACACAACACTTGAGGTGAAGCTGCATCAATGCTGAATAGAGCAGGTTAATCACCTCATTTAATCCCTGGTTATGCTTTAATGCACCACAGGATTTTCCCTCTGGGCTGTGAGGGCAGACTACTGACCCACACTGAGCCTGCTGTGAACCAGCACCCCTGGATCTCCTCCTGCAGGGCTGCTCTCCAGCCACTGCTCTCCTAATTTATATGTGTGCCTTATGTTATTCTGTCCCAAGTGCATAATCCATCATTTCAACTCCTCCAATTTCATCCCATTAGTCACATCCCAATGTCCCAAACCACTTAGAACCCTCTACAAGGCCTCTTGTCTCTCAAGAGGGTCAACAGCACCTCCCAGTGTGGTATTGTCAGTGAACTTGCTGATTACACATTCAACTCCTGTATGCAAATCATGGATAAACATACTGAACAGAGCTGACCCTGGGATTGAACCCTGTGGAACTGGGGAACACCACTGGTCACCAGCCAGATGTAGCTCCATCCTTTACAACTCTTTGGGCCCTGCCCTTCAGCCAGTTTGTAACACAGCACACTGTGAACCCATTCATCCCACAGCTGGACAGCTTGCCCAAAAGGATGCTGTGAAGAATATCAAAAGCCTTATTAAAACCATAAACACTACACCTCCCACCTTCCCTTCAAGCACTAGGTGGGCAACCTTATCATAGAAAGATATCAAATTACTTAAACATCATACAAGTGCACATGTTCTCCATTTGTTGGGCCTGTGGATCTCATTACTTGGGTTACATTTAAAGAGCTCTGGTTCTGCAGAGTCAGGTACCTTCCCTCATACCACAACACCCAAATTCTATATACATATTCAGTATAGTTAATAATATATTTCTGTAATGTGTTGTATGAGTACCTGAAAAGATAATGAGCTGTTGTTACACTTTTATGAGCTGAAAGTTTACAGCATGAATGCATTTATGAATTAACTCTTTTGATCAAGCAAAAAGAAAGAAAAAGAAAGTGACTGATATGTATTATTCTCTTGTTTGCTCTATTAAAAAATTGACCTAGCCTTCAATCTGTTGCCTGGAGGACCATACGAAATAAAGATGGTAATGATGCAGTGTGCGATGAGCAGAACTAAAGAAAATCAAGATATAAATGTTTTCACAGAGTGAAACACCCTGGGTGAAAGGACGAGCCATGGAAGACATGCCTGAATTCCCATGTTAGTTCAGAATTTTCTTTTGTCTCCCTTTGTCATCAAGGGTCTTAGTCATAACAGAGAGCAGACTGCCGTATGGTGCTGACACACTGGAAATGAACTGAAATGAACTTGCTAGAGCAGTCTAATTCCAGTTGGCATGGCAGTCAGAGCATGGCACTAAGAACTTCATCATGCTTCTCCTGTTGAGTTAATTAAATCTATAAAAAATGGCTAGTGCCTCAGAGATAGCTGTCATTAGAAAACAGGCTATTGGGTTGTCTTTCCTGCTGAGAGCTACATCTTCCAGATACAAAGCCAAATGCTATTTGACACTCTTCTAGAGAAGAAAGGTAAATCAGCCCATTCTGTGATGAATAGATACATCAAAAAGCATTTGGATGATCATCCCAGGTAGATAGTGTGACTTTTGGGGATGATCCTGTGCAGGGCCAGGAGTTGCACTCAATGATCTTTGTGGATTCCTTCCAACTCAGCATGTTGTGTGATTCTGTGACTTCTGTATCCCAGAGAGTTTGGTTAGCATTTCTTTCAGTGTTGATGGATGTTGCTCTGTGCAGTGCACAAAGCAAACCCACAGTGTTCTTCATTCCTCATCTGTAAAGAGATATTGCAGTTTCCTGGTTTCTGGATGGACAATGAAAAAAATCTCTTAGAAATTGAGATTGATAGTGGATGGGAAAGGATAAAAAGGTGACATCTGCCTCTTCATAAGCATCAGCTTGGGACAGTGGACATGGTCCCCCATTCAGCCATATACGTGAATGACAGAGCCAGGCACATATCTAAAATAGCATAAGTCCTCACGAGGAGAAAGATGAAATATATACCCTAAACTCATGTACAGTCAATCTCACAGTAGGAAGAGAGCTGATGTTTTCTTTAAATGTTACACTGATGATGTATGAACACTCCAATCAAAACCAAATTAAGAAGGGAATATTCATCATGAGGCTTTGCTAGTGAAGCAGTTAATTGCCTGAAATCTTAAAAACTGAAGGGTGCTGGTGTGGTCACATGATAACAAACCTGCTGAGAATTCCAACAAAAATAATTACAACCACCTGTTTCTTAGGGAGCTTTTAGGTTGAAAGTGCAGTGCAGAAACACCCATGTCATCCACCAGGTTTCACCTGGGCAAAGGCTTTTGCCTGCTGACTCCTTCAATTCAGGGAACCAAGCCATTATTCTGTTTAGAGCATCATGCTCCAACAAGCTGTTCAAGCTGCAATTTGCATCTTGAATGCTGTGCAAGGCAAAAAAAAAAAAGTCTGAGTCATGCCAAAGACTGTTTTCCAGCAAAAAGAAAAAAGGGAAAGAATGGGTGTAAGAAAGAAACCTTTACAAAATAAGGGAATCCAGGGGAATAAGCATCCGCAGCAGGACTGGGATGTAATTAGTCCCATGAAAAACCCTCTTATAAGTCACTGTGAATAGTCTCTATGGAAAGAGTGCCCAGTGGTTACAGTGCTAGCTAGGAACCTGTGATGCTCCTGCTTGGCCACCCACTCTCCTTGTGAGCAAAGCAGGGTCACTTGGCTTATGCTCCCATGCCACATGGCAGAACAAGGCTAAAGATCACACTGTCAGCTTTAAGTGGGATGATATTTCTAAAAGCCACACAGAGATGCTAGCACACATTTTCAAAGCAATACTTTTATCGTGCCCAGGCTGCTAATTAATCCAAGCACATACTTGAGCTAACATAGCTTGTCTGATTCTGGAATAGCTCCGTTAACACTCAGACTGTGCTTTGTTTCATGCATAGCTTGGACACAAGAAACATGTCCTGTGTCTCTCTGCATCTCATCTCTCTTTCCATAAATCAGGGATAGTAGTCATCACTGGCATCATGACCAAATAAATCCAATGACAACAGTGAGGCTTTAAGATACTATGATGAGAAAAAGGCTGGGAGATACTTCTAAACATGACAGATCAGATGGATTGCAGTGTGATAGTGCTGGCTCCAGACTCCAGCATTTTGTGGTTGCCTAGAGTACTGATGCCAAGGGCATCCTGCCCGGCTTCTCAGAGCTCTGCTGTCCCAAAGGTCCCTCCAGAGCTAATCCAGCAGCACAGCAGCTTCCCAGTCAGCACAGTCATCACAATGCCCCAAACAGCACTAGGTTCCCCATTCAAGTGGCCATTTCTAACCTACTAAAGATGAATATGTCTTCTGGGAGTGGCAACATGTAACAATTCATGTGACCAGCAACCAGCATCCCACCTACCTTGACTTTTGCTGCTAGGTTAGATAAATACCACATGCAGATGGTGTTAATGAGCCAGTTGTGAAAAGGACTTGGCTGGTCTACACCCTTCTGGGAACTCTTGCTGAATAGATGAGATGCAAGCACCATGCTACCCGGTCAGTCCAGTTACCTATTTTCTAGAAAAGGCTAGGATCTTTCAGAACAGAGCTGTGGAGATACCCTGCTGCCTCTAAGTTACTAAGACTGCACTTCTCATGCATAGAATATTGACTGTCAAAGTGCTGCATTCAACACACATGGTGCAAAGGACACCTTCCCCAGCCACCACTGCACACATCCACGGCAGCAAGGAGGGAGAATGTTCTTAAAGGATCAAAGTGAGACTGTCATTAAAATGCTTTACAGACACTGATCTAGGGAGCTGCCAGGCATATCACCCCTGACCAATTTTACCAGTTTTGTGTTAGAAAATGAGACTACTTTGTGTTCAGGAAGAATACAAGCTGTGATTCACTTGAATTGCTATGTTATTACTAACTCAAGAGATTTCATGTACTCTTCACGGGGTGTAAGAATAAATTTTTCCGACTCAAAACCATCATAATAAATCACTGTTATTTTCCTTTGTTCTTCTATTCTGTCTTACCCCACACCTCTCATTGTAAGGAGTAAGAGTGGCTGAAGGTGGCATATGCAGGACTTAAACAGTCAAAGACATACTGATTTTACTCAGAAGAGAAAAACCAAGTCACTCCATCAGGAAAAGAAGCTATGGTATGCATTGCAGTTGCTTAATTACTGCTTTTTACTAATGCTGATGTAGTGGATGTGTTTCTCACACACTCTCACGCAGTTCCCCAAACTACGTGGCTCTTCCTAAAAAAAAAGGAAAGGTCTCCCAAATAGGGAAAGCTCTCAGGAAGTAGTGAACCCCATGTTCATGTGTGTGCACATGGTTTTACCCTGCTCAACACAAGGGAAACTTGCATGGTTATGATATTGGCAGAGGTTAACCACCCCTTAACCACCTCCATGATCTAAGTCCGTTTTGCCTATTGCCTCTACTTATCTCAGAAGAAAGTAACTTCTTGTGCAAACCCACAACGGCACTGAGACCCCAAAGACAGAGAGAATAGCTCAATAATTCACATTTTCAACTGTGAAAAGCAATTTGCTTTAACAAATATTAAGTTTTTCACAGAGAGGAGAGGGACTTCAGCAAAACAAGCAATGCAGTCCAGAAGACAAGGCAGCCTAATATTTTCCAGCAAGTGGAAAAGCAGAAGGCAAATTCTTACTCTAAATCAGGCAGTGGATGGACTTTAAGTTGGTTCTTAATCTTAACCACTGTTGTCTTGTGCACAGTCTGAACAAGACCACTAGCCCTAGGAATGCCTGGAAAATTGGGTCCTGCAGGTGAAAGAGGCCTGAGAACCCTGTTGGGTTTTAAGGTTAGAATCAACAGCAACAGAATAGCTGAGTTTGTGTCCAGCAGCATAAATTAGTCTGGATTTTCATGGAAGGTTCATACACAGACATCAGGTATGGCTGAACAAAACAGGTCCTGGGCAGGGTTTGAAGGGATGTGATACACCACCTTCCTGGGCACTTGAGCATCTTCGTGGAACTGGTTCTTTTAACACATAGTGCAATTGCACATGCATCTTCTGCCATAATCCATACAAAAGAGACCAGACTGGGCCCCAAGCTCTTGATGCTGTTAATTTTAAGAATATCAGCCTGGAAAGTCCCAAGTCACACACTGAAGGTCAAGGCTAGATGTAACTTGAAGATGTTGACCTAAAGCTGCTTGATACAGTAGCCAAGAAAATGTGAACCCTTTTTAGCTCTCTGTTCTCAAAACTTGCCTCCATAGATAGCTAGTGACATATGGGCATAGACACTGTCCTAGTTAGCAGAGCTTTACACAGAACTTAAAGAAACTTCTGGATGTGGAGTACTGTGACCCAAGACACACCTGCTGGAACTGGCATCAGCTTGTGGATTAGGGGAACTGCTCACAAATGAAGTCAAAATGTTCCACAGCTAATGACTTGGCATTAAATCCTATTCTTCTATGGAGGAGGCTGCTATATTTTTGTAAGGAAGGCTCTTCCAGTGAGTGATTTAAAAGGGGTAACTCGATAATGACAATAATAAAGGCATGAGAACATGGTAAAGGCACTGCATTTTTATAAGGCCAAACTATAAAGATATTTATAACAGTCAATACCCTTACAATCTCCAAAACGTAACCACAAACAGCCGTGAAATGAATATGCTTAGGCAACTGCTGGGCTTAATCCAGTGCGAGCTGAAATCAATGGAGGGACGTCAGGGACACTGGACTGTGTCCAGAAGTGAGCGAATGACAAGCACAGCACAGACAGTGATGATCCAGGCAGTCTTCATACAGTAGGCTAAGCACATCAGACACTGGCAGACCTGACACGGGAATTCTCAGTGGAAAATCCTCAGTAAGGCAGAAATGGTCTCATTTTTGAGCTCGTCTGGGGATATTTTTCAACACCAAAGCTAAGGTCCCAAAGCCATAACTAAGGCTTTCCACAGGGCTTAGAGGATTTACTGTGAGTCAGGTTTAGTATAGCATCATTCCCTTCATTATGAACTCTGTTAAATTGTTTCCACTCTCTCACCACTGTGTTTCCAGTAAGGATGGCTTAGGCAAAGACTAAGGAAGCAAAGAAATAAAGTATCAGTTGCTTAGCAGTGAAACACACGGACAGTTTCTGCAAACAGCTTGGTGTTTTGACTGTTTAAGTGCTGAATGCCTCTGCTGGGGGTGCTTCAAACAGGATGAAGAGAAAACTCACAGATCTTTCTTTGCTGCTGATTCTCAGTGGTCTTCTTCTGAGATTTTGGTACTTCCATGGCCATTTTCAGTAGGTGTTGCATAAAGAAGATCCATCTTTGGGTCTTCTAAGGATGTCCTAAAGATTTTTGTCTCTCCCCCCTGCCTTGGACCTTGTGTGGTCACAAGTGCTGCCCACTTGTGACTAGCTGGGAGAAACTCCTCCTATACATCTGCTTGCTTCTTACACTCTCCTCCTGACTCTCCTGGATAATAAAGACCATCCCATCTTGATACACCAACTCCCCAGGTTTAAATCTGTGTCTTCATGGGGTCGGAATATGAAGCTGATAATTTAAGGGAGTTGCTATGATTCTGATGTGTACATGCATGGAGCATAAGATGAGTTCTTGCTTGACTTAAGGTGGCAGTGGGAGGATGCACTCACAGACACACACACACACACAGCAAGACCTCCTGCTGTGACTCAGCATCAGAGCACTGCTGCTTCTTTTCTTGTCTTCCTCTGATACAAAAGTAACACCCAGACAGACAAGAGATACTCATTGCACATGGACAACCCAAGCAACATGAAAATCTGTTAAAGGACTCAGATTTAAGGGACACGGTAATGACAAATATTACATGCACGGAGGGAAATGACCCAGAAGGGTGGTGAAATGCTCTAAGGATAGGAGACAAATTGGTCACTAACTAGGAAACATGGCAAATATATTAGCCCTAGGAGTTATATGCCTTCTGACATCAGCTTAACCTAAGCTATTAATTCTCTATTCTTTCCCTCTGGCCTGACTAATAATACTAATAAAATATTTACTATGTAACATAAAATATGCACAACACTGCCTTTAACTGTGTGCTTGCCAGAGAAAGCACACATAAAAAAACTGCAACAGCTTATGAAATTTGGCCAAAACATATTCATCTGGCCTCAAGCAATGCCTCTCCCTATACAGAGCATTCCCCTCAAGAAACTGCAACTAGTTATTCAATATTCTTACTGATGATAGCTACAGTAGAGCCCCAGTAAACCTGGAGAAATGTCTTTCTTTTTCAAAGATCAGGTTGAATTTATAAATAAAACAGTATACTGCACTTAAATGAAGAGAAACCTGCAAAAGATGTAAAATATCTGCCAGAATCTACAGCGTGCACTAACCGAGTAAATTGTTGGTCTTGAATTAAGAGATGCCTATTATAAATGTTCTTTTTTTTGATGATAGGAGGCAGATTCATGAGCCCTTCTTTTACAGAGATTCACTGAGGGAGAAAAGCTGTTGATTACCAAATGATGTACACACTCATCAGGGACTAAGTGCAGTCAGGGGCACATTTCCTCTGTCTGCAGTCAGTGCTTAACTGGCTCTCAGGTAGAAAGTCTGTAGTAGAGACAATGAAGACAGTCGTTGACTCCTTCAGTAAGCCCCAAAGAAACACAGCCTCTTCTATAATGCATTGCTCACAGACAAGAAACTAAGACACTGTAAATTAAGCAGGAACCCCATAAAGACTGGCACAGAGACCATAGCTCTTGGCACCATGCCACAAGATGTGGAGTCAACCACCCTCTCCCCCCTTCTTGGAGCACAAGTATCTCCAGCATCCAGCTGAAGTGGTGCAGAAGTGAACTAATAAATGAGACAGAGGAGGCAGGGGAAATATTTTAGTCATCACCTGAAACATGTTGGAAAGTGACCTCACTGAAGCACTTGCTCTTGAAGCTCCAAACAGGCTCCAAGCCTTAATTCCCTGGCTTGGGCTTTGCAAGTTTTCTTCATTAGAATCAGCGAGACAATGCGGGGGGAAATGGCAAAGGGATTTGTTTACACTGTACACGGGCTCCCTGCTCACCTGCTACACGATCAGGTGGTTACATAAACTGCCCAAGATGTCACATTCCTCACTCGGGCACTGGCCCTTGAAATAATCCAGGCAATGTGACCGAGAATCTGGAGGGTCTATTTGTGAGAGGATTTGCTGAGCGGGGCTGCAGCATAGAGTGTTCTTTCCATTTCTATGGCTGCGTTAATCAGCGGATCATCGTTTGCAGACAGAGAAATTTAGATAGCCATGATGCAGAGAGTTTCCATGTTCTGTTCCAAAACTGGACCCACATCAATGGGATCCCAATAACATTTCCCTCATCTTTCCTTTTCCTGAGTAAACATATAAAGGACAATCAATCACAAGTGCACCAGCCTGGGAACTTGATAAAAACCAAGTAGATGATGACCTTGCATAAGATTTTCTCTACCACTCCTTCCTCCACACTGGTTATCTGATCCAGAGCACACAGAAATCTGTGAAAACTTCTAACACAAGTTTCAAAGGGCTCTATAATCAGCCCTTTTTCATCTATCCCTTTCAAACTTGCCCAGCATTTTATGGAGCATGTTGTATTCAATAAATTTGGTGCCATTCACCTACAGACCTCAAAGCATTTCCCAGTCATTAACAGCTCATGATAACAGAAGAAAATACTATTCAATGGCTCCTGAAAATGAATCTAAGTGAGGGCAAAGGATTTATCTAGGATCATGCTGACTTAGTGCCATGACTGCAACAGGAATCCTGCTCTCTCTACCCTAAGGAATGTTTCCTCTATTTGCATACTGGATTAATTTTGAAAAGACTGTGAAGGCAACAGGTAGTGAACAACATCTCATGGCACCTTCCTGGGGGTGTCTCACATATTTTCTCTCTTGTACATTATCACTGTCCAATTTTCAGACAGGGCAAAGCACCCAAGCAAGGCTGACAGTAACAGCAGCAGGCCATTTATGAATCCCCAACTTGCCTCCCAGCTATAGGCCTTTCTAGCATAATTGTCCACTAATTCACACAACAACACCAGTGCTCTATTCACACAATCGGGAGCAGCACTTCCTTAGAGATTATGTATTTCCACAAACTGATGCCCTGTTACCCTGTGCATCATGGGATGGCAGATCATCTGGAGTAGAACTCACCCATTTTGTTTTGGCCACCAAAGAAGGAAGGTTTTCATACTTTTTTTTTTCCCCTCACTTTTAAAAAATATTAAAAAATTCTTAGAAATGTAAACCAAAATGAAAGCTAATGTTCCTGATTATAAATCCTTAAGGGGACAAAACCAAAAATCTTTCAAAAAAGTCCTGATATCTCCCAATCAATTATAAAACTCCGACCTGCAATTATAATTTATTCCCTGTCTCTGCTGAGTTTATACATAATGAAATCTCATTACTCATCAATTAGCAATGTGCTCCAGTTTCTGATGAGATATTGGATCTAACTGATCTAGTATATTATTTCCCAGAAAAGGAGTGGCAGAAAGGGGAGGGCAGGTATTGGATTGTCTGGGGGGATCTCTTAGAGAAGCTGTGTGACATGATACCTTGCAGCTGTTTCAATGGATGGTCTCTCTTACACTTTTCAAAGACAAATAATATAGCAGACAAACTGCTGCCTACTGCATTCTAGTTTACAGGAAGTCTGGGATTTAGGGAAAGGCAGCACATGGGTGATTTGAAAGCTGGCTGCAAATCCTGAACTTAAATTTAAGTTACAAGCCTATCTAGCAGCCAATGCAAAGCTCTGGGAAAGAACAGCTCTCATTCCAAAGAATATAACAGACCAATGTATCTGTACCAGAGTCTCTGCCTTTCTGCACTTTTTCATACGTGAATGCTACAGGCTGTCCAACACAGGAACTACCTCTTCAAGATGTTTGTCTTTCATTTATTTACTGGTGTCTAGTCCAATCCATGATCAATTCCTCTTGGAGCTGCAAAGGGTGACCACCGTCCATTTAGAAACAACCAGCACACAGTTTAGTTTAGCACACGTGGGGGCACCATATTCAATTGCAAGGATTATTTATCTCCAAAATTTAACATGTGACATCGGTATTTGTTTCTTGAAAGGCTTCAAGAATAACACTTAAAAATGTGTAGAAAATAATATGCAAACTCAACATAAACTTCTATAGACTCAACTGCTTCACCTTATCACACATTCCTAGTCCATGAGGCTTTTGGAAGGAATAAATCAGTGCTCCCTGATTTTCACAGGCCTGAATAAAACAAACAAGCAAGATGACATTAATCTAAAAGAAATCCACTGTACAGGTGAAAACTATAAACGTTTTCCCTGGTTTCATTAGCACCGAAAGATAAAATCTTGCACAGCTGACCTCACAGATCAGCAGACTGGTTGACAATGGCAGTAGAGCTGTCTGGTTTAGTTATCAACAGTCAGAGCAGATCATGCAGCTCGCAACAGGAAGAATCATTTTCTTCTTATCATGTATCCCTTTCTTAATCTAATCTCCTACAGAGCTGTTTACCTACTTATTTCAGATCAAAGTAGCTTTATTAAACAAAGCTGATGCCTTACAAGGTAAAAGTTTCTGATAACTCTTACATGAAGCTATAGCCATAATAGAGTAACCACAGATTTAGGTTTAAAAGACAGGGGGCCGTTACCAGGGCCAATGTCAGGGCAGTCTTTTAAAGAATATGTGTCAGCATGTGAACACACACAATCCACATGCTGACACCAGAAACATTTTCCTTCAAAATAAAAAGAAAAGAGAACAATAGCCACAAGATTCTTAGAATACAGAAATTATGAGCTACTTTGGATCTGTTACGCTCTTTCCTGAACCTTGCAGGATTTTCACTTCAGTTGCAAAAGTAGCCAGCAGAGAAGGTATTTGTACAGATTTATCATCAGTAGGCATCTCCCAGACAGTATCAGGTCAGTATTACTAAGATCCTCTCCTCCTCCTTTCTTGAGTGACCAAGAAAGCTATCTTAGTTACAGTCTTGATAATGAAGATAGAGAATGTGTAGCTTTCTGGTATTTTCTTACTTTTACATATTGAACTCTCATATTTTGACACTCCCACATTTTGGGAGCCAACCCAGCAACCTAGTTTGTGAAAACACCTTCCCATAATGCTTCAGCCTAATCACACTGAGAAAATCACTGTCTGGAAAAGCTGTATTGCAGTCACATGGCGCTCAAACTCATATGGATTTTCAATATACCTTTTTCTATGAGGTCTTCTCAGGGGTAGCCTTCTGCCGGTGGGAACAGCAATTACTCCTACCTCAGGACTCGCTACAGGCCAAGCAAGTCATTAAAAATAGCTAATGGCTTAGTCAGCCACTAAACCTTGTCACTTGCCCATGCATCCTATTACATTCCCTCAGCACACTGAAATTAGATGTAAATAGCTTATGACAATCAACCACATCCTTTCATCAAGGAAGAAAATTAGGGGAGTAATTGGGTAGAAGATGATTTATATGGCCCTTTCTGATGCAGAGCAAAGTATTGTTTTTACATCATAACAACATTAAATCCTTTCAACATAAACTAATCTAAATTTCTGCCAAGCCATAATTCTCACTTGGACTTTTCTTGCGTTATTATAGGTTAAAAAAAAAGGAAGAAAAATAAAAGTATGTAGGCGTGTGGATACAGAAGGGAATAGTCCCGCAGTTTGTTCCCTAGTCATAATAAATCTTTGTATGAAACAGTAGGTCAGAATGATTTCATGAAACTTGAAACTGCTGTTAGCAAAATTACCCTGGGACTATAATTTTGATGATACCTGTGCAATCATTTTTTCCCCTTTCTATCTTCTGTTTTACTGTGAAAGTGTCAACCTGCTTTATGATTTTATAATGACAAAAGGGCAGTTACAGTAGAGATGAAGAAAACAAAGATGGTATGAAAAACAAATTACAGAAAAAATAGTAACCGCTACTATTAGTATACAAATTGAAATTAAACTGAGGGAAAGCACTTGCAAAGATTAAAAGAGAACGGAGAGTTAACCTATCTGTGGCAATGAGTGATTAATTATGGTTTTAATATGGCTGATAACATTTCAAGTCCACATGACCCATCTAAATCTAGTTCAGCTTCACAGACTGGTACTATCTAATGTGATGCTTGGTGGCTGTAGAAATCAGCTGATGATTTAAATCTAATTCCTCTCAGAGGGCAGAAGTCAGTATTGTAAGGATGCTGTTCAGGAAGCTCAGAAAACCAAGGGTTACTTGCCCAAGAAAAATCTTTCCAGCTTATTTGTGCTCCTCATCGAGCTTAAGGGGAAGCCTGACTGAACTACTAAACACCTGCCTATTATTTATATACTGAAACTGTAGTAACAACTCCCTCCCCATTAGGCATCAAGAATACAAAGTATGAGAATAAACAAACAACATTTCTAGTCAACTCAGAAGCCACTATTTCTGTCCCTGAGAAGAAATTCACTAAATATGGTACTTTCTCATTCAACATTTATTGCCTTTCATTAAATCCAGATGAAACACAAAGTCTCTAAAAACAAAATAATATTCCTTTCATTCCCCAAATGCTGGCTTTGCAAACTCAAGCACACATTTACCAGCAAATTAAGCCTTTCTACCAGCACCAATCAGTGCAGTCTGCAGTCCTGCACTATGTGACACAGTCAGAGACCCCTGTTGTTAGAAAAGGGTCTTGTCATGGCTGTCCATGTCTGAATGTGATGGACTATCACCACAGGGTTAAAATCCAATATCTTGCTTATTGTACGGGAAGCACATAATATCCAGTTGTCTCTCACAGAGAAGTCTATTTGGAGAGTTAGAAGGAAGCACAACCTGTAAATATTTATACTGTTTGTCACAAGTACAAAACACACAGGACTCAGAAGCCTCCTGCAAGCCAGCCTGCACACTGCAGCCCCACCATATCCACTTGCCATAGAAGAACGGCTCCTTCACACCCCTTTGCCACTCAGCCAAAACCTGCTGAAGAAGTCAATCAGAACACTAGCTTAGAACCCAGCAAATGTAGGTAAGTAAAGCTTGTGTCAGGCCTGGGGAAGGCAGGTGTCTTCACCTGAAAATCACCTGCCCTGACATTAATATCTAGGACCTTTTAACAATGACCTGATTTGTCCTATCATGGCTAGTATGCAAAGTGTAGTCACCCAGTTCGGTTTCATAATTGCACCTCCCTGCATAATGACACTAAATGAAAAGCAACCATGTCTCTTACTTCATACTTTAGTGCCCATCCTGCCTCAAATAGGATAGTGCCAATGGAAAAAAAGAAATGAAACGTATACTTTGCATACAGCACTCAGTCAGCTATGAAAACCTCAGCCACTGGAAAGCTAGAAGCAGGTCAAAAAAGGTCTTCTGTAGTTATCAATTTGGGAAAATTATATACTGGAATTTTAGAGGGGAATGCACACAAAAGCAGCTGTTAACCGGGTACTGACAAAGTGCTGTAAGGTGCAAGTCAACCACTGCCACTACTGTGGACTGCTGTTTCTGGGATACTCCTCTTACAGTACCGTGCGGCTACTCAAACAGCAGTCAGGAAAAGCATAAAAGCAAGTGCACCACAGCCTGAAAGACCTCTTCAAGTGGAATTTTGCAACAAGCATGGAAGAAAGTTCCAAATGTTTTTACAGCCTGTTGGTTATTACTAACAGCTGACATTAAGATTGATCTCCTACTGAGAAACTAATGTTCCACCTTGCTGCTGTAACTGATTTGCATCAGAAACATGGAGCAAAACAATGAAGTCTTCTAGTACTTAATAAAAGTAACTCTACTCCATGTTGTTTTGCACCATCTTTGCTTCTCAGATCTTTCATACCCCTCCTTATGATCCATTTTAAATGAATCTCATCAAAAGGAACATTCAGGAAGTTTATATGGAATAAGCACAGGAGCACTGTTTGCATGTCATAGGCTTCCAAGCTTCTCAGCAAGTTCATGTTCTCAGGTTGGCTGTTGCCCCCATCTATTTGTAGGTGCCTTCCTCTGGAAAAACAGTGGGCTGTGCCAACTCTGTCCTCCACCAGAGCAGAAGCTGGGCAGAGCAGTGAGGCCCATCCCTGTGGACAAAGGGGAAACCTACAGCCTTCATACAGAGAGCTCAGCACCTGCTGCCCACCATTCTCTGCCTCACTCAGATTTCTGTGTGTCCCCCCCAACAGTTTCATGATTCTCCTCTCAAAGCTGAAGCAGCTCTAACACACCTGCAGGTGCTGCTGTGCCCTGTCTGGAATGCAGCTGGCTTAACTGGCATCGTTCTGCCAGTTAGCCAGAGAGCTTTTGCATTTTCAAGCCATCACCCGCAGTGACTTCACAGAAAGAACAAGTATTACCCAGCACTATCCAACAGCATTAATCATAATACAAATCCTGTCTTAGCCTCAATTTGCCTCATTGTAGGCTTGTACTGGTGTCTGACTCACACTTAACCACAAATTCCCACTCTTCTTCACCACTGAATAGTAATATGATGGACACCAGGGATACAACCAGCAGGACAGCCTTTCAAGCCTGTTGGCATGTCAAGAGCTACTGATGTTATTAATGTTTTTAGCAACTTTAAAAGGACAGTCTCCAGGGTTTTGCAGCAGGAATGCCCTCCCAGAGTGAATGCTAACCTGGCTGCCTTCTAGTGCTCTTGGAACCGGTTCTGTGGCTGAAGAATGGCAAAATGACACCAGGCACAACTCCAGAGCAAGAAGTGGCTGCAGAGGTTTGTCCCCCCCACTGGAGGCAGCCTGATGAATCAGAGTTACCCACAAAACCTGCTGTAGTGTGTCCTACAAGGAAACTGAATTGCCTGCTTGGTTTCCTGGAAATGTTCCATTGTTTCTCTTTTAAATTATTAAGTCTGAACACCGTTTTTAAGATTATATGAGAGATCTAATTCTATAGAGTAATACATAGTTCAAACTAACATCCAAATGTATCCAATAAGAAAACCAAAATTCTACTTGTAAGCTTGGCATTTTCTTGTGGTAACAGTTTGTTTGCTGCTTTTTTGACCACCACAACACTTCACACCCCTATTCTGTGTTTTTCATTTATTTTATTCCCTTTAGGTTCTCATGGGCTAGCTGTTACTATAATACAAGTAATCCACTCTGGATGGAGACTTGATGGATGTTGCATAGGTCAATGTGAGATGGTTTTGCACTGGAGGACAATATAAATAATGGGAAAACATCCAAACTTGACCTGCAAATTTAAGGGACACCTTCACAATTGTATTCCTTCTAGCAAATACAATTTATATTTTTGCATTCATAATTAGACACCTCGCCATTGCCAGAGAGGGATAGCAACAAGCATTTCAACTTAACCTTACACCAGAACTAGAACTTAAATATACATGTCTCAGTATAAATCAGGCTGGCAATATGGGAAACCTTGGCTGGAGGCAGGAGAGTGAAAAACCCTCAAATCATCAGCTCAGAACAAAACATGTGGAATGCAAGGACAGCCTTTAAACAAATGTGGTAATACCATATTTTGTTTTAAATTATGCTTAAAAAATGGGACCACAGCCACAAAACTCAGATTTTCTTCTCTGTCAAACCAAACTAGCCTGCAGATTAATAACTAAAAAGAGTGGTTTTCCAGTACCCTAAGGAATTAATTCTTCTTTTCATTAAATGCCCACTAATACATGCAATTTTTGCACAAATGCTAGTTGTTACTTCTTTGATCCTGTACTATAGATCGCCAGCAGAGATCTTTACCAAGATTTCTTCTTTGCCTTCATATTGTGCTTACATAAAAAACATCCTAAAATTCTGATGGTTGCCTACAAAAATGATGGTTCTCCTCCAGTATCATGGCAAGTCATATTCTTTCCAAAACATTTCACCAAATTGCATATCTAATGGAAGATTAAAACCTGTCACTTTGACCTAGAAATATATATAAGTTTTGTGTTAAAACCCTGTGCTGAATTGAGGCATAAAAATGTAGTTCTCCAACTGCGATCAAGCAGGTCTAAAGAAAGGAAAAGAAAACAGTGAGAAAAAAAACCAAAGAGAAGGAAGAGGAAATATAAAGGAGAAGAAGACAGAAAAAAATCAAAGTAAGTAACAAGAAGAAAGAAAACCAACTATATGGTTAACACTTTGTTGTATTGATATGTATCTCAGTCTGAGCATTCTGAAACATGTACCTGGTTTGCCCAACTGGCCATCTCTGTTAAAGCTGAGATTTCATTTCTGTGCTTAGTTTAACCCAACACTTACAATAACATGAATGATTAAGCAATCACTGGGAAATCAAATCTCTCTGGAACAGAAGGATAATTTTTCAGAAAGGAAATCACAGTGAGCCCCATGAGGTAAGTCATTCCAGATTCAGACTGATTAACACTTTACATATCCTTATTACGGTATCTTGTATTGTTTTTGCCTTTTATATGAGCACTGAAAAGTAGGGAGAAAACAACCTTTATAAATTCCTTAAAAAAGCATATAGTCAATTTTAAAATAATCCTGTGGCATGCATACTTTGTGATGGGCCTCAATATGGTGAAAATATTTAGAAAAACTTGTGACCACAGGTAGAAATCAGTCAGGAAATAAATGAACTGTGACATATCAGACCTCCTAGCATTAGCTTTTAAAAAAATTTTAATCCAGAATGCAAGTAAGGAAATGAAAATTACTTCGCTTATTGTCCTTAAGTATGATGTGTAGACACTTTTGCAAATGCCATGAGGTATCTCCATGCATCTCTAAGGATATAATTTTGTTCATAAATGTGACATCCTTCACTTAAAAGAGGCAGGTTCTGTAACTAGGCTGCTGAAAAGGCAAAGTTGCCAATGTATCGTCTGTACACAGCCATGGCATGAACTGACAAACACACAAAATACCATTTCCCACTCATTATCCCCAACATTTTATCACTCTTCAGCCTTACAAACTCCCAGTTTCTTAATTGGAATGGTCTTCAATTTAAGATGCTAACAGCGGTTTTGTGGTGGAAAAATGAGCCCCAGACACAGCCCAGCAGCTTTCTACACTTTAGGCATTTTGTCTCAGAACACAACCTCCTAGGATCATGGATAAAACCTTCCCAGTGGAAAAGCCTTGCCCCTGGGTGCAGTGCTGAGGCACATATTGGCCTTTTTCATCATCACATACAGTTGTCTCTGCAGTTACATTGGATATCTGAAATGCAGCTATATCTCATTTTTATACATCTCTGTATTTTCCTGACAATCAGTTAGGAACTCACCACAGACAAAAAATAAAGGATCCTTCTTTAAGAGGAACAGCAGTGTCATAGAGACAGCAGCCCTCTCTTTTTCCACACCTCTGATACGTTTCCATCACCACAATGAGCTTTTAGCCTAGGCTGGCACTCAGGGAACAGCTTTGTCTCCCCACTGCCCTGATACTTTCCTTGTTATGATAATGAAAAAACGCCCCCCGAGCATCAGCTATGCAGAAACTCTTCACCAGGAATCCAACTGAAGTCATCCTAATGCCCAGTAGGGGACATTAGAAAGCTATTAGAAGTAGGAACCTTGGGATAAAACGGATAAATATCATTAGGCAACAGGTGAGAAGTGTCCTACATTACATGTTCCCGAGGCAGCTTTCCCCCAGTCACCTCCACTCTCAACAGGTAAGCAAGCAGAACAGCGTTCTGGCACTGCTGCAACTTCTATCAGTGTTTGCTGTAAGCAGGAGCTGAAGTTTCATGCTAGAAACAGTTATTAAGGCCTCTTAGGAATGTAAATCGTATGCAAAACAGCCCGAGCCATTTCAGCAGGGTGTTTATGTGCATTCGAACAGCTGTTCTGAAGTAACAGCTCTTTCATGCACACACATATCTCTTGTGTCTTGAAGCTGCGATAAAGATTTGGGAACAAAATCTTCTTGTATGAAAGAACACCGCTACTTGATAATTAAGCATATTGTCATTCACAGCACCAGAGGAATGCCAGCAAGGCAGGATTGTCCTCTGATTAGGATAACAGAAAAGGATTTAGAAAACAAACTGGGTTTTGCTATGGGTTTCTTGAGAGACTTTTCAAGGCCCTGTTCTGCCTACAAAACAGGAAGAAGAGTGCTCCCTTGTGAGAGAGAGAAATGGAACTCATTTGTAGTGTCCAGACTCTGCTGTATATGTTATTAAACATTATTACATGCTACTAATGCAGTTAAGTTTATTGTGGTGACAGGTGCAATCAAGGAACAGTGTGATGACGTTCTCAAGATCCCTACAGAAAACGTAAGAAAAAGCAAAACCTGTAACAGACTGGAGATCTGTGCTGCTTTTGGCTGGGATAGAGTTAATTTTCCTCTCAACAACTAGTGTGAGTCTGGGCTTTTGGATTTGTGCTGGAAACAGTGTCAATACCACAGCAATGTTTTGAGCAGTGCTTACACAGAGCCAAGACATTTTCTGCCCCTCATGTCACCCCGCCAGAGAGTGTGCTGGGGGTGCACAAGAAGCTGGGAAGGGACACAGCCAGGACAGCCAGTCCCAAGGGACCACAAGACTTTCCACACCATATGGCATCATGCTCAGTGTATAAAGCTGGAAGAAGTAGTAAGGGGAGACACACGTTACACATGATGGGAGTTGTGCTTTCCTGGAGGTGGGTGAACACCTGCCTTCCTATGGGAATTAGTGAATGAAGTAATAAATGGATTCCATGTTTTGATTTCCCTGCACATGTTACTTTTACTTTACCTATTAAACTGTCTTTGTCTCAACCCAGAAATTTTCTCACTTTTGGTCTTCAGATTCTTCTCTCATCCCACTGAGGTAGGAGTGAGCAAGTAGTGTTTAGTTGCCAGCTGAGGTTAAACCACAAGATCCCTGAGGAAAACATGCTTTGTACAAAAGCTTGAATACTCCTGGACCATTTGGGATAAAAGGGCTATAGATTCTGGAAAAAGAAGCTGGATAAAACTGGCGAAATAGAGGAAGGAGCATCCTTCCAAAGAACTCAACAGAAAGTGCCATGGGAAACATTTTGGTGGCACATAGAACTAACCTTTCCTATGTCAAGTCTAGAGCCAAAAAGAAAGAAAATAAAAGGGTATAAAAATTTCTCTCCTGCCATTTACCTTTATAAAGATGGAAGTAGTAGAAAATTGGTGAAACAATGACTCTAAAGAACAGTATTTGAAACATATTAGGAAAACAATCTAAGAAAAAATTGCCTATAGCCAGAGGTCCCCTGTAAAGTGCTGAAAACTTTGAAGGGTCACTTTAGTGAACCAGAAAAGCATGCAAGAAGCAGGCAAAAAGGCTTAAGAAACAGAAGCACCTTGAACAATTTGGGGGATTAGGCATTGGTTTATGTTTTTTCTGGAGTTCACAACCTTGTCTGCAGGGAGGAATAAGTGAAAAGTTATGCTAGTAGTTATGAGCTGGTGAGGTGTGAAATGCACCCAGTGCAGCTGCAGGCTCAGCTCCAGCTTTCGCTGATGCACAAGACCACCTAGGCAGCCACTGCCTTCAGTTGTGCTCCTAGTGTACCACACAGCCCTGGTTTCTAAAGGAACTAAAAGGCCATTGACCCAGCATTGTGGCTGGAAAAAATCCTTAATATTCTTGTCAGATTATGTTTCTCTTCAGACAAATGAACATGGAGGATGGAACTTCTGGTCTTTCCCAACCTAAATCATTCTATGATTCCATGAAATTATACAAACACCTTTGCAAAATAACGTAACAGAATTTTCAGTTAAGAATAAATGCAAATATTCAGAACGAGCCCCCGACTCTCTAGATAATGGAAACCTGGGAAATGTACAGGTTTGCTTCTCTGAGCAGACCATGTTGCCCTCTCCTGACAGGATCAGAAGTGGTTAAAACTGTACCATCAACAGAATCTCCAGCTCACAGTGTGGAGTGTGCAGAGTTTATGGATGTTTTAAATATGGCTGGCATTTGAATAGGCCTGGGGAACAGCAAAGACCTCTAAGTTGTGTTACAAATTCACATGGCCAGATGCCAAATGCAGGGTGGTCCTGGACAGGAGTAGGATATGAACTCTTTCACGGCTCATATTGTCATGAATAGCCATTGACTTAGCTTAGCACTATGTCCCACGGCCCAAGATCTTTATTTATTGTTCCAATTCCCCCTAAAAATAACCCTGCTCGAAACTTCAAAGGCTAGATTAAGCACAAGAACTGCACAGCAGTATTGTTAGGGCAGCCACTGGACAATTGATAAGCAAAGCCTTACCAAAGCAAAGCTCTGAGCGTGGGGCTTCTGATCGCACCAGGGTAAGTTTTGTCTTCCCAGTTTGGGATTTGGAAAGAGCAGTCCCAGGCTGTGGTCATGCACTGCCTGTGTTTACAAAACAAAACAGAGGGGAAGTTGACCTTGCCTTCAGAGAGGACCAAAGGCCAGACTTCTGAAGTCCCCTGGCATACTTAAAAACAGCATGCCTGTTGTTTACAGCTTTCTTTTCAAATTTAGAAACAGACCCTTTTCTCATCTCACTTGTTCCTGGCTGCAGAAAGGTCTCCTGCTATTTATATATGTTGCGGAGGTGCCAAAAGACACACAACACGGCTGGCAGCTTCCAGGGGGCTTGGCTCCACTAAGACTGCAACTATCCAGAGCTTTTTGGAAGCTACTTAATTCCAGCAAATCTTTTGTTGTGGGGCGACTTTGATCCGAGAACTTCTATGTATATACACTTCCTGCATGATATTCTTTTGGACTTCATAATTAGACAAAGGGGACAGAGTAGTTTCACATCCTTGATACAGCCTGTTGCAGCTCATTTATTATCCATACATGACCTGATTGAGATGAAATACAAGCTTATTAAGCAAACACAAAACGTGAGATGCACTACAGTTTGATAAATGGTGTAGCTACCATGTTTTCTTTACATATATTGCATCTTTGAATCTACTGAAGCAAAGACACATCCAGAGAGCATGAGCCATTTGTCTATTCTGCCAAGTACAGAGGGGTTTGTAGTTTCAGTTCATATTGGCTTGGTTTCCTTTTCCACAAACCCAAAAAAATTGGCTTTCTTAAAAAATTAATATTAGGAAGAAAATCTGTAGTAAGACTGAAAATGTAACTTACTTTTGCTTCAGGATCTTAATTAAGAAACCTAAATAAATTATTTTTCACTTGCCTCTGTCCTTTCTCCCTTTTTCTCTTCAAGCTGGGAAATCAGAGAAAACGTATGATGTGATTAAACTGTAGCTTGCAGAACTCCTTTCTTTTTTTTTTTTTTTTCATTTTTTTTTCCTTAAAAAGTCTACAAGTAAAGGGGAAACTACAAAGACTAAGGAGAACATAACTTGACTTCATTCTTCACCATGATACTTTTTGGTTTTTCTACAAACTCTCCCATAGTTACAAGTTAGTCATGGTCAAACATTTCTGTCCTGTATCATTTCTAGGTAACCTCAATTAAAAGCCATGCAGAGTGACAACAAAACATTGCCAACACATCAATCATGCACTGTATGAGAGAAATAAATTCTTCTTTTGTGTGTTTATCTTTTGGTGCTTTTGAATGTCAGAATATTACTCAGTTCAAAGGAGCTGGGAAGGGTTACTTCAGTTACTTTTTTGCTTGCCTCCAATGAAGTCCTCTTTTCCAGTTTTCCCAGCATATTTCACCTCTCATATGCCCCTCTCATTTAAATCTCCTTCCAATATCACCATTGGCTCACATAACAAGCAGAATGAACCATCTCAAGATTGTCTCTCATCACCTCCTTTTAGGGCAGATCCCCCTCAGGTGTGGACAACCTCCTAGCTTGCTCTTGCTCCCCAAGATCCCATAGGTGCTGCCTCTAGATACTGTAGTCTGCTGTGAAGGTGAACCTCAAACAGGAAGAGACAACAAGTAATGCTTTGGCCCAGCAGCTGCTTCAGCCAGTCACCATGGATGATATGCAAACATCAGCTGAGGACTGGATAGGTATTTTAAGAACCACAGATGCACAGTTGGAAAGCAGCCCGTTTAACCCATAGTTAAGATCATGGAGATCCCGGAAACTATGCTAAGATACATGGAAAATAAGGAGGCAATTGGTGACAGCCAACAGTTTCACTAAGGGCAAATAGTGCCTGACAAATCTGGTGGCCTTCTACAATGGTTTACTGCATTGGTAGGTGAGGGAAGAGCAACTGACATCATCTCCCTGGACTTGTACACAGTGTAGGACACTGTCCCTTCACAACATCCTTGTCCCTAAACTGGAGAGGCACACTACAGGGTGGGTAAGGATTTGGCTGGATGGTCATGCTCAAAAACTTGCTCTCAATGGCTCAGTGTCCAAGTGGAGACCAGTGATGAGTGACTTTCCTCAGGGGTCAGTATTGGTACCAATGCTGTTTAACATCTTTGGTGGTGGGACTGAGTGCACCCTCAGCAAGTTTTCCAACAACACTGAGCTGTGTGGGGTGGTCAACATGCTGGAGGGCAGGGATTCCATCCAGAGGGACCTTGGCAGGCTTGAGAGCTGGGTCTGTACAAACCTCATGAAGTTCAACAAGGCCACGTGCAAGGTCCCACACCGGGGTCAGGGCAATCCCAAGCACAAATACAGGCTGGGTCGAGAGGGAATCAACAGCAGCCCTGAGAATAAAGACTCAGGGGTGTTGGTGGATGAGAAGCTCAACCTGACCCATCAATGTGAGCTCACAGCCCAGAAAGCCAAAAATATTGTGGGTGCATCAAAAGCAGCATGGCCAGCAGGTGAAGAGGGCTGATTCTGCCCCTTTGCCCTGGTGAGACCCCACCTGGAGTGCTGTGTCCAGCTCTGGTGTCTCCAGCATAAGAAGGATGAGAACCTGCTGGAGCAGGTCCAGAGGAGGGCCAGGAAGATGATCGGAGGGCTGAAGTATGAAGTACCTCTCCTATGAAAACAGGCTGAGATGGGGTTGTTCAGCCTGGAGATGAGAGGCTCCACAAAGACCTTAGAGCACCTTCCAGTACCTAAAGGGGGCCTGCAAGAGAGCTGGAAAGGGACATCTTACAAGAGCACATAGATTAGATCTAAGGAAGAAATTCTTCATTATGAGAGTGGTGAGGCACTGGAATAGGTTGCCCAGAGAAGTTGTGGACACCCCATCCCTGGCTGTGTTCAAGGTCAGGCTGGATGGGGCTTTGAGCAACCTGGTCTAGTTGAAGGTGTCCTTGCCACGGCAGGGGAGTTAGAACTATACGATCTTTAAGGTTCCTTTCAACGCAAACTATGCAAACAGTCTATGACTCTGTGCTGATACCACCTGCAAGGGCTGACATACATCAATACATACAGTTTAGCAAATGAGCATTTAAAAGAATTTGGCGTTTCTTAGCATAACCTAAAGAACACAGAGACTGTCCAAGACATGACAAAACAGCATCTCACATAGACAGTAAATACTAGTGGGCTGTCTCCAAGGAGCTAAAGTGCACAGGATGTTAGAGGAAAATGTTAGCATATATGGAACATGCAGATTCAGTCTGGAACTGGAAAGCTCAGAGGTGGATAGTGGGGGGAGGGAAAATCTACCGGCAAGGGAGGAAACAGTGAAATAGAGAGAAAAAACAGTCCAGGGCTAGAAATCATAGTGAGGAAAACCCATGCACAGACCCTCACTTGAGCTTCTGGGCATAAAAGACTGGGCAGAGCCTTGAGAAACCCTCAGCATGCTGACTGCTCTGACTGAAAATGTGAGTCATCAGCCCCCCAGGATGACTCACGGCTGCTCTCCTCCACCCTAAGTGGCAAATGAAAATATAGATGAAGAGGAACGTCGGGCTGAGGACAGTACTACAAGCCAGGGAATTTCTCAGCCTCTCACTATGTCAACACTCGTGTCATGAATCTTTTCACATTCAGCAGTTGGTGGCTGAGAAGGAGACAGCAGTGACCATCTGGGGAAGGAGAGAGGGGTGCCATCCTCCCTCATGTTGGCTGCCAGGGAAGGATACGTTTTGGCAACACATGTAAGTACCTGAGAAACAGAAAGAGGGCAACTGGTACTCCATGGCTAGTTAGCAGGTGAACTATTAACATGAAGGGGGAAATCACAAAGGGTTTTGCATATCTCGGCTAATGGAGCTACAGCTGTGAGGATAGCACTGCTGAGTAGCTTGCCAGGCTGAAATCCTGGCCCCACTAGTCTCACTGGGAATTTGGCAACAGACCTGTGCAAATCTGGTTTTCACCACAGCTTTCATCCCATGTCATACAGAGAAACAACAAAGGCTTGGGGTCCAGGCAAAGGCTGAGCTGCATTACTGTCTAGGTGGATGCAGCCCTGGGCACATCTGCTCCACAGGTGCCCCAGTGCTGGGCAGAGAGGCTCCATGCCAGGTTGTGCCTGGGCCCCACAGCTGAGGCAAGTCCATGCAGAGAGGGCTCTGGGAGCTGAGCTTTTAGATATCACCTTGGCAATTGCCACAAAGCCAGGCCATAGGAAGCTACCTGCAGTCACTCTGCTACTGAAGAAGCTGTATTTCACTTAATTTCCATCACCCTTCTTTAAGTGCAGTGACTGTGAAGAGGGGATAAAGTTGCTTGTGAGCCATTCGTGCTTACTGGAGCAGCACATGTTCCCACATCAGACCATGCTGCTATTGCTTCTCACCTTCCTTTTAGTTCAAAACCACATCCTCACTTGTTTCTCTGTTACATCTGTTCAGACTACAAGTTACTGGAGCTGTGACTCCATCTCTTGGGCACTGTTTGCCCAATAAGGCCTTCATTTCCTTTGTCTCTTACCAGTGAGATAATATTAAATCATTCACAGGCTGCCTAGTCACATAGCACAGAGTCATCCTTGCACTGACTTTTTCCCCCTCAAGTCTTCTGGACATTAGTTGGATCATATTCTGTTCCCACAACAAAGTGAGTTGGGTCATTTAGTAGCATGTAAGAAAATTAATAACGCAAATCTGAGCAGCAACATTTTAGTTTTTTTCCCAGACCAGTGAAATTCAACACGATTAACTCAATGCGCAGTGAAGCATTCACTTCATTTAAGTACTTTATCTTCTTTAATTACCTTCAGCACAGAATCCCCCTCTCTTTCCATTCCTTTCTAGCAGCTTTTGGCCTCCAGCTAAAATAACACCCTTTCACTCCTCTTTTTTATCAAAGCACTGCCCTGAACATGGAGCCAAAGAATGTCAAGATAGATAGACTTTTTCAGATACACTTAATGCTTGTGTAAATGAATGACTGCTCAGGAGAGAACACACCTTATATATAACAGCCAAGTTAAAACAGAACTTGAGAGGCACGGGATCATCTTTGTGCCTGTCATTCGTGGTCACAGTGTGCAGCAAACACTTCCTGCCCCAGGACAGTTCGGGGTTTGTGATCCCACAGTCAGCAATGGGTACTGACTTAGCCAGGAGCTCTGCTTTGCTGCACAGGCTGAGCATTGCATGGACTCAGCCTTGCTCTTCAAAGAGGCTTCCCCTCTTCTCATTCCTATACAGATTCAGTTTTCACTGCCTGCCAGCTTCATGCTGCTGGCACCCAGCTGAAAGGAGTGGTCAAAAGCATCAATAGCAACTCATTACATGCATGGAAATCCAGCCAGGAGACAGAGACAAAAGGAACAGAGGTCTCACTGCAGTCTAGGATATCATCAAAAGCTAAAAACATTTTCCCTTTTTCAAGAACCAGCCCATTTGGGAGAAGCAGCTAATATATGAAAGCTAGCCTGAATGTTTTTAACATGCTCCTGAATTTCACAGAAAATTTAGGGAAATCTGAGATATTTTGAAGGCTCTGCTCTTTATGCTTTGTTTTCAATCTTTTTCTGAGGTCATGTTCCTTGGCTTATACCACTATGATTTTCTCTATAGCAACTAAGCTATTCTGCATTAAAAAAATTAGAAATGAAAGTGCTAGAAAAGGCAAATGGCCCATCTAGACCAGTACCTGCCAATTTGCATCATAAAATGGGTCTCTCAGTGCAACATTTGTCTCAGAAAACTACTCTATTGCCACACTTCATAATAACACATAATGGCAAATTTTCTCTGTCTCACAGTAACCCCACTTGTGCAATGTTCTTTAACAGACAAAGGGGTAAAAGAAGGGGGGGAAAAATGTCTTTATGCCTTGTGGCAACTATCCTGAAGCTTGACAGCCTATTTTAGAATGTGCAATTTGAAAAGCTCTGCTTGTTTAGCCCAGCCAAGCAAAGGCTGGCACAAAATACGATTATCTCAGGCATATTTATAGAGGATACATTGGGGAGGAAAAAGAGCTAATGAAGAAAAAATGACACAAGAACAAATGGGAATAAGTGAGCCACAATAAAATTAGGCTGGAAATTAGAGAACAGTTCTACCTGTGCTGCTCTGGAAGAACCTCCCAGAAAGACTACAGCAGGGGAAAAAAACATGGCTATTTTTAGGAAATAACAAGATCAGATGAGGAAAGTTTTATCATTGTATGGCTTGATGGCCATGAAAGCAGAGGAACATTTCAAGAATTTTCTAGCCCTATGTACTTCTCTTTCTAGAGTATTTGCATTTCTCCTGAAAACATGCTCCTCTCAAGGGTTTTAGGATATGCTGATGGAAGCTCTACTGTGTAACATACCAGTCTTTTTGATAAAATTTTAATCTGGTCTTATTAAAGGTACAGACTCTGCAGATCTGAATGAAAAAAAAACCTCAAAAGTGATTTGCTTGACCAAGTCAACCTGATGTTTGTCCATAAGATGCTTTCTGATTCACACGGGAATAAAACTGCATGGCTGGCAGCACCCAAGAGGCAATCTGGAGTGCTCATTGAATACCCGTTTATATTAACTCTGTTAACCTCCGCCAGCAGCAGAGGAAGGGCTCGGTGCCAGCACGCCCTACAACGTTAATCAGCGTGCTTTTAGGGGCAGTCCGGCCCCATCCCGCGAGCCCTCTAGCGGTGCCCACCGTGCCCGGGGGCCGGAGCGGCGCTCACGGCCGCACCCGCGCATCCTCCCGCTCGGCTATCACGAGTAAAAGCCGCAGGACATTCCCACTCCCGCTGCCTATCTGTGGCCTGCATCACCCAAAGGAGAGTGCCCCGAAATGTCCTGCTTCCCTCCCGAATGCGTCACGTGGCTTAACAAACCTTTGTGACATTGCCTTACAAATGATGCCAGGCTGATGCCGGTCAAACTCTGGGTACGTGAGACTCGGGCCCTTCAGGTACACACGAGCACAGACATATTCCTGCGTGTGTCACACACGAGCAGACAGCCAGCCGTAGGCAGAGGAGCAAAGCGCAGTGTGAATCAGCCCTGCAGAGCTCCCGGCACCTGGGGATGCTGCAGCAGCCTGCCAGAGCCCCCGCGGCTGTGTGCCCAGCGCAGTGCCAGGGCTGGCCGATGTGCTAGCAGCCTCCCTCCGTCACAAAGCCAGCAGCTGCTCTGCAGCTCTTTGCTCACGGTCGGGAATCCCATGCTATTCGCCGGGATAGAGATCCTTTCTAAAAATCCCGTCGCCGCACAGAGCCCTCCATTGTCATCGCTGCCTGGCCAGAGGGGGAAAACCTAACGAGGCGCTTTGCTGTGTTTCTATTTCTGTCTCCGGCACTGCAGAACACCTCATAGTTTAGCCAGTTTCTTGCTGAAGTCTGACTTTCACAGCGCTAAATATAGGAATTGTGCACTCTGCAGGGGCTAAATTTAGCTTTGCTGCGTTAGAAGGGGAGGTACCGCGTTACTGGAGGCAGGAAAGCCAAACCACTGCAGGCAGGGAAAGTTGGGTGATGCAGTAACAGCCAGTGCTCTGTTGTGCCAGCACAGAAAGGAATTGAATTAGAAAGTTCAGCTCTGGGTTCGTTTTTCTCTTTTTAAACAAATCTGTTCAATGCCTCAGTGGTGCTTTACAGTAGTTCACTTCCTCTAGAAGAAATTACGTGTCTCCATGTTATTACTGTAAAAAACATCTAGGAATATTCCTTATTTAAGTCAAGGAGAGATTTTAAAATAATACATATTAAAATTTGAGGTTGCGGGCATCTGAGCTTGCTACAGCTGACATGTAAATCCCTATATAAAGACGCTCCCAGGCAGTAAATCGTGCCTACCTGCCGTAAGCCTGGGTAGGCTTTTCAGGAATGTTAATCCCTGCTAACCGAGGCTGGCCGTCTCACAGCCGCAGCCTTTCACCTTTAAGCCACCTATTGTAGCATACTTGGCAGGGGGGCACACGACCTGGCCTCTGTTCCCAACCTGTGCTGGTCACCGCGGATCGCACACCACGTCTCTGCTTCCCTGTCTATCAGCTGCGAGCAGCAGAATTCCTCCTGTGCTGCAGAGCATTTCCAGAGACGAGGGACGAGGTAAAGACATTACCCTGGGCTAGCTGGCTTGTCTTTAGAAATCACAAAGGGCTGCGAATACTGGAAAGACAGGATTTGGACCAAAATGCCATGCAGGAAAATGTGTGCCTGCTTGAAAACAGGTTTCCTAGTGGGTATCATCACCCATGAATCAGCAAAGGCAGGTGAGTGCCGGAGGCAGCAGAGCAAGGCTGCGGGTGCATCCTGGGAGATGCAGTTCAAGGAGGTGGTCCCACACTGACCGCAGGGGAAGCTGAAAATACAAATTTCAGTTTTCCTCTTTTCAGGAATTAGGACCGCTTTTCAGAAGTGTAAGTATAGGTTCTTTCCAGAATTTTACAAAGTCACATTTTCCCCACTACCATTCACATTTACCTGCAGTGTTCCCCAATACAAAACAAAGCAATAAGCCAGATCAGCTTCCAGGCAAAGAACTATTATACAATAGAAAAACAAATAAACTCACCAGTAACTTAATTATTTCCTCCTCATACACAAACTATGCAGTGGAGAAGATGATCTGTTTGAAAAAGAAAACACTGTTGGGATCCACCAAATTTTCTTGTCAAAATCAAATATAGTGACCAAAAGTAGCCCCCTTTCTAAGTCCACACTAGATTCATCCCTGGTTAATTCATCCCAAGTGACTGCCGCCCAACTGTTTTACTGTGGACTGCTGAGAAAAAAAAAAAAACAACATTATTCACTGAATTCCTAATGTCTATATTAGGAAGGTAAATGCACCCCCAACACTTATTCTCCAGTACAGACAGGCCCTTTTCCACATACTCTTATAGCCCAACCCCCTTACAGTCCTAAACATTTTGGTTCTTGTTAACTTTAAAACTGTTCCTGTGACTTATCCGAAAGTGTTACCTGGCTAGGGTGAAAAGAGGTCAGTGACCTTAGCTGAGCATTTGTGGGAAGATGACTGGGTGTAAAAAGGTAATGGTACAGAACCTACAGTGGCAAACACAGTTGTTATTCCTTGGATGGTATGCAGTCAGCATACCTGACCTCCCTTGCACCATACAATGCTGGGGGGGGGTGGCTAAACAGAGATTGGAGTGGAGACAGCACAGCCAGGCTCTGCCAAAACCCTTGCAGAGGAAGGAATGCAGAGGTGGGTACTTTTTAGCTGGTAAGCCACACAGCAGCTGAAAACCACAGGAGGTACAGGAAGATGTCCTGCTGTTAAACCAGCTACCATGGTGAAATCACTCAGCATGTCCCTATTTCAAGGTTTTCCCAGGTACTATACTGCAATATCTGCCCCCAAGATATGACCACCCCTCACTGAGTAAGATGCATGATTCAAGCTCCAAATAAATGTAAAGAAATAGTATAAAAGTGAGTTAAGAATGGGGCGAAGTTGGATAAGAGTCCATCACAACTTCTGGGCTCAATAGAAAGGCTGAACCACTGTTCTCCCCCATAGGGATGCCTATTGGATAAGAACTGTCCTCCATGAATGCTGAATGCTTATTTTGACACTAATTTTTGTTAAGAATTAGATATTGTTAATAAGTTGCTTTGAATTATATTGCTTTGAATATATTTTTGCAGTCAGACACTATCTCACCAGCAATCCTGAACCTTGACCTGTCACAATTATATTAATAAAGTGTTATTCTGTCACCTGTTAATGTGAGTCCTTCAAGGGCTGTCACTTGCAGTTGCTGGCAGTGGGTACAGGTGTGGAGACCCAGGAGGGGGTTTCTCTGTTTTACCCTAAACAAGTCATTCAAACTGCCCTCCCATCTGGTGAACTGCTCAGTGAAGGGTCCCCTTAATGGGACACTGACAGACTTCGTCAGGTAAAAGGGTCTTTGAGTAAATCTCCCCTTTTCACATGACAACATTATAAACAAAATCATACTCAGCATATGAAATCAACCTCTGGGATTGTTTATTAGCATAGGTATAGTCACTGAGTTTAAAATAAGGAAATCAAAACTAACTGTCTTTTCCCTCAATACATCCAGTAAACAGTGTTAAATTAAATACTGTTTGGTTTGACTCACAGGCTGCACACCATCTACCAGCCCTCTCGCCAGCAATTAACTCATACCTCATCTCTTCAAATTTTGGTGCTGGGAGCCAACAGTGGTGTCACTGACACACTGAGCTGTTGGAATACATGAGTCTTTTCAGAACGGCAACAATCATCATGGTCTTCAAACTTGCAATATTTATCCTATCCATAAGTTTACATTTTCTTTTGCTTCTTCGTGTGTAAACCATTCTCCCTTGGACTCATGCACAGCCAGCCTTGGACCTTCAGAAGACCTTACAAAAATGCCTTATGACTGCACATTCATGCAGCAGCTATTGACAGACAGAAAGGAACAAACCATTTCCAAATGTAAACTCATTGAAACAAAATTAGAAAGCACATGGAAAGGAAGTGACTCCATACAGGACCATCTATAGTTTGAACATTTTTGTGGGTTTCATTTCTGTCCCTGAAAGACTTAAGGTAGGTTAACTCCACTTCTACTTCAGTTAAGCCTCTCATGACCCTGATACTGTTTCCATATTCTGCATATTTCAACTGGTCTAACAAAAGATATTACCACTTCCTTCAAAACCTCCTCCTGCTCAGATACCAAGGGGTCATGAGCACAAACCCAACGACTAAAACATCAGGGAGGATATCCTGCTTGTACACCTACTACTTGACATCCTTTTTCATGCTTCTCACATATGCCAATGGAGATTTCAGATACTAATTATTCACAGCTGTACAACATGGCCAGCAACAGCACAGCTGGAAATTAACCTAATCAAACATGCAATATAGACCCATTATACCATGAAGTAACATTAACAAAGCTAAACAAAAAAGCCAAACAAACAAAGCACATTATTATGTAGAGAAAGAAAAAAAGAGATAAAATTAAGTAAATTGAGCTAGGTTCCCAGGAGTTCCCTTGCTGAAACACTCATATCAAGGTTTTGGGGTTTTTTTTATTCTGTATAACAATTTCAGACACTTCTAATGCTATGGGCCATAATTGTCAGTCCTCTGTACTTTCAAAAGGCAAGGAATATTTTATCTTGTACTGCTTTGAGCTGTTGATTTTCTGTGTAGTAACTTGCATGGTGTTATGTTTGGGATTTGTGACCAAACCAGCACTGCTAACACAGGGATGTTTTCGTTACAGCTGAGAAGTGCTTACACATTGTGAGGGCCTCTTCTGTATCTCCCCATGTCCCACCAACAAACAGCTGGAGGGGCACAAGAAGTTGGGAGGGGACACAGCTGGGACAGCTGACTCCAGCTGACCTCAGGGATATTCCATACTATAGGACACCACACTCAGTAATAAACCTGGGGAAAGAGGGAGGACAGGGGAATGTTCAGAGTTCTAGCATTTGTCTTCCCAAGGAAGCACAACTCATGACAAAGCTCTGCTTTCCCAAAGATGGAAAGCAATGGATACCTGCCTGCCAATGGAATGCAATGGATGAATTCCTTATTTTGCTTTGCTTGCAGATGGAGCTTTTGTGTCAGCTATTATACTCTATTTATGCAACACACAGGTTTACACACTCTTCCCCTTCCAGTTGAGTCTCCTACCCCACTGGGAGGGTTGTGAGAGCTGAGTGGGGCTAAGCTGACATTTGGGGCAAACCCACAACACACCCCCAACTCCTGCAAGGCATTCTGTAGGCGTAAAAAAATGGTAACATTTCCCTTGCACTCCATATTACTATGCATTTTTCTAGGCATTTGATTATTAAACTTACTGTTGGTATTTATTTTAAAGTACAATTTTGTTTGATTTCATTCTTACTAAGGATGCTTCTCCTTTTTAGCTTACCACTTGCTATCCCTATCAACATGAGTATGTGCTCTCTTTTAGCTGTCATGCAGATGAATGTGCCAATTAAATCTTTAAATCAATGTCATCTGGGAGAGAAGTTTTATGAATGTAACTAATAAAACCTCAGTTCTTCTGTTGCGTAAAGCAGATTGTTTAGCTGAGCTTTGCCTTCTCCAAGAAGAATATCCTTGAATTCTTCTTAACTTCAGTTCTGTATTAATAGATTTAGAGATACTTTCTTGTTTTCTTATTCCCTTTTCTGCATGTGTGAGCAGTAAAGGCATACACAAGGAAACACAGGGAAAGTCAATGAATTCTTGGTCAGGACAGCATTGAGCACTGATGCTTCTGGCATAGAAATTCCCTGAAAGGAAAACATTTCCCCTCCTGCCTATGCATCTGACAGACAGAGTGAAGGAGAAATGAGCTCAGAGGCTTTCCACCCTGGAAACAGCCTAGTTGGGGCTATTACAATGTGCTATTAATATTGCATATCCAAACAGAAACACAGAGGACTTCTTATCCTGATCTAAAAATCTGGTATGAATCATATACAATATCTGTAACATATATACATAAATGTTTATATGGTCAAGTAGACCTACAGCCTATCCTGAAATCATCTGCCACAATGACAGGTTCATTGTCATACTGAGGGATCTTCCTCCAAACCAGTTTTGGTGCTTGTTTGGTGTAGATCTTTCAGCTTACTTAGGTTGTGGGCTTATCCTTCACAGAGTGCTTTTCTGTTACATATTTATCATCTGCAACAATCATTCCTGGTACAAGACTGGGGTTTCTGGATCTTACTTTGATGACAAAGAAAATTCTTCCTTAGGCCAAAAATATCCTTCCTAAAGCTTTCAACTGAAGTGATGGCTGCACTTCTATGAGGCCAATAGCTCTGAATAATTGATGAAACCACAGATAGATATAAGATGTGCAATGCTATTAAAGGATCACCTATGATGCAAGTAGTAAATAAGAAAAGATGCAACCCGTCTTCAAGCTTACACAGCCAAGCTTACATCTCCTTTGGAATCAGGACTGATCAGCTGACTCTGCCTTCTACAGCAGCCAACAAATGTTTGATTTGAAGGACTTGCAAAAGTGCCTCATAACTCCTTGTCCATGAGGTGATTAATTTCTAGACAAAAAGGTGTAAATGGATACAAATTCTTGACAACATTAGGAATAAGATGGAAAAGAAGAAATATAATACATGATCTATCTTTGATATTTTTGCCAGTATTCAGTCTTTTATTTTAAAGGTAGTTTATTATTCTGACAGCACCTTGACATGATGACCTTGCTGAACCAAAGATAAAATAGAATTTATATAGCATGACAATTACCACAGTATGTTATGCAATGACAATTCTATTAAAATAGGAGTTCACAATTTAAATAATAAAGATAAAATATGTGCGAACAAATACTCCATACATATATTTCTTTTTTATCCTGTAGAAACTTTCTGTGGTTTTGTCCAGTTTGTCATATGACTCCAACCTTAAACAACAATATAGAAGAGTAGAGGTTGATCATTTGGAGAAGGAAAGAAGAAAGCAAAGAAAGCAAGCATAAAATGATTGACATGGTAACAAACCACAAAGCTGGACAGACATGCTTGGATCGTGTTGTTGTCAGAGATGTTAGATGCACACCATTTTGTTACTGACGGATAAAGTGAAGGCAGCTGGTGAAACAGCAGAGCCTGATTCAGGATAAATTACTAAAACTAAAGCAGTAAAAGGGATCCATTACTGAACTTGCTTGCTTAATGTCTGCACTTCAGTCAGTGTGAGATTGCTTAGTTAATGTGTTTGTTTCCTGTGATGTCCTTCTATTTTTCCCATCTTTTCACAGTATAACTTCACATTTCAATTTAGACTACATTAATAAGAGCGTGCAAAGAAAGTCTACTTTCATTTCTGTTAAACATACAAGAAATAGCTTTTTTAACCACCCCTTTTTAATTGCATCATTTCACAAAGTTCCTTTGCAGAATTCTTCTGGATGAACCAAGCCTTCTAATTCTCTAGCTTGGATTCCTCATTGAAGAGGTACATGTTACCACACTGAGAGGGGTTGACTTTCTTTAAATAAATGGGAGTTGGGTTCTACATTTATGAAAGTGGTTGATCTAAAGTTATAGTTTCTTAAGAGCTGAAGAAGAAAGGTTTCAAAGCTTCCTTTGATCAAAGCTGCAAGGAGTGACATTAAAAACAGCAAGGGAAAGCATAAAACGAAACAACAAAGCAATATCCTGGGACTTCTGCCTGCTAATTTAACCTCCCTGTGCCAAAAATGGGGCAGAATATAAAGTTATCAAATCCATTTCAAAAAAAAAAAAAAAAAAAAAAAAAAAAAAAAANAAAAAAATCAGAATTCTGAGTTATCCCTCTCTGCTTTATAAGATGTTTACATATCTAACTGACTCTTCATTCAGGAAGCCTAACTTTGAACTTCACAGGGCTACTGCTCACAAGGAGGCAAGTGGGGCTGGATTTGCCACCAGGAATGTTCATGCCATTGGTGCTGCCCCATGGCACAAATGCACTCAGGGCCACGTGAGGACAGAGAGAACTGACTGCCCTGTGAAGGTCTCATCCAGAACAGCCCTTCTGCCAGCACCACTTAAATACCATCACCTGCACACAATTTAAACTGGTAATTTAAAATACAGGCAGGCACGAAATAAACCTTTAAAATTAGTTTCTACATGAGGAAAAACTAGATTTTTATTGCTGTTGGAAACATGAGCTCTTGCTCCAGAAATCACCCACAGCAGTTTTCCGTAATCACTGCTGACTGCTTATTTTCTCCATTTCACCAATATTTATACTCAATAAGGTAGCTTTATCTTTTTTAAAGCTTTAATTTGTTAAAAGTAAACAAGGTAGAGAAAAATCACTTATGCAAAGTATTAGAATAGAGGTCTTCATTTTAGCCAAGTTTTTCTCTGATTATAAGATATTTTTAAAAAATGAGCCTATTTTGTATTTCAAATGAACTTGAAACAATAAGTGTTAATAATTAAATATAATACTATAAAATAAGCAGTTGGAAACTGTTGTTTATTGAAGCAGTGAGCTTTTTTAAGTAGTTAAACAAGTTTTGGGTTTTTTTTATAGAAAGCATGGGGTGAAATACCTTTAACTAAATTGCCATCTTCTGCATTATTTAGAAAGTACAACAAACCATTTCCTGATCTAAGAAATTTTCTATTCATCCAAATGTCAGCACCTACAGATTTTCTATATTGGCGTATTCACTGCTGTTATCCAGAATTCTGTACAGTGAAACTTTTACTGAAAATTTCAAACTTGTTCAGCATGGGAATCTATTAAGTTATATTAGAAATTATTTAGAATGTTGGTTTTCAATGTATGAATTCATGTTCCAGTCTCCTGCCAAGATTCACTTGATATAAAGGCTAAATAGAGAGTTAATTATGCCAGAAATATGAAGAAATACACCCCCCTTCGACTAAATCTATTACAATGGGAATATTAGAAGGCAAAGAAATGTTTTTATACGATTGCTTAAGCATAACCATCTACAGAATATCCTTATTAGCCAAAAAAACCACACCAACAATACTGTCTAAATATTTTCATTTGATGACAACAATAAAGATATTTTATAGTTAGTGCCTCAATTCTTGATTTGGGAAAATACAAGTACAAAAACATGTAATTAAAGTCACTGAATTAAAAGATAAATTATAAATCAATAAGCTTAAAATTAAGTGGCTCAGCCCTTGGTAGATCCTATTGAGTGTTAGACTCTAACTGCTAGAAAACATTTTAATCTGATGAAACTTCCTTAATTCTAATTTGAGAATCCACTATGAAGAGGCTTCTGAATTGTTTTATTAAGTATAATTATTATCATTAGTATTACTTATCAATAACTGTGGGTCAGCAATGCCTAATGAATAGATAATTTTCTGAGAATCCAAAACTGAAATTTTGGGTTGAATTTTTTCAGCCTCAACTGTGCACATTGTGCAAGTTATGCTGCAATGCTCCATTTTTATATAAGATAAGCACAATTCTTAGGTTTAGTTTTTGAGCAGAAATGCTTGTGAATGATGATTCCCCCCCACACACACACTTGTATTCTCTACTTATTAGCCACCTTTGCTTTGATACCTCTTACACAGACATCGGACAAATGCCCACACAGGAGATCTCTATGAAGCCAGCAGAAACGGTACTGTAGGAACTTGAGTCCCTTTCTTTCAGAATAAATCTGGACAAATGTTTTAAAGGCAAACTGAAATATTAAAGTGCCAATCCCTTGTGACCATTAGAACATGCTGCATCCAGAGGCAGCTGCCTATCCCCAGCAGCAGTGCAATGTTTGGACACAATTACTACAGAAATATCAGCAGTTCTTCCAGAGTAAAGCACAGGATAAAGCTGCATACAGTGTCCTGTCACTAATCACCCCACAAGAAAGGTCCTTCTAAGTAGATGAATTAATGAAAAACTTGTAATTCAATTAAATCCATCCTGCAGAGCTCTGAAATACTTGGGAGCATAAATTAGACTATTATTGCCATACACAAAAGCTGTTATCCATACTTCTATGCTTTACTGTTACAGCATAGAACCATTTGGTTTCTCTCTAGAGACAAAAATGAACCAAGAAACACTGAAACTTCCACCACTATGTATGATCAATTTAATCAACTCTATGGCACACGAGAAAGGTGAGAACTTGAGTAGCACAGGTGCTACTAGTTTGTATCAGTACAAAGCTGCTCCTGACTGGAGCTGCTATCACCTGCTCTCCTGTGCACCCAAGGCCCTGATGGTGTGTTCCCTTGGGGGTCTCCTGCTTTACAGGCTGGAATCACTGCTGTCCCCAAGCTCCCCCCCCAAGTCCCCAGAGCACCCAGCTTGTTGGCAGTGCAGCTGGGCCCCAGGGCCACGTTCATCCAGTGAAGTTTGCCACAATAGAGGCCATGCTGGGACAGTACTAAGTCCATCCATAACCTGCACTGAGACAATTACTATACACATTTATTTATAGTTAGAGTAGACCTCTAAATATCTAGGAGATAGGCCAAATACTGTAAGAGAGCCTTTTTCTTCTCTCATTCCACAAAGCAATCTAGCAGTCACTGCTCAGTAAAAGATATTCATAGAATCCTAGAATGGTTTTAGTTGGAAGGAACCTTCAAGGCCATTGAGTTCCAGCCCCTCTGTCGTGGGCAGGGACAACTTCCACTAGACCAGCAACCACTGGGTTGCTCAGAGCCCCATCCAGCCTGGCCTTAAACACTGCTATGGATGGGGTATCCACAACTTCTCTGGGCAACATATTCCAGTGTCTCACCAGCCTCACAGAGAAGAGCTTTCTCCTAAAATCCAATCTAAACCTACTCTCAGTTTGAAGCCATTCCCCCTTTTCCTGTAACTACATGCCCTTATAAAAAGTCATTCTCCAGCTATCTTGCAGGCTCCCCTCAGGTACTGGGAGGCAGCAATTAGGTCCCCCCAAAGCCTTATCTTTTCCAGGCTGAACAATCTCAGCTCTCTCAGACTTTCCTCCTATGAGAGGTGCTCCATCCCTCTAATCATCTTTGTGGCCCTCCTCCAGACTCACTCCAACAAGTCCAGCCTCATATTAATGAGGTGCCATTTCCTGCTCATAGAGCAGCTGAGTAAGAGGCTAAGGACATTCCCACTTCTGTAATAACAGAGCTGCAGCACAGGCACTGGGGTCTGCAATCAAGCATTACTAATGCGCTCAGCAGTTTAGGTATTAAGTTCACTAAAGAATAAAAAAGGCATGGAAAGAACACGTAGGCAAAAAGTAATGGATAGCCACAGGTGGGAGGAAAAATCAGCTTTGAATTCTCCCTAGAATAATTCCTTGCATAAGACTTTATATAAGCTGACAGGCTTTCACATTCTCAGAATAGGATTCCAAAATTCACTGGCAAGGTCTGCACCCTCCATTAAAAACCACCCCAAGACTGCACTCACTACCTACCACCCTGTTTATTAGAAGGGCAGACAGGAAGAGCCAGTTTCAGGTGTGGCTGGAGCACAGTTTCAATGGCATTTGGGACTCTGACGTCACCCACTGGGTCAGCTTACAACCTGGCAGGCCTGGAGAGGCACCTCACTCCCTGTCTGCAGCTGTGCAGGAAGCAAAGCTGACCTTGATCAAAGCCTGTCTGGAGCCAAGGCTTTTAAAGAACACGGGAAAAACACTGCAAGACCCCTGTGCCTCCTGGAATTGCCACTTTACAGCAGTGTAAGTACAGGCAAAACCAACCAGCACCAAGGAACCCTGCTACGCTACCGGTGTGTACAAGCACACACTTGCCAACAGTCCCAGAGAAGCCTGAGCTCCAAGAGAATACTCTTTGAAAGAAAAAAAAAAAATGAAGCCTGTCCAGTTTTTGCCACATGAGTGCATTTTTCCTCTTGGGTGCCTTTACACATTTCAGGCCACCCAGCTGTTTTTCTGAACAAGACCTACGCTCAGCATATCATTTCAAAGCAACTCAGAGGTATGAGCAGCAAGAGAAGGTAAAGGTTTGGTTTCACAGGCCAAGCTAATACTCATCTGTTTCATTATTTAGAGCCATATGTCCAACTGAAGAAACAGGGAAACAATAAAATCAGCATTCTTTTAGAGCAGTGCCCTAGGGACTTGTCACCTGACATTCAGCATTGCCAGAATTCCCAGTGCAATGAGGATAGTTGCATTCCCTGACTTTGCTTCCCTACTCAGGAGGTGGCACACATGCTTCATGGAAGATAAAAACAGGCTTTGATTTGTATTTTACCATCTAGAGGAAATAAAGCTCTCCATGAAAATCTTAAAGAAAATATTGACAATATTACAATATAGGAACATTTCTAAATACTCTAAATTCTCAACACAGAAGAGAAAATCCCTCCTTTGATAAAAAAGTGCCATGTTTTTTTAATCTAGCATATTGTTTTGGAGCTCTTCAGCTTCTAGGAGTTCCAGATTGGGAAAGTTGGTTATCATATACACAAATCTCTTAAAAACCTACATTTTAGTTAAAGAAGAAAACAACAAAAATTCTCACTGGGCTGGCATAATAATATTTTGCATGTAAGCCACGTGCAAAAGCTTACAAGTGGAAGCAAGTAGCACACAACACAAATCCAGATTTTTAGAAGACTTCTGTAGAGCTTTCTGGAAAAGTGAGTCTCTTTCTTTGCTTAAAGAACTAAGATGACTTGGCATGAAATCACTTAATTGAAGCCACCAACAGACAGGAAGGAAAAAACAAAAGGTGCCCTGGAAGGAACTTGCTGTGCAACCCCACTTGGAAGGGCAGAGAGGTGCTGTATCTGCACACATGCTGAATAGTCAGGTATGAAACAGAGAGAACAAAGACATCCCAAGTGATCCTCACAAAGTCAGGCAGGTCACTTACCTCACTATTTCATGTTTCTTGGAGGGGATATTATTTACTCCCTCATAATGGAGTATAGCAGACTTCTAGAAAGCTCCCTCAGCTTAATACAAGTCAGGTTCTAGGTATGCTTAAACACTTTCATAACCCAGTATTTCTTATTTCTGAACCTGCAAAGATTACCAGATGAGAAGTCTTCTTGAATTTCCAAAATGTACGAGAATGGATAACTTTGGATAGACAGGTTGTTGTCAGTTTGAACCCAACATTTTGACCCAGATGGTGTGGGGAAAGTTCACTGTTTAACGACCACAGCAAAGAAGGTGGAAAATAAGGATAATTACATTTTTCTGCTCTGTTTTGTTTCAGCTGAGTGCCTTGGTTTTTTTCATTCCAATTCCTTTATTAGTCAGGTAAAACTGGGACAATACCACACACTGCATAGAAGACTTGACAAAACTCTTTGTGCACCTTGTGTAAGTGCTGTTCTTGTGTTCACTTGTTCACACTGAACCAAGCAGGCTCGATATCACATAGTCATGTTGAGGGGAATAAGAGAAAATTCCTCTGGGGCAGGTCAGGTCTAAGATGAAAAGGGCTTCAGAAGTTTCTAGAAACACAGTATAGGTAATCCAATTAACTCAGAGTTAAGATAATGATGTAGCTGATCAAGGAAAATACTGTATTCTTTTTATTTTTCTGCCAAGTCAAATGACTTGCCCATGATCTGGCTTGGAAATTAAAATCAATAAAGTGCAATGATTTTTCTGTGAACAGACTTAACACACAGCCCAGAAAATAAAACTTAAAAGTAAATGCTCCTCAACAATCAGTTTCTAAAAAGAGGCATTGTAACAAAAACCCCCAGCCCTAAGAGTCACTTCCGTCCCTTACTGAGAGCACAGCACAATATCTCTGGCTGGTACACCCTGTTGATTTTTAACCACCTCTGTTCTGCCTCACCAGCTTCCTGCCTTGCTGGGCTCCAGCTAGAGCTACCCACACAGAGCAACCAGAGAGCAGGGAGCCTCCAAGGCACTGCAGCAATCAGGACCACAAAGGCACTAAACCTGATTCTCACCTGTTTCAACCTGATCCTCTTCTCCCCTACTGTGAAGATGCCTAAACAAGGTCATGCCCAAAGTCATCTGAAACTGAATTGCTGCAAGGCAAGCTCTGCTGACTGGAAATGGCTTTCAGCAGCTTTTCAGGCCAGAAAGGGCCAGCAGACCACCTTGCCTGACCTTTCCAACAAAGGTTGCTGCAGAGAAAAGCTGCTGGGAAAAGGCACCTCCTCCTAACCTGGCGGTGAGGCCAGGGCACATCTAAGATCAGTCTCTCCATACCCTGACTGAGAGGAATAAGGGGTGTTCACAATCTGGCAAATAACATTATTTCTTTCCTCACCGTAAAATAAGCCATCTCAGGTTTCCCTTGAAATCCATTTTACTAGGCTGCATTTCCCCAAGATAACCAAGCCTCTAAATCCTTGAAATTCCCTTCTCTCCTCCCTCCAACACTTCTGCCTGGGGAGCAGAAGCTTAACACTTGCCTGCCAGTTTCTCCTCTTTTCAAGCTCTCTTTTCCCTGGCTCCTCAGGCTAACTAGTTCTGCCAGGTTTAAGACTCTGGATTCATGGCACACTTTTCAAACCTTTTCCCCCCAAGGTAAAACTTAAATCACAAAACAGATATTAAGTAATAAGGAAGTAGATGAGCCATTAAAGACTATGACTTAGAGAGATTAGACTGCGGCTACCTCCATCCACTTCCCCTTACAGTGTTCTCTGAAAGCTCTACATTCCCTCTCAGCTATGTGGTGAGTCCTTGCAGCACTGTGACATAGTTCAGGACTCCCTGCACAAGCTACCTACATTACAAGCCACAAGGTCTGAAGGCAGGGGCAACATCCTCCACGACCCATCTGTCTCACCCCACTCAGAGCCTAGCACAGGAAGGAGGTATATTTAGTCACAGGACATAGTAGAAAGGACAGGTAGGAGCATGAGAGTGCTTCAAGGATGAAGAACAAATCACAGTTCTGAGGCTCAGCCAAGCCTCTGATGGAAGGATTGAGGCACAAATTTGGAGACAGAGCTGAGGAGTTTGCAAAGTTCCCAGTTCTCCATGCGGGAACTCCTGCAGTTCTGCAAGGCGCATCAGATTTGCACACCTCCCATGGGCTTCACTGCCAGATAATACAGCATACATACCCATTTTACCTAAACATTAATAACTATAGCACATTGTCATTGAAAAATGCTACTGCTAACTCAAGGCAAGAGTCCAACTCCTATTTATTTCACAGGAGCTATTTCCTAATGCCTTTGAGACCCAGGCCATATGGATTCTTTTACATTTAATTGAACAACACAGCTCTATCCACTGACAGAGCACAGGAATGCAGCAAAGACAAGTTGTGCCTGAGTACAACACCCTCTCCACAGACAATTTGAGGAACGGCACACTGCTACAGTACTACTTCCCTCTTTTGCCAGACCTGTTTTCTCTTTCGTGATAGAAGATCTAATTATACTTTCCAATACTCTTACAGGCTTCTGAAAATCTCAGGAGAGAAGCACTGTGCAAAAGAATTATCTTTACTTACATGAATCTGCTGGTTGGACACACGTGGTGAGAGAAAACAAAAGAGCTCAGAGGTGGACTTACTAAGAGAAGAGCTAAAGCAAGCTAAGGACTGGGATAAATAGGTAGGGCAGTCCTTGAATTTTTTTAACTAACAACAATCAGGTGATCCCATTTAATTTGAGGCTGCATGAACACCTGCTTAGTTTTGAAGCATTAAGCAAAGATTAGGTCACCCATTCCCATGTATGTCTTTGACAGTATTCTGGCAATAGCCTCCTTTTCATTCTGTGCAGAAAATGGGGCAAATAATCGTTTATCTCAAAGAAGGTAGTATAGGGGATGGAAGGAAACCAGTGTCCTATGTCAGTAAATAAGCTAATGAGCAGACAGCAAACTGGTAATCTGACACTTAACCTGCCACAAGCAGGTAGCTTTACTGGCCACTGGGGCCTGTGGCTGATTTGGGCTGGGTTTGTGGAGGAGAGGAGAGGGAAGGCATTTACATCTGATACACTTTGCTAGGCTGTGTGGAAAGATGCATGGGGGGCCATGCTGAACTATGGGTGGGGAATATAACAGCCCATGATCCCAGTGAAAGCAGCTGAATTAAGTGCAAGAAATTATAACTGTGGGGTGGAGCTCTGAATTTATTGCTGTCTTAGACATGGTGGGAGTTTCTGCAGTGCTTAGTGAGACATAAGAGTAGTTTGCAAAGGAAAAGTGAAACAGCATTTAACAGTCACAGTCAGCAAAAACTGCAAAGAATAAAATCAATGCTAACTTGAAGGGAGAGGGCAGAAAGTTTCCCATCCCCTCTTACCTCCCACATTGCATCACTCACTGCAGTGAACTCAGGGGAAAAACACACACTGATGTGTTTGTCTAACACATGACTTCATACTCATTGTCATTATAAGGGGGGGAAAAACATGGAACAAATAAACCCCAAGGACTCTCTTTTAGACAGTTCAGAGTGGAACATTTTTCAAGAGTGGGTATTTGCTGCAACACCCTGTAAGCTCTTTTTTCCTCACCCCTCTCATTTAAGCCTTCATTTGCACGGTGACTGTCCTGCTGTTACAGGCTGAACAAATGGCTAAGGAAATATAAAAACCAGCTTAAAGAAAAATACTTCTTCTCACTCTGTATCTATTTAAGGCTAGAGCTGCATGACCACCAAGTTCCATTTCACTGAACAGGTGAGGATCAGGTGCTGTGATCAGTTTTAAGAAATTCTAGAACACTTTGTGGAACAGGATGTGGCCCAAAATTGTCAGATTACAGTAGCCAGTGTGAAGCAAGATAATACATCTCCCCAGTGGTGTGGTTAGAAAGTGTGATAGTTCTTCATCTGAGAGACGAAGTCAAGTACCTATTACAGAGGCTACTGTAACTCTCTTTTGAAGGAAGACAAAAATAACTTCATTAAAAAACCCAAAATCTATGTATTACTCTTCAAAAGGTTCTGAGATGATCTCTATCTTCTCCTCTGTTGGCGTGTTTGTTTTGTTTTCCTGGAAGCCACAGGGGTTAACATCATAACTATAAATTAAAAGATGGCATTGTCAAAAAAGAAATTTTGCATTATTCATCTGTCCCTTTTTTAATTTTTTTTTTTTTTTAAATCACTGGCCAATTTCAACAGATGCTAAAGAAAAGGCATAAGTATGCCCTATGAATTTTCCAAAACCTAGTGTCTCAAAGAAAGGAGAAAGTCAAGATCATGTCTCCACTGTGGGGAAAATCCAACAGAACAGGGGTATTCGATGTAGCAGGTCCATCAGCACATGTGAACTCGACAGACACAAGTATGTGAGAGGCATGCACACTTCTCTTTGGCATGTGAAAACACATGCTGAAGAGTTAGAGCAATTATTGAGAGGAGGCAAGAAAAGATAGCAGATAAAGGACTGAAAATAGAATCTAGGCTTACTGGTTCTGCTTATTGCTCTGCTCTCTGGAATCTGGTGCTTTATTTGTGATTCTATTTCACACAGCCTGCCCTTCAAACATTTTATTGAAACAGGTGTGACTGCAGAAGTATTAAGTGGCAGTGAAAAGAAAAAGTCTGTACTCTTGTAAATAATAGCACATGCCATTATGTATGAGACATACAAATATCACTGATGTGTGTTGTTACAGCTGTAACTCCCCCTTTCCCTTGACAATCTTAGTTCTTCAACATATGCCCTGTGATGACCATCATGGAGCAAAGGAATCTAAACACATAAAGATTGGCCAAGAGGGTCTCTCCAAAGCATGAGGTACTATTGAAAAAACTGTTACCCACTGAGAGAACACGAGCATCTGAACTTCTTCAGTTTTCTGAGGAAAAACTCATTTATCCAAAAGTGATATATTGGTTCTGATCCATCTTCAGTGTGACCGGCACTGACTATCATGGTTAAGCAAGAAGTACATTTATTTCTCACAAAATAGGCTTTATTCTGCTCATGAAGGCTAACAGAACAGGACCTGGTTCCCACATCCTTGATCCTACAGATATGGCACACACTCAAAGAAGTGCTAAACAAAATCTACATTCTCTGTTTTATATGACAGCTGAGAAAGAGAAAGTGGAAAAAGAAATAACAAAAAACCCAACTAAACAAGGAATAAAAAATAAATCATATCATAGAATGATTTTGGTTGCAAGGCACCTTCAAGATTATCCATTTCCAACACCCTGCCATGGGCAGGAACACCTTTCACTAGACCAGGTTGCTCAGAGCCCCATCCAACCTGGCCTTGAATACTACCAGGGATGGAACATTCACAGCTTCTATGACAGCTGTGCCAGTGTCTCACCACCATCCCAGTAAAGAATTTCTTCCTAATATTTAATCTAAACCTGCCCTCTTTCAATTCAAAGTTATTACCCTTTGTCCCATCACTACCTGCCCTTGTAACAACTCCCTCTCCATCTTTCTTGTAGGCTCCCTTCAGGTACTGGAAGGCTGCTAGAAGGTATTCCACAAGTTCCCAAAGGTATCTTGGCTCCTGTTTCAGCATACACAAAATTTAGGTACCTTCACAGAATTGAGTTTCAGTCACCTATGTGTTCCTCTACAGCAGTAGCATTGCACGGTGATTAGTTTACTCCCAGTATGCAACTGTCAAAGAACCAAAACTCACAAGACCAAGATTATAAAGATGAGGATCAGAGTATTCCTCCTGTAACTCTTGGCTGAATGTGTAACTCACTGAAATAAACCAAAACAAGGCAACACTGAATGTAAGAAAGAACAAAGACCTCTGTTAATAAGAATGCCACATTTGCCTTGAGTTGACTTAAAACATCAGCAAAACAAGTGCATACAGCTGACTGTAGAACTGTCTATATTGTGTAAAGGGACCTTTATATGTTTGTTTCAAGGTCAATTTCAAACCAAATCATTCCCATTCTAATTTTACTTCAAGCTGGATGACTGAAGAATGGTTTTGATACAACTAACTTATTTTAGAGCACATAATACATCAAGGGAAGATGGCAGGACCAGGGAAAAGCTGGCAGGAAAAAGCTGGCAGTGTAGTAGTGGAAACAGATGGTCTACAAGCAAAAGATCTATTATGATTAAGGGAAAGTATTATTAATAAGGTTACATTTCTAAAGGAGGAGTCCTGCCAAAATCAGCACAAAACAAAGTAGTTATTAAAAATGTGATTTAAGCCATCAATTTAGATTAACAGTCATTATTTCTCAGCTAAAGTGTGAGCACTGAGCATGTGTTTGTTTCTACTCCATTACAATATGAATTAAAATACTGGACACAAACTGCTATTTAAGGTACTGATAAAATCAGCATGGAATCTACAACAAAAGTGTTGAAAAGCAAAGGAAGAAGAGGAGGCAGGAAAGTCATGGAAATATAACAGCTGAATGCCCCTTGCTGGTGATTCTTAAATCAATACTCCAACTGTCAAGAAACAATGCAAAACTGAATAGGGTCAGATATATCCCACCTAACTTACTTACTGTGTCTGGCATAAGATACATGCACAGACTGCTTCTGTAGATAATAGAGAGAGATATTTGCCCCCTGAGGGTGACAACTTCCACCCCAAAACCAATTATCTGAGATACAGAGGGCTTTCACATGAGCTTCTTAAATTCCCTATTAAAATCACTCAATGCCCTGATTTAGTCTTCAAAAGTGACATGCTGGCACATCTTCAAGTTCAAGGGGCTGCTAAACATTCCCTAACAACCCTCATTTCTACAAGTGCATAAGAGTTTACTTATTTGTGAAGATCCTGACCTATCTTTTTTGAAAGCTGAATGCAATATGAGAAAATCCAATACTTCAAACTCCTTACCCTGATAAGTAAACTCTCAATACAAGGCCCAGCATTCTGTTCACTGCAATTCTTTTCCTTCACCAGGGTTGCTGTCTGGGAACAGGCTATATGCAATAAGTATTCCAGTAAAAATTTCTTGACCTTGTTAAAAATTAGGAAAACTTCTGCATTCAGCAGTTGGAGCAGGCTAGAGCTGGCCATGGCGTTGCCTCCTGCTGTGCATGAGCAGCCTCACATGTCCCTTCAGCGCTCTGTGACGGTAAGATGGAATTAGACTGCTCTGCATGAATGGAGGCAGAAGGGCTCAGGACAGTCCTTGAACACCTCTAACAGGAACTTGCTGATCCTGTCCTCTCCCAGGGTTGTCCCAGCCTCTGCCCACCTTGTACAGGAAGCATAGGAGTCTCAAAGCCTTCTGCATGTGAGCACACTGACAGCTGTTCTACACCACTGTCCCAAAACCTCAGCCATCAGGCCACCTGGTACTCACCTCCTCACACCAGGACCAGCTGCAAGTCCATGTGCCTACCAAAGCCTGGCTTTTAGTTCCAGGCTGCAGAGAGTAAGGCATGAGAGGGGGTTTCTGCTCAGAGGCTCTGGATGAGGATGCCAGCTCAGGTGCTGCTTTGTTTGTTGCCTGGAGGTCCACAGATGGCCTGTAAAATACAGACAGGGGCAAAACCACTGGCACGTAGCGATGTTGCCCATTCAAACCAGCTTGCTGCAACATAGAAAGGAAAAATAAACCTGGGTGACAGAGTTGGCAAAGGCTGCAAAAAAAAGGCATTTGGGAGACAGGTACAGTTGTAA
>VXBX01007246.1:17129-38056 GCA_013400415.1 Scytalopus superciliaris
TATATATATATATATATGCATGTTTATATATAACATAAGTCTTTTGCACTAGCTGTTGTTAAAAAGGAAAAAAGGTCATTTTGATTCATCCTTCAGCTGCAGAAGTCAGGCAACTAATTTGCTATACTCCACCTCCATAGGGCCTGCCTTTTAAATTATGTTCCTCAGGGCACCACCATAAATCACTGACAGCCATTTTTCCTAAGTCCAGGCATGTCTTAGAACTGCAAGATGAGTTCTTCTCAACAAATAGAAAGAGCAGAAACGATGAAATTTCAGTAAGGTGAGTGGGCATTCTCATCTGCCTCCATAGACTTGAAACAGAGCAGCTAGTTTTCCTACTGAGGCAGGGACAATAAGAACTGCTAAGAAAATCTTTTGACTCTTTTGGTAACAGGTAGGTATCTCACGTGGGCAGAGAATGCTGTCTGTGATATCTGCAGTACAGACAGTACGGGTGCTGTCCCCTCTTCTCCCTGGATAATGAACCACTGTTTTGAATATATTTTGGGAAAAGGTAATATTTTCATTACAACTGTATACAACATTCCTTCTCTTAAACAGATGTTGCTGCTTTGATTCATTCTGCTTGACAGGAATTGGTGGTGCTTTCCTGTGAGCACATCTAACCTTTCCTTCTAGTGGCACATTCCAATAAAAGCTAAAATCAGTCCTGAGTTTTAATTACGCCTGTGTTAGCTGAATGGAAACTCTCTAATGTTCTAAGGGCTGCCCTGTAAGACCTGATATGTAATTATGATGTATGAGGGGCATACTGAAGGAATTGGAAACTAAAATGTCAGTTAAATAATTCTTTGTTTATAACTGTTAAGCAGAGGCTAAGTCTTGAAGAAAATAAATTTCTGAACTTCTGCACAGAGTATTCATAATTTTTACTAGAGCAAGGAAAGAAGCCAAGTACTGCCAAAACTTGACTAAAGGTAAACGGTTAATTTCACAAAAAATAATCCTTAGTTATTTACAGTTATGATTATCATAACAAATTGTAAATCTCTCTTCCTTTTTCCTTTGAGGGAAATAATCTGTCTTTGCAATTTTTGGGGTTCACTGATTACCTCAGAATACTCAGTGAACTCTGGTAACATTATTGCTTCCCTTCTGTGGGTGAAAGCACAAAGGTAGTCTGTCTGACTGCAATGTCAGCTTAGCAGCCAGATTTCTTGGCTGCAGATGTTTCGGCCTTGTGGCACAGTAGGAGTGCAGTTGGACTTGGGAGAAGCTGAAGGCTGAGACAACACCTCTTTGCACAGATCGAGTATGCCTGCCATGAATGTGGGGAAATTCGAGTTGATCCAGCATTGATCCCATGAGGCAGACTGACAGGCACGCTTGTGACATGTACCACTGCTTTCCTGCCCAGTGTGGATCATCTGAAACTCAGGGCTACATGCAAGCTTTAGGTGTTCCTTTCTGGTCTGGCTTTGCTGTACAGGCAGCCAGAAGGACTGCAGGAAGTGGAGCAAGTCCCTCTCCAAATTCTTTCTGAATAGGAGTATGAGCATGTTACCAGAGCTGGGTATTAATACAGGCCAGTGGTGATGACTGATGAGCTTCTTGGATGGACAAGTCTGTTGTCTCCCTGTTTTCTGTTAGATTTCACAGACCAATCCACAGACGTTCTCTGAGGATTTTCAGCACTCCTCCAGTGATGTTGCTGTGGGATGTGAGTTGAATTTCATATCCTCAGATGTTTGCAGGGTTAACTGCATGGCCCATGTGTATGGTATGCCTGATTCTGCAAAAGCCTGGAGTAAAGGAACTGCTTAGAGACAATTTTATCCTTAAGCAGCAAAGGTATTTATTCCGACATCAGGGAGCTGCCAGCTCACGCTGGACAAACTCGCTCAAAGGCATCAGTGAAAAGCAGGTAATTTATACAGTCTACATACACGATTGCAACATTTCAACATGCATATTCGTACAATTACAGCATCTAATCATCATATTCATAAGAGGTGGAGTTTGGGCTGAGCCTAGGTGGAGCTCAGGGCGGAGTCTTCCAGAACCTTCTCTTGACACAACTTTGAGGTGGTCGATTCCAGTCTTCAGCCTTGCTTAGAGGGACGACTGCTCTTCTTCCTCACTGTGACATTCCTTCTTTCTATTGTTGTATGACCTGCTAAGTGAAGCTTGCAGAAACCCTTGGCCCAAAGCCCTTCTAGCCTATTCAAATGTCCACCTGGTCCTGATTTATAACCCACAGACTCACTGTATAGTGGTTCTAGTATTCTTCCTATGATTAGGTTCGGGTACAGTGAGCAGAACAGAACGAATTGCAACAAGTTCTTAGCAGAACAGGCAGAGCAGAGCAAGAAGCCTCAGTTAACTCTTCTAAGCCCCACTCTCATTTCAGCCTGCATGATCCGTATTCTGTGTGTGCTCCTGTGGAACTTCTGCCACTGGTGTAACCATAGCACATGGCAACCACACCTTACCCACTTACGGGCTCATCTGAACAAGTTTCACCAAACAGTCAAGAGGGAAGCAAAACTTTTTACTATTGTAAAGACATTGGCTTTGCTGATACATGTTAGAACAGCAAAGACATTTCATAATTCAAACAGCCATCCTGTTCCCAAGGGAGGTCTCTGAGTTTGACTGTAACAGTGTTTAATGTTCCCTCACTGTTTAATGTGCACTGTTGCAGTCATGTCTGTTCTTAGAAGGACGCATTTCCATAATTTCAAATGTCTCTTCTTGTTCCTCCCACTCACCATTTCTTCCTCATCATTTTTTGTCAATGAAATTCCAAGTAGCAGTTCAAATATGTTGGGAAAATTGCACCATTCAGAAGGGCTGTAATTGGTAATGGATATGACAAAGGAATGGATTTTCAATGTGAAAACACTTCCTTCCAGGCTGATCCTGTGGATTGTGTCTTCATTAGCTGGAGGTAGTTGGAACATTAGCACCAAGCCCAGATTCTTTGGAAGAGCTAAAGAAACTACAGCCTCTGATGAGCCTTCAATGCACAGCCTTCAATCACAGTGTGTGAGTCCTGAAGGGGCTGAGAATGTGCTACGGTGACTTCAGACTGCAGACCCACCTCACAGTGGATGGCAAAAGCAGAGCTTTGTCTAGACAGCAGCATGGGGGCTGAATGCAGCATGTTTCAGGTTAGGGAGAGCAGTAAAGAAAAGGAAAGAGACATAGTCCATCACCAGCAGACATGCTAGTGGCTTTTCACTTACTTAGTCTTTTTATTTCATTTACATGTTGTGCCAAAGGTTTGGGAATTTCAGTGGCAATTAATGACCAAAGAAAGATCTGTTTAGTACAGAGACTCTCAGCACAGGGTCAGTGCAAATGCAGTACAACATGGTTTTGTTTTGTTCCCAAGTTAATTATACTGTATGTTTCCTTTGCCTTAACAAAATTGCTTTCTTTTCCCCTTCCTAGTTTCTGAGTTTCAGTATATAAAAAAAAGAAATCTATCCCCTCGTTCAGAGTTTTTGTAGAGTTAGGATTACTGTCATCATTTTTATGATCATTATAGCTCTTATAGATTTAACAGATGAGGTTTTGGGGGAGGCAGTTCAAGTGGAGCACTGATTTATAACTGGTCTGATGGATGGCTAGGGTTCACAGGGGAAGACTGTCTAATTCACTGGCTCACAGCACACATAGGGAGTTACAGACTGCCCCAGGTTTAGCTGGAGAAGCAACTAACTCCGGTGTTGCCGAATGAGAGGCCATTGAGCTTCCTTGCTTGAAATCAGGAAGGAGTTTGTTTTTGACACAATCAGTTGATTTAATGGATTTGAATGAAAGAAATAGAAAACTTTGGGATGGGAGTAGAAACTGAAAAAGGGAGTTTCTTGACAAGGCAAGAAAGGGAGTTGAGGACAGTTGGGGAAAAGCAGTTTGAGAGAGATGTGATGGAAAAAGGTATGAGAAGGACAGGCACATGAAGGCCATATGAAGAAATTTCTGAAGAAAAAAAACAAACAGAAAGATGACTCACAAATGTATAAGGGAGGGTCAGAATCAAGATGCTACTGGAAGACTCTGTGGTATGAGGTGAAGTTTGTTAGAGGACTTCCAGATGAGAAAATCAGGAAGGGCTGTGACTTTGCTGCAGAGGCATTTGACTGGATGAACAGTATGGATCTTATCAAGCCTCTGGGGAGAATTATGGGGGAAATTTTCTTTTCAGACAGCTCTGAAATGTCTTCTCCACATGAACAGACTTCCACCATAAATGAAATCTTAATACCAAACACTCATTTATTCTATTTTGTGAACACAGTGATTGTCACAGAATAAAATAATTTTCACTCATGTTAGAGAATTAGCATGAGTTATGCTAACATATTTGCCAAAGTATACAGATCCAAATGAGAGCTATAAGGCTTCTTAGTCTTGGAATGAATACATAACAACTGTGTTGTTTTTATTGGTGCATTGCTTTAGTATAAGCTTGCAGTTCAGTGTGCCTTTCTGGTTATGAAATTGCTTGGGTGGAAATGCTAGCAGAGAGAGGAAGGTGAAACAAGGAAGGGCTCCAGGAGTTACTGCTGATGCTTATGGAGGAAAATGGGATCCAATATATACTGGAAATTCATTAACTTGTGACATCCTGACTTCTTTTTAAGCGTGCAGGGGTAGGCTGAAGAGGGAGATTAGATAGACAGACAGATAGATAGATAGATAGATAGATAGATAGATAGATAGATAGATGGATGTACAGTAATTGCTTTTTCTGCTACTTCTCTAAACTCTTCATAACCATGAAAAGGTACTTTGTCCAAGATGAATAAATCATAGCCTTACTTATGTGGCAGTTTTGTCAAGGTGACTCTGCAGTGTACACATAGGGTACAATTACATGGTGACTGAGGAATAATCACAATTGTTATAATTAATTTATCATTGTTTCTCTGCAGCTTAAAACAACAACCCTCCCCCAGCGAAACAAAAGCAAAACAAAAAAACCGACCACAACTCCCCCCCCCCAGACTTCTAATTTAGCTAACTTCTCTTTCCTGTGTTTTTTATTGAACAGAATTTTAGAAAAGTAAAACAGTCAGAAAGTTAAGAGTTTTAGCTGTCTAAAGTGCATTTGTAGTCTGAAAAATCATATGCTCCTAACAAAGAAGTAATAGGGTGCAAAAAAACATCCATAGGAGGTTGTAAAGACTATTATTCTTGAATCCCAGGCATTTGTGTTTTGAAGTTTGGGCTCTGTTTAAATATGTTCTCTTGTCTGTCTTTTATCATGAGAATAGCCTTGAAGAGTAGATTTTTAGATGTTTTTGAGTTTGAGGTGGTCTGAGCAGGTGTGACTGGAGTGTTTTCAGATCTACTTATGTAGAAAAACACTTGTTAAGCTCTGCTACAGTCAAGCAGTCATACCCCTTGGCACAACCAGCAAGGACTGTGTTACTTCCTTGCACAGCACTTTTTAAGTGACAATATAAATGTCCTCGTGTAAAGGACATTAAGAACTATGACCTGAACTATCCTAGCTGTGGTGATTGACTAATGCTGCCAAGTGATCGGCTGTGCTCAGGGAAAGGAAGAACAACAAGCAACTGTTTTTTGAAGAGGTTGTAGGACTTCAGGCACACAGAACCATGCTATTAACCCACGCTCTACTGTGACTCACTGATGTAATTAGAACACGCTGTGTGTATTTGTATGCCCAAAACTAATCAGCTTCACTTACTCCTCCTTTAGGAATACTGAGATCCATCTCATGTTTCAGCGGATCACAAACAAAGGATAGTATTTTCATGCTCAACATCATTGTTTATTTAGAAATGTCACTACCACCCAGTAATTCCCAAATGTAACCACTTGTAAATCAACACTGAGCAGCTTGTTTATTTGGGGAGAGAGGCATCAGTTCAGCAGACTATGAATTTTGCAAAGTAAGAGTTTTGTAAAATGGTGCTTAGTTGTGACCAGAGCTGCTAATGAGTGAATCAGAGTTGACAGAAATTTTTGGTGATGGTTTCTCTGCACCAAAGGAACTACCAAAACAGCACTGGTGCATGGACAGCTCATGCCCTGCAGTCAAACAGTAGTTCTAATAACAAAATGTTATTCTCTGCTCTGAACTTCTCACTCCCCGTTTCTTTGTAGGATCTCTTGAAAAATCTTGTTTTTCTCCCTGAATGAAACAGGAACAATTTTCAAAGCTGGGAAAGTGTCCAGACACTCCTCTTAACCACTTCTGAGCTGTAGTTGTCTTGCTATCACCTTCCTGAATTTTATTAGTAAAAATTAGAAAATACCTGCAAAGTCATATTCACTAAAGATGGCTTACAATGTTTATTTTCACCATACATTTCCTAGTGAAACACAAGTGTGGGAATAAAGGTTAAAATACTGCATCATTAAGACCCAGATCATGAGAAGATTAGCGGAGTTTAGCAACACATGATGTTTCAAATGTAGCCATTTTGAATTACCAGTCTGAATCAGACTTCTGTAAAAAAGTCATGTGTTATAAACAACTTTGCACTATTAGATCCTAATGATATGAAGGTTTACATCAGCATATGATGAAGGTTTTTTTCCTCTTTTGAATGTTAGCATTTAGAAAATAAAGGTGTGATTTTTCAAGTTTTCACTCTTCAGAATTTTTTCCAGTTTTTGTGATTGTGATTGAGGCTGATTATGTTGATGTCAGTACATTCCCTATTTTATAAATACGTGATTTTGAAATGCAATACATTACAGGGCTTGCCATAGTGTAATATGACTACTCCACCATAAAAACAGTTTGTTCCCTCAAGGTCCAAATAAACAAAATATGTTCTGTGTTTACTTCATGAGTTCAACCACAAGAAATTTGACCTTCACTTCATTTGCATGGCTTTTCTTTGTTTGAAAACACGCAACATCCAACACATTCATCTATCTTCTATTAAAACCACTATTGTTTTAGTATATAACACCTCAAACTAATAGAAGTGAAACATTTTTATTTTCTATATAATGCAGTAGCAAAAATCTAATATTTTCAAAATTTTCAAAATATCTTCAAAAGAGAAGATTCTTTATTTAAGGTGTCAGTTAATGTTTTACAGGGAGAAAGGTGCCTCTGTTTATAGTTACCATTATTTGTTTATATAAAACATATATCTTTTTATAATTCCTCATATCCCTCCAATCTAATTTAAGTTATGAAGGTTGTAGTGAGAGGTTACAAGCCAGACTATTGATTTTGCCAGTTTATACAGTCTGCAGTTTTTTCTTCCTTAGTCCTTAGTACCAGGAAATGGTGGGATAAGGAAATCCAGAGCACTGACCATGGAGAATGTGTGTTTCAAAAATATCACTCCAGTTTTACCAAAATACAAAGCTGAACTTTTCAGCAGTGCAGACCATTTGGGTGTCCACTCAGAATCACTGGAAGCCATCAGTCTATATAGCTGCACACTGGGAAAGAAATCAAAAAACCTGCAATACTCTTTTCTAAAGAAGACTGAGGAGTACTGATCAAACCAGCTCCCCTGACATTCTTGCACCTCAGTGCATAGGACCGTGACAGAAACAATGGAGACTGAAAGCTAGATCTTGCTGTGAAGACAGGGTAACTTTATTTAACGGAGTATTTTTTTGACTAATGGGTTATGCAAATTTCATAAAGGGTCTCAAAAGTAGGATGTGGGGCTGAGCCCTCTGATCAAATTTACCAGTATTGCTCCATACGTTTTTGTAGTCTTTAGTATTCTTTTGGGACATCTGTAATTCTGGAAGTCTGTTAAATGTTACAGTTTGCACAAGTTCTGTTAAAGAGTGCAAAGATTAGCAAAGACTGGCAAAGAATGATCTAAATAAATCTGTTTGTCTCTCCAGGGCAACCTCAATGACAAGCTCAGCATCATTTTGAAACCACAGACCCTATGAAACCACAAATCACAACATTCCCAAGTGGTTCAAATTATGGCTGTGTGTGCAAAGACAAGGAGGTCCACAAGGCCATATTTAAAAGGCATATGAACACCTAACCACTGTTGTCATAAGACGAGGTTCATGAAGCAGCTTTGGACCTCTGCTTTTGGTGTTCTTTTTTCTAGGAGCAGTTTCTGTTTCCAAACAGTAACGTTCTCAGAGAAGCAATCTAAAGTTCTTTCTTCACAGAGATAAAAATCCCTGCCTACAATCTGCCTATTTGTAGATAAATGAACTAACAATAGGCCCTGCCTTAATATAAGGAATTGCAGCTCTCCATTTACCTACTTACTTGGATTAGCTTGGAGTTCAGAAAAAACCCAGAATGTCAAACATGATTTAAAACAAGAGGATTGGAGTGCCTTTCTGCCACCTGGTTTTCATGGCCCAGCTTCTCCAGTGCATTTAGGGAGCCAGGTTTCTGAGATATTATCCACCAAAGCAAGATAAGGCATGGAAAGGTAATCACTAGAGATACTGAGGAAGGAAACAAGGATGGAGTGTTAAAAAAAGCCCAGCAACCAATGTCTGGGTAGATGTGTCTTCCTGAGCTGTGATGTGGTCAAGTATGGCCTTGTTAACCTCTCAGTGGCAAGATGCCAAAATCCATGACACCAAAACAGTTGATTCTTAAAGGTGCTGCATACCCTGAAGCTCCTGATGCTTTTCAGGGTTCACTAAACATCCTGGCTAGGCATTTGGTCCCTTCCCAGGCTCACTGACCATTGCGAGGGCAAACAAAAAGGAGGTTGCTTAGAGTGTCATATGGATTTTGAGAAGGGTAAAGGTGTACTAGTATTTCTAGTCCTAAATTAGTGTGAATAAACCTAAAACAATTTATTCCAGTTGCAAGAGTAATCCAGACTGGTGCATGATATTCTCAGTTTTCCTGTTAAATATATGTAAATGAACGACTGCAAAAGGCAGAAATTACCTTTTTGTTTTTTTTTCTTTTTAGGAGTGTGGATGTAGTTACATGTTGCAACAGGGACATTTTCTTTAGCTGAAGCCTTCCTTATTTGGGATTTGTAAATGTATTTGCCTCCTACTTTCTACACAGCTGGATACGTTTGTTGTCTCCTAGAATTAGAATGATCACCCATCCATATCCAAGCGTTTAGCATTTAGCCAAGCATTACTTTTAAGCAACAGTATCTCATGACAATCCAGCCTCTAGAAGAAGAGAACCTATATTAGAATGTTGTTCCTAAATATTTGACCAGTTCTGAAAATGCTATTAGTATAGCAATGTTCCATATGCTTGCTGAAACATGACGATAAAGAAGACAAGTTATTCTGTGAGCAGCAGAACTAGTGAAGTCTGATTTCCTCCAAACTGGTGCACTCTGTTATCCAATACCAGTCCCTGCAATAAGCCAGCTTCCCTTCCAGTATCCCATGTGATATGCATCCCCGTAACTTGAGATCTTCCTGTGCTCACAGTGTTTCCATTTCACCACTTGCCTCTATATTCTTGTCTCTTTTTCCAGCCCCTGTGTCTATGGTGAGGGGAGAAACATGAGCTCCAGCTCTGGGATCAAGCCAATGAGCCAGGCAGTGCCACATGCTGAGGGGCCAGTCAAAACACATGGGATGGACAGCCTGCCACCCTGTGCCAAAGGGAATGGGGTAGAGCAGTTCCCTCAGCAAGAATTCTATTTTGTCTCTCTGTAGACACATAACATCTGGGTAATTAAATATCTTTGAGACATCTGGTTTTGTCATGCTGGCTGAAATGGATCAACAGTTTCAAAAGTGAGAAGGAGAGACTGAAAAAGCTTTCTTCCATGGATAGATATGCTGATATTACTAGTAGGAATATCTGCCATTAGCACTGACACATATAGCATTAACTGTTTGAGACATCTGAATAGCTTGTAATGTTTGTGGTTTAGAAACTTAGATAAATTTAGAAAAAACCCTAGTAATTCACTAGTTTTTCAATGGCAATTCAATGGGTTTGAAGTTTAGCATAAAAGCCAAAAGGCTGGAACCTCATGTCTTTGAACTGGAGGGTTCATCTATAAACTGGTAAGTGGACTCAGTGTCTGCTCTTAGTTAGTTCCTTAATCTTAATTATATGACGTATAAAGAACAAAATTTGATCTCTACAGGTCTTTTTCTCAAAATCTTTGCCCTGTTTAACAGAATAACAAATCTATCTGACTTCTCAGAAGAGTTATTATTCAGAATTGGATAAATGTATTTAGGTTTGGAAAGTTTTATTTGTTTGCTTCACTCAGCCAACAGCTATGTTCTAATAAATAAACATTGGTATGTGAAGTAACTTCTTTTAAAAAAAATTGTAACAGATTGTGTTTATGGGAGTTGTGATGCCATAACCACATTGAATATGTTATTATCATGAGATCTTCATCTACCGAGGAAAAAGAGCTGAGTGCTTTAACCCTTATGCAAATACTAATCCTGATACTTCTTGTATGAATTTATTTCCTCCCACTATCTGTAATTTTTCTTTCATTGTGGATTCTCTTGTATAAGGCAATGGTTCATTCTAAGTCCTTTCTACTCTTTCTTGCTAGGATTTAAAACTTCACTTGTATGTTTTATATAATCCACATCACTCTAAATGCTGTAACTTGATGACTTTCAAGAGGTCTTTTCATGTTAATCAATTGGAAGAGCTCTCTTCATATGACTAAGCTTGTAAAGATTCAAAATTATGCTTCTCTTACAGCTTGCAAAATAACTTTTAATAATTACTGGTACAGCTGTTACAGATAAAATGTGTTTCTTATTCAGTTGCTTTCTCTATTTTTGATGACAAAGTTACTTATACATACAGCCTTTTGCCAGCAAAGAAGTTCAAAATTATGGAGAATTAAATATCTATCTATTTATTGTGAAGAGAATTTCAACTAAGATATTTGATTCACTCTCTGAATAAGACTTCAGCAAAGTCTGCTACCCTGTGCAAGTGAAAAATTCTGATTGTTTTTCCTAATCCTCAATCCCCTTGTTGTATTCTCTTTGGTTTTGTACCAAATACAAAAGATTCATTTGTCAAAGACAAATGAATGGACCATCCATGTCCACTGTGCCATTTCAGTAGCCTTTAGTAGTTTGTAGTTTTAGTGGTCTCTACTTGTTATTTCTCCTCATTATTTTTCAGTAGTTTTAGTAGCCCTTAGCTGTTCTTTCTACTCATTATTACCTTGCCTTACCTGCCTGAAGAAGGGCAGCTGCTGGCTCTGTCCATAAAATGCTCTTCAGAACAGATAGATTTTACCATAACATGACAGTAGTGCTTTATAAAGTCTCCTCCTAGGTTTTGTCATTCATGCATGATGGATTTCCAGACCGCTTATAAATCTGAGGTTCTGTACTGACTGTGCTAAAGCATCTCCTGCCTCCCTTCTCCTGTCTTTGTAGGATTCAGCTTTAGCAACCCATTAAAAAGTGCAAGGGTTAGACAGATAAGCCACAAGACAAAGTGGAAACAGAAAGGATCTCCTGAGAGGACTTGCAGAGACAGGTGCAGTGTAGGAAGTGTGAAAGGGTAATTCAAGACAACAACCTTACACTGCTTCTCAATTTTTTATAGGGCTTGGAGCATGTTGATACATCCTCAAACAGTATCTCTGCTTTCCCGTGACCTCTGATCATAGAAAAGAGTTGCTGCCCTGTTCCCCAAACTGTATGGGTTAGCTATATTTTGATGTGCTTGGCTTTATCAGTTACTGAATAAAAATAACAGATTGTAAATCTTGGACTAAGCTTTCTCCCCAAGGCACTCTTCCCGTGATGCCCTGTCTGCAAAACCTCCTACTGCTAAGACCACGGTCACTTACTGTCACTTGTCAAACCAAGATAAACTAACTGTGGGATCACTGAACCCCAAAAGACTCATGTCTTTCCTGTTGCTACAGCTGCATGAACCCTATGAATATATCAGCCATTTTATCAGAGCAGTTTTCAGATGTTTTCCGAGTCTTCACATTTAGAAATGGACTGATGTCCATTTTAAGCAACAGCAATTTAATATGTAGAGAGCCAAATGATGGGTCTTTTTGGATACTCCTGTGGCAGTATATGCTGTATGAGCTTTCTCAGAAATCTGAGCATGCAGCTGGTTTATTTAAACATAACTAAGACTGGGGTAAAGTTCTCTCTATTCAAAAGCCTAAGATGATAAATGCTAAAGTGGTAGACACTAAAATGGATAGGTCTGGGACCAAGTGTCTTCAAGCATGTGATAAAGTGAGCACTGTGCCTCCACTGACTGCTCTGTTTTTCTAACCATGTGCTGGCAACGAGTCTGTGGCTGTTTCAGTATATCCTGTCTCTTGATCAAAAGCAAAAGCTTACTATGGCCTATACATTGTGCAGAAGCCTTCCCAACCATTCCATAAATCTTTTCCATTTTTTTTTCATACAGATGGTTTACATTTTCCATTCTCTGTTATATCTGCATTGGGATAAAGTTTTTATCTTACAATGACTGCAATTGAAAAATAAACTTTCGTCCATTACACCACATTTCTTCAGTTGAGAAGGAATCTGAGGAGAGCTCTTAAAGCTTGTTACCTTTGCCTGAAAAATCTTTGGACTATGTAAACCTCTTTGACATGAAGGATTCATTGTAGGGTCTGTAAGAGCATACAATAAGATAAAAATCCATGATAATTTATGGGGTATTCCTACAGCCAAAAACCTCAAGGGTGGGGCACAGTAATTTTTCCTGACTCTTCTGGGCTCAGAAGAAACTGCAATATTGATGTGGTTGAGAAAAAGGTGATTTGGTGCCTTTCCCATTTGCTCCTCTGAGGATGCTTTCTTTGTTTTAATGTTTTTATAACAGACAAGCGCCTTCTTCAGCCAATGCTGCCTAGAAGTGGGTGCATCTTCCATGCACATCATTAATTCATTAATTTAACAGAGTCTAAACACAAAGTTTAGAAGGCAAAATTGTATCACTTGCAGTAATTTGGCTTTATCCCAGTATTTGTGATCAGAATCCGGTTTTGTTGTGCTAACCCAGGGTTTGCTCTATCATGTCAGTCCTTGAAGATCTTGATTTAAAGTGTGAAGGGTATCATGCTGTATTGCACTCAGAAAATGATACTGCACAGGCATTGATGATATTTACATGGTATTTAGAGAAGCAGAAAATGCATTAAATATGAATGGAAGGGGGACAAGTAATACTTCATCATTGCTTCCCTTCTTCCACTCTCTATGTTTCCTCTTTAAGGGGCTGGAGGGAGGTTCATATTCTTTCCCTTTGCTCTTGTAGACCATAACTTTGGCTCAGCACAGGAGGGTGTGAACAGCTGTGTGGAGACAGCAATAAATAGTCAAGACTGAAGTAGGACAGGAAATTTTAAAACCAGTGGTGCCACTAGGGACGTGTAAGATGAAATTGCACCTTCCACAGAGCTGAAGGTTTGCTAATGTACCAGAAGTCAAACAGTGACATTCTTGCATGTGTGTATCACATCCCCAGAAAGCACAGAGCTGGCTGGAGCAATAAATCCAATTTGTGAAAATGCTCCAGCGCTTCCACATATTTTTCTTTTCAGTTGAAGGGTCTTGCTGAACTTTATATGTTCCACTTTGAATGTAGAGCTTTGTAGATATTTTTCCTTACTTTTATAGTATATCTATTTTGTATTATAATTTTTTCATATATATCTGTTCATAATTATTTTTATTAGAATTGCTGTAGATATTTTTGTATTAAGTATATTAAATTTTACTCAGTAAATTAATTACTGAGTTAGGAAATTATGTTTAGGTATTTAATTGTTCATTGTTTCATAAAATACTAAAACAGATAATGTGACTCTATAAAATTAAAATGCGAACAGGTAAAAACAACCCTCAAAATTAAAATAGTTTTGAAATCAAACAGTCTGATACTTTTGCAATGTTTTGCTTCACTCAAAGTGTTGCTTTCATATTTTTTCACTGAAATTAATGTTTCCTCTTTGTTGCTGAAGATACCCACAGATTCTACTACTGCTACATAGTAAGACTCGTCTCAGGAGGTGTGCTAACTAACAGTTGTACCCGTGAAATTTTGTCTACAGTGGGCAAGAGTAAGGCTGAGAATTCAGGCTTAAGCATGCCATCTCAGTTTTGAGAGACTCTTGAAGAGTAGGTAAAGAAACAATAGAATAAAAAACCAGACCAAAACAAAAACCAAACCAAAAAACAAAGAAGAAAAAGCTGTGGTATCAGCATGCTGGATGTAACCCTTAGTCTTATTTTGTTGCTTACAATCTCTGTTGCTGGGTTATTTGGTTCTTGCCTATTTTGCTGGACCACAGCAATCTGTCCCCTTGCACAGCTTTTCTTCATTTTGCCAGATGGTTCCAGCAAATTACATGGCCAAGGTCTGATTCCTGAAGGTATTGGAGAGGCTGGTCCTTTCTGTATTGGTAGTGTGCTTATTAGCACTATTTGTGCATTTTCTGATATTACAGTCATTTTGTTGTAATCAATTTTACACAAAAGAGGTTAGATACTTCTGGAAGCAACCACAAAGTGAACTAGAAAAGAGTGTGTTTACATGAAGCCTGTAGCATAGAAGATGTAACATTAGGCCTTTGCCAGTTTCTCTTTTGGTTTTGAGGCATCAATCTTTCTACAGACATGAAAATATATAAGGTAAGTAAGTGAGTAGGTGTTCATTATTTTCTCTCTTTTGTTTCCACCCCTTCTGTTGGAACTCTATTGTTCCAGTTCTCTGATTATTTGGACCATTCCTGGAATTCTTTTTTTTTACCTTAAAAATTCCAGAAATGTTGTTGTGCTGCTTGTCTGCATCTTTCTTCTCAATTGCAAACAAAATCACTTAGCTGACAGCATTTACAATACAGAAAAAGAGAATCTCTAACTGCCTGGAACAAGGTGTGTATTTCATATTCAATGTTTTTCTTTTGAATAATGAAGTATGTGCAAAAGATGTGACATTCTGTAAAGGCATCATGAGACCTATTTCAGTATCAGCCAGCAGATAAGTAGCAATACACTTACAGCAGTGTGATGTCAGAAATTTGTGCTGTCTCTGTTGACAATATATATGGCATTCCTCAATTAGCGCTACATGGACACTTTCCTTTGTCCTACCACATTCATACTTTACCATGCCTTCATCCCATACTCCTTCCCAAATCCAATTTTGTCACTCAGTTCCCACCATAGTACCTCTGTCCCCTTCTGCTGATTTCAGGAATGCTTCTTGGTTTGGCTCAACATGGCAATGGCAAGCGTTGGTGTGGCAAACCAATACACCAGCCTTGCTGGGTACCCTCAGATTTCCACATGTGAGGCATTTGCAGCTGGCAGGTTTGTTGGTTCATGAGGCAACAGGCTCATTTTTGTGTCTGTGACTTGCTGTTTCCTTCAGACTGCTGGGAAGTATTATTTCACAATTGCTGAGTAGATACTAGGATGATAAAAATTTTGAGTTGCTCTTCGGTACTGGGTAAATTAACAATACTCTAATGAGAGTTCAGGCAAGGAAAACTGATGGCTGTGGAAGATGTGTCCTCAAGGAGAACCATCTTCCCTATGCAATGGTAGCAATTAGTTCATTGGGCTGTATGTGCTGGGGTAGTGGGGAATCTGCCTCAATCAACCCTCTCTGATGGTAGCAAGGGATACAGCCCAGTAAGAGGGATGGCAATAACAATAAACACAGTTGTTGGGCAGAAGTTAGGTTGTTTGCAGTTTCAGAAGGATGGTCATGATATTAAAATGAACTCACCATTCCCCATGGTGAAGTTTAGCTCTTGCCTATTATGATCACATCTCTTTGTTTAAGGTTGATACTATGAGTTTGGGAAGAGTACTGAGATAATTCCTGGGATGCACTCCAAACTTCATTGTTTCTGCTACATACTACCCACAACTAGGAATCATTAAGATATTTGAAACAATCCCAGATTATCATTTTATGATACAATAAAATATGTTTATGCAACTGAAGCACATATTATGTGAGAGAAGGAAAAGAATGATTGAGCAGTATAACAAAAGTGGCAAACTGCCATTGATTTGTCTCACTTTTTTTAATAAACACAATTATTTTAACAAGCTTTGAAAATATTCCCAGTTTGAGGCATAAAACCCAAACTCGTGAATATGCAGTAGTTCTGTTTTTGAGATTAATAGCTGCATTTAATTCAACATATTTTTTTCTTTCATATTTCCCCGAATATTCCATTGAAAAACTTATGGTTGTACTGTTGCCTGAAATACCTAGGAAGAAAACTTCCACGACAGGGCAAGGCAGAGAAAAGATCCTTTACTATGAGTTTAGCTATAGCAATCCATGACGCGCGCCCGGATCACAGAATTCTACAAATCTATGATTCTACTTAATTTTCCTATCTAGAAAATACATCCAATGTCTAATTAGCCCACCCCCCTGCTATCTATAACCACCCCCCCAGGAACACCCCCTTAGAATTGAGTCGGTGGTCCCAAGACCACTCCTTCCTCCCCCCACCCTCATCTTCATCACATTACGTCTTCTACTTGGAGTTCTTCCAGTCCCCTCTAACCCCATCTCTATACTATGACCAAACAATATTGTATTTTGACTATAACATGTTCTAGTAGCTATCTGAACACAGCCTAATATCTCCCCCTTAGCACAGAAACAGGCTTCAAGAGTGTGACACAGAGGTTAAAATCTAGCTTAAGTATTTGGTACAGGGGTTATATACTACTTTTAAATGCAAAAGACTATAAAACTATATAAAACTACATTAAAATCTGTAACTATATTAAGGCTTATGGCAACATTACAAGATCCTGTAGCGATAGGATTAGTCTCATAATGTAAGAATGTGATCAGATGGAAGTAAAAAAACTGAGAAAGGAGTAATTTGGTGTGAAATTAAGGGAAACTTAATTACTTAATTACTAAGGGGAAAGAAGCCCTATAGCAAGAGAGACAGCAAGTGAAGAGGTAATGGAAGGGTAAGATGAGACAGCTCTTTATTTGGAAGGTGTATTGTCCACTGTGCTGTATGTTGCACTTTACACTTGACAACATCTTTCTGGCCCAGAGAAGTAGTGGTTAAGTACTGTACATACCTATAACACCAAATTAATCGCATTGCTGTTTATACTTGTTTCCTGACTAGTCTGCACGCATTCTGTGTCTTATGACAGTCCTGGGCAGGGTTTATGACCTAGAGACTTGCAGAAAGAACTCACTGATATTAGATTTGCATTTTGCCTTTTGTACTTCCTAAATCTAAATGCAGACAAGACAATAGTGTTCAACATTTGAGATTTTCATGTATTTTGAAATTAAATTGGCCAGATTGTTGTAAAGGTTGAGGTTCTAATGTTCTCTTGTTTGTATCAACTTTAAGAAACTATTCACAGCCCAAGCAACAAAAGCATGAAAAAAGGAACAAGAATGAAGGAGAATAGAACCAGATCTGCCAGTAGGGTCAAAGGTTGCCTTTGGAGTTACTAATGTTTTGAAAAGTCAGCCATCCTGGGAGTTCAAGAGACGTCTGTAGTGGCTAGTTCACTCTATCATGCCAGTAAATAAAACCAGAAAAAGGAAAACAGGATTTTACAGGTCATATCTTTTGGATCATGGTATCTTGATACTTCAGGTCCACTTATGACTTTGGTGAATGCCAAATATCTCCTCACTCAAACACAGAGCAAATGGTGCCCTTGAAGAGTTCTTAATGAGCTGTCTGCCTAAACGAGTTCTCAGGGTCTAACCTCATGTTAGCAACATGGTAAAGTGAACAAAGTAAGGGACGAAATAGATGAATAGAACTCAAAGTGATTATTTTTGGCCAGTGCTTTTTCATCCTTTACAGAACCCATACTGTTCTTACACATCAGTAAAGAGCAGAAGTTAATCTGATGGACTATACGGGAAACAGTGAACGTAAGACAAGAAATATTTCTATTCAATATAGGTGAGATGTCTCAGACTTCACCCTTGCAATTCTTGGGGGAAATGTTTGCTGAATATATCTTTAGGTAATCCGTGCAAAAGAAGGCTGTCCCAATTACACCTTGTGTTTCTCATCTTTACTTTGAAATATGTTACCTCTGTCTAATCAAGATGCAGAGAAACCAAAACGGAAATCAGCAAAATGTGTGTAATGTTACTATACACAATGATTTCCAGAATTTTGCTGCAGTAAAAGGTCAGTGCTGCTGTCATTTTTTGACGACCCTGGAATTATTTTCTTGCCTTCCACAATTCATGTCAAAATTGTTCTCTGTATACTTTGACTTTTCTTGCTATTCATTCCTCTGCATTTTGAAATGTCTTGATTTATGGAGAAATACCCTACTGAGGCTCAGGGTAGCTATAAACTCAAGACGTTGCATGTACTCGCTATGCTATGCTTCATCTTTGTTGAGAACCTTTCCTGGGAAGTGTCTGTTTATAACCTCTGAGGTGCCATCAGCTGAAGCAGAGTATGGAACAGTAGTCAACTGAAAGGAAAAGGGAACATTTTGTTCTGTTACAGAAAGGAACACTTCAGAATTCACATTTTATTGGCACATACACTATTTTGCGCACATGGTGAGAGAAGTCATGCAATGAGGGACTGAGGGAGTATTAAATGAGTTGATGAATTGAGGGCATACTTGAAAGGGGTAATCAAAACCAGGAGAGTTTGTTACTTCAGAAGAGGAAACACCACGAAGCATAGACTGGACATCATTTGGAATGTGCGTAAAATGGGTGTGGGTTTAGTAATAAAAGCTGGACTTGCTTGAAAATCTTCCAAAACCTTCCCACGAGGTTCCTAGAACAAAAGATATTTAAAATTCCTTTTTGTAAGTGAGCCCATGATAATCCTGCTATAGTTATGTTGGACATCTGCTTGGGCTTTGAGGTGTATCTCTTCTGTAAGGGGTAGGACATGGATCTTGTGAGATTCAGGTTTTAGACTCTGGTTAAAATTACAATTGTGATCATAATTCCTTCATTCCTATCAGAAGTGATCCCAAGAAAGAAAATTAAGTCCCATTCATAATGTTAGGGGCAGGAACTGAAAATGTGTGCATATGTCCTTTTGTTGTCAATTATTGTTCTTATGCAAGAGCCCTTTCTTTTGTCACAGCACCGGAACCTCCTTTGGAAGGGCCTCCATCCACCTTCTTCATTTCAACATGTTCTTTGCTAGGTCTAGGTATTAGAGCGATGCTGTTGGAAGAGAACATGATCTCCCCAGACTGTAAAGAAATATATGATCCGTGCCGTTGTCCCTCCAGAACCACATGTGACTTTTGTAAGGACAAGGGTGGTGCATCGAGCTAGCAATGAATCCCTGAAAAAAAAGTGAGATCTAGTGACATGCTGGTGTTTAAATGTGACTCTGAGTCAATAGAGCAGTAGAGGAAGTACAGAGAGCCAAACAGTTCCTTCACGATATGAATGCAGCCAGTTTGGAACAACTATGGGACAAGAGTCTTAAGGACTAAAAATACATCCAATATTTTTCTCTCCAAGTAAGTGAGTGGATTGTACAATTTCCCAGAAGATGACAATTTAACAAATAATATTGGCATGTGATGTAGACAACACGCAGGAGAAGGACAGGTGGCTTGTTGAACAGCTTCTCTTTCTCTATGCCAAATCCAAGCATGCAATTTTCTAAAACCTGTCTGAATGGCTCACTCTCTGAGGTCCAGTTGCCATAATCCCAAATATTTGCCAGGTGGTACAAAGGAAAGTGTCCTTTGACCCCTTTACTTTTGAGTGGCCGGCACTACAAAACCGAGCTCTTCCCCAAGGTCAGCATTGAGCTTCTCATAGCCTGAAGTTTGAATGCTTTGCCAGAATGTCCTTGCTTTTTTCCTTGGTATTTTTTTTGTTTATCTACCTGCTATGCTTCTTTGTTTTCTTACCTTGAAGATAGATTTGCTAGTTTCAGTGGAGAATGTGGCTAGCAGCCCATTTCTGTACTGATGTCAGTCTTTCTGTTTTCAGAACAAACTAATAACATATGCTGTGTGCAGTCAAACTTTCTCAGGTTGAACTTGCCTTAGTTTTCAGCCATGTCTCAGTTGTGGTATGTTTTTGGCATGGAGACTCTGCTGCATTCCTGTAGCTTGAATTCAATCAAACAGAAATGATCCTCTGAATAAATTAGTCATACAGCCTCCTGCCTTCTGGGCCCTGTGGCTTCCTACCACTTCTCACCTTGGCATCAGCTGGGAGTTGTCTTCTCACTGTTCTTCATATCACTATTGCCATCTTCCTCAGAAGTGCATCCTGACTGTGCTCTCCTAAGACTTTTCCCACCTTATCTCAATAACAACCTCAGCACACTTAGGAGTTGGTGGTATGGATCAGCCTGCAGTCCCACACCTCTATAAAAAACAAAGATCAGAAATGCCTATTACTGCCACTGAGCTATCCTCAGAGACATCTCCTATATCATTAGTCCTGCAAGAAAATCTGGCTTTTGTAACTATAACTTTTCAAACATAGACAAATGCACAGAGTTGTTGTGTTGGGGTTCTTCATTTGTTTATGTTTAGGGATTTAGTTTTGGTTTATTTCTTTGTTTCTTTATTTTTTTTTTCATTAATGGAAGGAGCCAACCAGAGGCTTATACACAGCCTTTATTCTGTTACGTTCTTTTCTGTACCAAAGACAGGGTCTAGTAGCCAACAACATTATTATTTTACACACTTTCATTTTAAGTGAAAAATTAATTCCTATCCTACTGTGAGTAGGGATGTCCTGTTTCCATATCCCATCCTGTGTCATCTTCTTTGTAGAAAATTGTACAAGAGCACAGGATGCATTCCCTCCTCAGGTCCATCCACACAAAAGTTTTATGAATTATATTTTGTAATTCATGTATTTTGACACATTTCCATGATCATGATACACATTTTCTTGAGACAGGTTACATGTCACCAAGTACAGAGATTTGCCAAAAATACCGAAACTCTTTGCTAGTCAATCATACAGGCTTCAGAAGAAATATTTTCATTCCCACTCTCGCCCCCCCCCCCCTCCG
>VXBX01007246.1:47138-61945 GCA_013400415.1 Scytalopus superciliaris
ATTGTTTAGAGAGCTTATAAAGAATGTCCCATTTCATTCTTGGCTCATCATGAAGCACTAATGAAATGTGAGACTGTAATGTGGTTAAAGAGATGACTGTGGTGGTTAGACAATAGAATAAATCAAAGGAAATCCACTGATTGCAGATATAATAGATAATTTTGGTTACTTTCCTGGTATTCTTGAATGGATTTTGCATATTTTTTCTGCTCTGAAAAAGGTTTTTCCTGAATCAAAAGTAGGCAGGAGTATCTTGTTATTTTTGCTTCACTAAGAATTAAGTCACCACTTTACCATCCATTTCCTAACATGATGGGGTCCAGTAACACTGAAGGGGGTTTGCATTCTTGTTTTGGAGGAGATACGTTTTGAGTGATCCATAAGCTCTGTCAAGCTATTAATGATGGAAAAAGTTGGATTCTAATGGATCACAGATCAGGCATGATTTAAAAACATTCAGTGGCCTTTGGCGATCACTACAAAGACAGTTACTATTCTGCAAGGAAACTTCCATCTCCAGCAGACTGTCCTGTAGCTTTTCTGAAGTGACTTGTACCAGTCTCCAATAGATCTTCAGGGTCAGATCCCTGCAGAGGCTTTCTGACTTCAGCACCTCACTTAAACCACCAGGTGAAACAGACAGTGTGACATCTGTCTGTGGTCACACAGACTCCTGTATTCTTGCACGCACTAGAACTCTTAGGTGTTTTTGTAATTTGTTCTTGTGGAACCACTAGAGACCTCTCATCTCAGAAGAGTTTAAGCAGGCAAGGTCAAGCTTTCTGGAGACAGATAGGTCCTAATGAGAAGCAAAATCCCTGAAATGTTTGTTCCACCCGGACTTTACCACTGTCATATTTCTTAGTCAGATATCATTTCTCTAGGCAGCCTGGCAGAATTAGCTAGTGGATACAAAGTACCATTCCCTGTCCTTTCTCCAAGTCAGGGCTGGTGCAGACTGACAAGGTGATGTAGGAAGGCAGCTCACATCGACAGCTATTTTCAAAAGTCCTAACTTCACCTCCATGGAAAACATAAACCAAATCTCCAAATTCACTGAATTTTCAGCACAGGAATTGTTCATTATCATTTGATCATTGATGACTGCACATGCTTTTACTGTTACTGCCCACCTGATCAGGTCTTACACACAGAACAAAACTGAAAAATGGGACCACTTGTTACAGTTAATGGACAGTTTGTTTTCACTGCTTGCAGAAGCAAAGGAAGTGGAAAGGGGGAATGCTCCCACTTCTCCAGCACTAAGTATTTGAAGGCTTTCCTGCTGGAATGGAGTATCAGTATTCTGCATATACCTGTGATAGTCCATACCAGGACCTGCATAGGCAGAAAGATAAAGAAACCACTTTTGCTCTTCTTGTCTAGCCCTGCTGGCTCAAACAAACACGATGCAGAAGTTTTGTTGCCTGTTGCTCTGTACAGAGTTCTTGCATGGCCATGGGTGAGCTCATGTGAGCTACTCCAGGATTAGAGGATTCTTGTGGCATGTACCATGAAGTGCAGGCTGTTTGCATGTCACTGTTCACATCAGTGTTTCAAAATCCTTTGAGGATTTTGCTTGGTAACCACTCTGCACATGTCCTGTATAACTTCTGTAAAATACTTGGCTTTGTTTACAGGCATCCCAAAATGTACACAAACACAGTACTTGCAATGATTTCTATCAGTGCCTTCTGCATCAATTACTAGAATGAGGGCAGGGGGGTTAGAACACCACTGGTACAGTTAGTTTTGCCTCAGAGCAGGGGATCTGAAGTTCTTCTTAGCTCTGTCATCTATGAATCTGTGGGTAAGACCATTAAAAGGAATGGGATAGAAGTCAGTGCACATAGCAAGTTTGGTGCTTTCTTGGGCTGCATGTTAGCATCAAGCACCATTCACCTGAAAAACTCATTGGGTGTTGGGGACAGGATCATGCTCACTGTAAAACTCCCTTATTTTTAGCCACTTCAGGCCTTGCTTTGCGGTTTAATTCTTTTATGTTTTTAAAGTGGAAGAAATAAAATATAAAATATGTTAACACAAATACCCATTATGCTACAGTATTACAGATAACTCATGAGAAGGCACTTTTAGAATGCCTCCTTTTTTTTGCATCAAGTAAAACATTTAATCCACAATTATCCTGGCTTATTAATCAGGTGAAACATCATCCACTAGGAATTCATGTACTATGCAGGATGTGTTCAACATTTTCCTTTTCTTTTTTCAGATATTAACTGAAGAAAAAAAATAAAGAATCTATGTAGCATAAATTGTCTAATATTTAGGCTAAGAGATCCTGCTATCTATTGGTTTCTCATTATTTAAAAGTATTGTGGATTTGATTTGGTTTTCCTAGGGGAAGAAGGCATGATATGATGCTTACAAAAGAGAAAATGAAATCTATGCATGAAACTATAGGCTTAATTGAGGAATCTATGTTTCTGCTTGGGCATTGTTAAACTTCTTTTTAAAATGGATTTTCTTTCAGTTAGTTTCTTTTGTGTTAATACTGCAGTGTGTAAAAAAATTGCTAGTGATTCAGTTCATGCTATTACCTTCACCTTGGGAAAAAACCCAAACAAACCAACCCACAAGAAAAAAAGCTCCAGCTATGATCCATTCTGACAAGTGATATGAGGTAATGTCTGTTTGAAACATCAGTTATTTGTGTAACATGCATGAAACATTCCAATTTTTCTTTTTTATTTGGAGTGCTGCTGAAAAATAACAATTAATCTGTTCTCATACTTCTTTTACATCACAGTTACTTTTGCCCGATATATGCTATTTTGTATTCTTGAACAAGAATTTCGTGTGGACAAATTTGCCAAGTGTCTGTCAGTTACTGCTGGTACAGAGCCTCCAGAGGCAGTGATTGCACCGGAACAGGGCAATTTGCAGTCTCAGAATTACTCAGTGTTTCCTAGAACCAAGCTGTGACTGTATGCACAAAGGAATGAGTAAAACCATGCTTTGCTGCATGGAAAGAAGGAGCTGTTTTCAATGACTGATTTCCTAGAGGAAGTGGCCTGTAACTTTTGCTGCTCCTGTGCAATCCTGGCAGAAATTGGTCATTTTTCTGTCATTGGACAGGATAAAGAAGAGCTGGTACTTCTGTCTCAGGTGAAACTGCAGCTGCATTCAGCAAGGCAGCTGGTGGCTGCCACAGTACAGATTTGACTCTGCAGGGAATCAGGTCCATAAAGAGCATCTTCCTGTACTGACAGTCAAGTAGTTGAATACAATGTGTTGCTCTTTCTCAGGCCATTCCTCACTCCAAAACAGGCATTGTGATCAAAATAGTCACTGTACATGTATTTGCTAGGGTATGTTTTGTCATAGGTTATGTTATAGCACAGCATTGGCGTATGTCTGTGAAGTGCTAAATGTACCATATTTTGAGCGTACAGTGCTTTTACACAGTTATCCTGTTGATATTAACATCAGCAATGTGGATGATGCCGTGTAGATGAGGCAATGACACTTTCAGCACTGGGGTGATTTGGTCAGCTTTGAGCAGAGATAGATAGCACAACTACTAAAAATGTCAGCAGCAGAACAACTTTCAAGAGAAAAGGGGCCCCATGGGGCCAGCCTTGGGACCTTGGTGGAAAGCACTTCTGACTTTTGCAATGAAAGCAGGAAGTTAATGACCTGGGGTCAAATCACACACAATGCTGGTGATGCAAAGTGGTCAAGTAAAAATCAGTGGAAAGCTAATCCTTTAATTTCAGTTTCCAATAAAAGGGTATCCTGAAACAAGTTTTAGACATGATTCAGTGCTACAGTTCGCAATCAGTCACAGTCATGCTGTGCTTATAGGGTAGTTCTGTTACTTCGCTGTGTTTCACAGATCTGACTCATTAATACAGTTACTTAATGTATGGATGCTATCTTGATGGGTCCTGGCTTGTTTGGGATGCCTCAGTGCTAAGAATAAGCATTTGTGAATACACTGTTAGGGAGCACCTCAGCTACATCTGAAAAATATCTGCCCCGTGTTTGTAATGAGGCTACTGAAACAGGAGATTATGCCATTCTTGTATGCCCAGTTGCAGGCTACTACTTGGCTGACAGGTATGGATCTTTGAGGACCATTGCATGTGTATTTTTAATAATTCCTCTTATGGATGCCCTTATGTGAACAGCTCAGATATACAGCTCCTTGAAGCTTCTGCCACAAGACATGGTGATTTATCTGTTGATTCAAGTGACCTTGTGTTGCAAAGGAGTCAGAGGTCATTCCAACAGATCTGTACAAGTAGCTTAGTGACTTCTAATCAGTCTATTTAGGTGTACAGGTGGAATGGTAGTCAGTGCTCCACACTAAAGGATACGAAGGTTATTGCGTAAGTTTCCTACAACATGCATGCAAAAAATAGCACCAAGTCATCAATGTCTGGTGTCAGGTAAGGGGTCTTTCAGCCTCAAGGGTAACCTTGAGAGGCTTACCTCCTTGAGAGGAGATCACCACTCTGCAGGCAGGTGCTGTGGAGGGTGAGCTCAACTGATCCCTCAACTGATAGCTGCAGATATTTACAGTGTAAAGTGGTTGATTTGTAGTCAGTTTTTCTTCTATAAGTGCAGTTTCCTCCACTTATCAGTCCATTTTCTATCCAAATCTGTGGTTTTTGTTTGCTGCTGAATTCTCACTGGCAACCTCATGCAGTAGGACTAACTTTGGTTAGACCAACTTGCTGAACATCAGACTGGGCCAAAGTTCACTTAGTTCCAGCAGGAGGAGTGCATCCATCAGTGTGCCATAGAGATTGGCCCCAGCCGAGGCAAAGTTCCTTAGCACTAGATAGAATAAGCTCCTTTTGAATATTATTCTGTGCTTGCCAGTGCGCTGGGACAGCACTGGTGCTGTTTTCACAGCGGGTCTTTCCTGTGGGTGCAAGTGCATGCATACACAGTTAACTAGCAGTTATTACTATTTTTTATTAAAATATACCATTAATTAACTAATGAGACTGCATGCATTGGAGAAGGTGTACAGAGACATTCTAGTTATGACATTGAAACTGGGCATTATATCTCTTGAGCACTGGTCAGCTGTGTGCAAAACTCTGTCTTAATAAACGAAGTAGGAAAGCTCATATATTAAAATATGATATCTGGGAAAAGTCTGTGAGGAAAAAAACCCCAACACCTAATTTAAAAAGACTGCTTTTCTCCAGAAACATCAAAACTGAACTGACTGTTGGGCACAGGGATTTAGTCATGGCTTTAAATAATAGCCAAACCTTTTCCAAATCTGCATTTCTACATGATTCACTTCCTACTTTTTCGGATTTGTTGTCTTAATGTGCTGTATAATGGATTTTTATCAGCCGTAGAATGCTGGATTAATCTTACTTGTATTTTTAATACAGTATGCTCATTGCCTCCCAAATGGAACCAACGTATGCCAGGAGAGTTTACCCGTGTTTTGATGAACCTGCTATGAAGTCCATATTTAATATCAGAATTGTCCATGACCCAAGCTATGTGGCTCTTTCCAACATGCCTGCTATTGGTAGGTAATCAGCAAGTTGACTTTTTTTTCCCCCTAAACTGCTTTTAAAAAAGATGCATTTTATCTGAGCAGACTATGTCATCTGATTCAGCACGTTGTTCATGTGTTAATGTCTTCAAAAGGCACAGAAAATACGTGTCTATGAACTAAAAAATTTGGACACTGTTATTCATAAATGATGTCTCTGACAGCAATAATTCTGTCAGTTTTGCCAGCTGCCATGTGCTCTCCTCTGGCTGCTGAGGCTGCATAGAGTTTGATTCCTGGTATTTACTGCTTAGTCGGTGTGTCTGTCTTCCTGTGTGACATCTTTCCAAAGCAAAAAGGCAGCCCCAAAAATGCAAGGCCTGCATTTGTGACATCAAGGGATTCCTTTAATTCTAAATAGATTTTAAGACATATTTACAACCTACAAAAAAATTGTTCTACCAAGCAGAGACACTACAGCCTCTTGTGTATGTAAAGAATAAGAGCAAGAGGACTGTAAAGCTCTGAATATGCTCCACCTTGTTGGGATTTCATGTGGGATGTCTGTGGGGTATAAGATTCCAAATAAATTCTCTCCATTATTATTATTCCTGCAGAAATCTGTTGGGTCTCTTGCCTTCTTCCTAAAAGCTCTTTTTTCTGCAGTTCAATGCCATGAATCTTTATTTTTCAACTAAATAATTTTCAGCCATAGAAGTAAGTTTTATGAGATTTGCATGGAATATAAGTAACTAAAGAATATAATTGGGATCTCTGTGAGAATTGCTGGAAGCATTTTCTACCCCTGAGAATGTTGTCCATATCCCTCTTATTTAGAAGGAAGGTATCTCATTTAGAATTTTATCATTCTTAGGCACACATGAACTATATTTGAATTATAATAGATTGTATGTTCTAGAGATATGCAGCATGGGATATATTGTCCACAGCTTGTTCACGTCTTAAAACTGATGTGGTTTGATATCCTTCCAAGACTTCAGTTAAGAAGCTCAAGAGTGGATTTTTGGTGTTTGCATGGAAGGTCACGACTCTGATACGTGTCAGTAGAAACGAGTCTGGCTGCTTTCCTTCTACCAGAAACATACAAAATTAGTGCAAGAATACAGCATGTTGAAGAGAGGGGAGAAAAAAACCCATGCAGAAAACATAAAATTCCTTTTTTATTGTGAATGAGCATTGGTTTGAATATTTATTTGATTTTTCTTTTCTAGATGTATCTGAAAGGAAAGATGAAAATGGAAGCCTGTGGACTGTTACCACATTTAACACTTCACTGAAAATGTCAACTTACTTGACTGCTTTTGTGATTTGTGATTTTGATTATGTCACCAGAACTGAGCGGGGAAATGAGGTAAATATGAAGCTGCATAACACATTATAGCAGCTTACAATAGAAGTTGGTTCTGTAGTGCATCATGTGCCTTAGAAGATACCACAGACATTAACTGTCTTTCCCATTCCAAAACTAGTGGCTTATGTGGCAAAACTTCTAACATTTATCCTGCAGATATATCTGCAGAAAGCTTTCCTTTAGGGCAATTACTTTGTTGTCTTGTCCTGTTCATTTCATACAACTGCAAGAGTATGTATGGGCTATGTATGTTAAAATTTAGGACCAGCTACTCTGCTGAAAGTACTGGTCATAATTCAGGGTCTTCTTATTTTCTTAGCTGTCAATTGTGAAAAAAAACAAAACCATTTCCACTGCTGTGACAAAACACTGACATTCAGTACCTTTGAAGACCAGCATGATGACATCAACAGGAATAATACCATGCTCCAAACGTTTTGTATATTAGTATTTTAACCTTTTATTCTGTCGTGGTCACATTTTTTAGACTCCAGAAGTCATTCTTTTGTGTTTGAAGTTTCTTCATCTGTGAGTATTCAGTTTTGCTCTTACAGCAAAATGGCCAAATCTTCTTGAGAAGCTATAAAAACATGTACTGCATTGACACCAGTTGTTTCTCTTTTCTTCTTTTGCTCAAAGTCACCAGGGAGAAGATGTATCAAGTTCTTCTAAAGTAAATGGTAAATTCAAGCATAAAATTATTAAAGGTAGCATTTACTTGACCTCCTTAATAAATGAGACCACTGCATGGTTAGTTCACTGACACCTACTGGGGAAAGGTGGGGCAATGTAAGAGGACAGTGCACAGGTCACCTGGGAAGCACAGTATTGGCTTTTTTTGAAGTGAAGGTAGGACTTGGTGTGTTGGTTGCCACCTTCTGGGCTGAACATATTGGATGCTTACAGCTATGACTGTGGTGCCTTTTTCTTGGGCTGGTGTGTACTGACAGTAGTCAGCAAAGCAGAGCATTAAAAGCAGCTTTTTTTCCGAGGGAAGAGGGAAGAGGCACCATTTCTGTTCTGTGAGCTAGAAGGAGACAGTGTTTCACTCCTTGGTTTTAAACAGAGATACTTAGTTTATGCCTCCACAATATTTTTGTGAGCATGTTCGTTGTGGCTATTTTGACATTTCTGGTAAGTAATTTACAACCTGAAACAGGTACAACAGCTCACACTAGGATTAGGATTTTAACACACTAGTTGTGTTTAGGTTTTGAAAAATGAAGTGATCTGGTATTTGAATCTCCTCTAAAGCCTTGGCTGAAAAGAGGCCCTCAGAGGCTGAGGACACTGTTGGCTGAATATGTTTAAATTTTTTTTTCCTTTATAAATTAAATATCAGTTCTTCCCAACTGTGCTCTTACGGTTTGGCCTTGCAACTTCTTGTGAGACCACATATTGCATTTAGGTGCAAGAAATGTTGAGGTTTTGAGCTTTTAGATGCCTGGAGGAGGTCTTTTGTTTAGAGACACATGATGGAGACATGAACCTTTTCTCAGCCTACTCCGCTATTCTTGAGCAAGCAACTGCCCTTTCCAGTACCATGACAAAACAAAAGGGCACAGGAAGGGAAAGCTTTGCTTGCTGCTGCAGTTTCTCTTACTCAGAGGTACAGATGTTCTCTGCTCAGATGTCATCTGCTCTCCCCAGCAAAGGGGGAGGCCAGTGATGAGTTTCAGGATGTGAGAAAGTTGAAGAAGAGGGATGTGTATGTTCGGATTGCAAATGCTCTTTGGAAATCCATTTCTCTCTCATCAGATGGGGTGAAGGAAACCTTGTCACTCAGACACATTAGGTGGGATACAGTGGCTTAAAGTGTGTGATTCTACATTTTGTTTTACAGTATTTTCCACTTAATAAAAGAAAAACTACAAGTTTGTTCCAGCAATGTATTCAAATCTTCGTCCTTTTGAAGTGCTGTAACTCTCCTAGATTTTAGCAGGATCAGGCTCTGTCACACATTTTGTTTGGCCTATCAAAATTTGATTTTTTTTTTAATTTAAACCTTCATTGCATGGTTTGGTGTGGACAGACAAAGATTCCAAAAAAGATTCACAAAAGAGAAACAAACAAAATGAAAATACAAAGGTTGTTTAAAAGAACTCTTCCTGATTTTATTGCAGATACGTATTTGGGCTCGGAAAGAGGCAATTAGAAATGGATATCTTGACTATGCTTTAAATATTACTGGCCCAATATTTTCATTTCTGGAAGACATACTTAACATCAGCTACCCCCTACCAAAGACAGGTGAGATTTTCTGAAATAAATGTCTGACCATAAATGTCTGCTAATGGTCTATCATTCACAAAAGCAATGGATTCTTTTGCAGTATTCTCCTTTGTCAGCCTGCCAAATTCTTTTACAGCTTACAATTGAATATACCACCTAAAGTTTTAACTCACTGAATTCTCCTTTCTGCATTACGGCTTTCATTAACCTGTGACTCAACACTCTTACTTTTGCATCCCAGTCATTCTTTTGAAGCATTATTTCCCAATAAAGGGACAGTTGAGATAACTCCTTTCTAAGGAGTATTTCAGTCCTGTGTCTGTTTCTGGGATGCATAGACCATAACATGCAAGGATGTTGTAGTTCCTGTGCCCTCCTAGTAAATCTGTGCTTGCTGTAACCTGTGTCCTGGCAAAGAATTCCTTGCTTTCTTCAGTATGTCCCTGTCTTACCTGTGAGTTGAGTGTGTGTTCCTTCTGCACATTCCTACCTCCAAAAAAGATTCCTGCAGGAAAACATTGTTTCTAGTTAAAATGCACATCTGGTAATCAGTTAAGTGTCAGTCAAGAAAGAAGGATGCCTTCATGTAGTTTCAATGTACAGTTTGTTTGCTACTTGCATTTGGATTCCCAAGGGTTTAATAATGAATATTATGGTGAAATGGGCTCCTTTATATGTATTAGGAGATTTTTGAGAGCACAGAAAGCAGTGCTTACTTAAAATGAGTTTGTACCTGCCCATTGTTTTAGCAGATTGCAGGACTCTGGTGAAAGAATTTTCCTCTTTTCTTGACCGGATAGTTTGCTGATTTGTCAAATCTATGTTTTGTCACTAGAAAGAAATAAATGTTAATCTATGCAAATGTATTATCTCCTAATGTTTTTCTAATAATTTGCTACTACCCATCTTAAGGAAAATGTAATACATGCAGTCTTCACTATTTAGTTTTTCTTGTCTTAATAATCATACAAGGTACTCAAGGGCTGCAGATGCCTGTTTCATGTTCATGGTCTTCTGTTTAGCAACATGAATTCATTAATATAAAACTATTACAAAACTGAAGTAGCAGACCAGTATTGTAGACTTCCTGTAAGGGAGGATTTCAATTTCACAGTAGGCTGTAATACCACTACAATCCCACTGATTTTCACAGTGTCTTTCTTTGAAATTTTGCTAAAAATTCATAAAGATTAGATCAACCAGGAGTAAATGTTGGAGATTTCAGCACCATGCTTACATTAATTGCCTCCTGTGGGACTGGAGCTTTCTCACGGTTCCCTGGTTTGGAATACAAACTTGTGTCTGCTTGTAAATGCTCTGTCTACCTTTCCCAAATTTTGATCTTTGCTGCCAAATTTAAACTGTTTAAACAGTCTCTTCCTTTGAGACCCTGATGTTTTGTCCAGGTCTCACATTTGAACTGGAAAACTGTTCTCCATGCATAAGGCAGAAGGGCAGTACAGAGGCAACAGTCATACTGTGTAAACAAAGAGCATCATCTCTTCTAGGCCACCTTTCAAATAAGAGTAGAAAGGATACCTCTACTCACACAGCTGAAAGAGTAAGATTTTTATTTTTGTCAGTTGCTAAGCTCAAGAAAAAGGTAAGTATAATCTTACCTAAATATTGGAGAAACTCACAGAAAAAGATTTCTGACAGCCAGCAGTGAATATAGTCTTTCTTAGCCTTAATTTTTACTCATTACATTTGTGTGTACAAGATAAAGTACAGATCTGGAATTTGTGGGAATTTATTGTGTGGCTTCCTGAAAGAATGGCAATCATAGGTGAAAACTATGACAGAATAAATTTCAGGGACCACTGGCAAGTTCTGAGATGATACCACAAAGAACCACTAAAATGTGGTATCCTTTAAATGGACAGTGAACCAATGTAAAAACTAAAATCATGTGATCCTTTTATATTCAAAGTGTTCAAGATAATTTCTTTTTTGTCTGTTTGAATCAATGTAGATCTGGTTGCACTGCCCGAGTTTGGAGCAGGTGGTATGGAAAACTGGGGGCTATTGACTTTCCAAGAACCATCACTGATGTACCTCCCAAGTGATAAATTCATAAGCAGAAAGGCAATGATTGCCTTAATTGTGTCACATGAGCTAGGACACCAGGCACGTGGTAAAAATTCTGTACATTTATTTGTCTGTGTTATTCTATCCTTCCTGTTGCTGACGATGCAGTCACTGCTTAGTTGAAGCAAAATAATTACTTGACAGTAGGGGGTGTGAGCACTAGAGTACTGAAAGCCTAGTTGATCGTATGTTCTGCTGATAAAACTATTAAAACCAGGTTCTGTTGTATTTCATACTGCACACATTGCACAGGACTCACTGATACAAAATTGTTAATGGGCTACTTTTTTTTTTTTTCTTACACAGTACTTGAATATCATGCTAGAAGACACTCTAGGGATGTGGGCATAACACAGTATTCTCTCTATACAGTATACTTACTACTTCGGTGGGAGAATTAATGGAGTTCATCAGTATTTTTTTGTAGTGGCAGTGCATCTACATAGTGCAAAAGAAATAGCCTATGGCATGATAGAACAAAATTAACATGAATATCTTTTATAGTGTAACTGGATCTTTGTCCAGCTTTCACAGAGATTTACTAACTTTTTCTTACTTGATTTGGAATGATAATGTAGTTTCACTTCTTTACTGACTATGTTCGAGCAACAACTCTTTGCACTTGGTCAATAAAGCTAGGAAAAGAGTTTATCATGGCTAGTGCACATACATGCCTTTCTGACAAGGTCTGTAACTTTCCAGGCTTTCAGATGAGCACAGTGTTTTTATTGTAGACCTATTAAACAACTGTTAGTACTTAACTAAACTGTTTAAAAATAAAGTTGTAGTTCAGGTTTTTAAGACTTAACAAATGAAATATAAGCCCACAAGTGATCAGTTTTTGTTAAATGTGAACTGCCAAATATGAGTATATTCCACAGCAGCTGTTGTGGAAGTTTTATACTTTCCAGGACTTGCTGTTTTGGGAAATGGTTATTTCCCTGGTTATGTTTACCATTCCTCTGACAATTTCATTTTTTTGAGAACATGGAAAAATGTTTTTGTAATTGCTTGATAAATGCCCTGTTTTTAATCATATGATATTTTAGATATTTAAATTATTTTAAGAAGTGTTTGAAATGAAATATCCTTAAAGAATGACATAAAACACTGAGATCCACACTCATGATATGAAATTGTAGATGAAGCAATTTGAAAATAACTGCCCTGAACCTCTGACTTTTTTTCCAGGGTACATATTTTTTGCTGAATTTTCACTATCTGAAGCATCCAGCATTTTATTCAATTTACATGTACACATTAAGTGAAATTACTTCAGCATAAGTATGTGTATTTAACCTGTAAAATGGGAAGAGCAGCCCAAGGAGATTTTAAGACAATTTTTCTTTCTGTTTAAGTGGTTTGGAAATCTCGTTACAATGAACTGGTGGAATGATCTGTGGCTTAATGAGGGACTGGCATCTTACTTTGAGTACCTGGGAGCTACCTTTGTTGAGCCCAAGCTTTCACTAGTAAGTACTAATGCTTACATGCAAAGTTACATCACATACAAAGAAAAGGCAGGTGCAGGAGATGGGATTTATTTAAACAATGCTATTATTAACTTAACTCTCATGGGAAAGACCAGCAGGTCTTGATTCTTCCCTGACAGATCTCCATCTGTGGCAGGGCCATGATCATAGCCAGCTCTAGTACAGCTGGTGCAGGGGGCCGGTGGACAGGTGTGATACTGCACTGACAAGGATTTGGTGTTTTGCCCTTGATCTGTCATGTAGCAAACCCAGGTTTGTCTCCTGGGTCCTGTTGTGGTTGATGGTTTTCCTCCCTGCCTGCCAAGCTCTTTTCTAAGCATCCCACGCCTCAGATATTTTTACCATGCAGAGATTACATTGGACCATTCTGAGTCTGTTTACCCTGCTGAGTCCCTGGATGTCCAGTTGTAGATTCAGCAAATATAAAACAAATCGTTAGTCCAACAGCAGGGAGAAATTCCTTCCTGTTCTGCCCAAGTGGGAATAAACATAGATCCTGTAGTATATTAGAAAACTCCATCCATCATTAAATTCTTGAGACACATGGATAGCTGCTGCTAACAGCAGTCATGATATGAGGTGCACTTGCCTGTGCAATCTTAAATGTCTGTATATAATGCCCTCAGCTTCTGATGGAAGAAAAAGCCTTGGTCTGGGCAGGCCTGTGACTGCAACTAATCCATCTGCTTTTTATTTGGCTCAGTTGAAATACCATTTGTCAATTTCCTTTTCTCATTCACTAAAGTACTTACTGACATGCTTAATTGGAAACTAATAAAGGCATGTCAAACAAATTCTGACAAAAGGATAACGTTTTGCTTTAAACTTCAACAACAGCTCACTTTATTTTCTCTAATGCAGTATTTTAACATCACTGAGAAGTGCAAAAGCTGCCAAATTTAAAATTGGAAAAAAACTTTTGACATCTTTTTAATTTTAAACTTGTAATTTAGAAGTTAGTCTTTCAGATAGATACACACATTGATGAGATCCCTCTGAGCCCTCTCTTCCTCAGGCTGAACAGATTCAGCTCTCTCAGCCTTTACTCATAAATGAGATGCTCCAGTCCCTCCATCATCTTTGTGACATTTGCTGAGCTCTCTCTGGTAACTCTATATCTTTTTATATATCCCACTACTTGGGAGTCCAGAATTGGATCCAGCACTCCAGGTGTGTTCTCATCAGTGCTGAGTAGAGGGGAAGGATCACCACCTTCAACCTTCTGGCACTACTCTGTTTAATGCAGCTCTGGATTCCATTAGCCTTTACTGCAAGGGTGCATTGCTGGCTCATGTTCAGCTTCAAGCTGACTCTGAAAATAAAACTTGTTGGTTGTTTACAAGGAAAAAAGTTGGTCAACAAATGTGATGCCATTAATTGGAAGACTGTGATCTTCTCCTTGAAAAGGAGAAGTGCTCAAAGTGGTCTGCAGTGTTTAAAAAAAAATCAGGTCTTTTTCTTTGCCTTTACCTTTTTCTTTACCTTTGTAATTTACCTTTGTCATTATATCATTTTCTATTCTATCTTAGCTGGGGCAAACTGAATCATTGTTTGACAAAAAGATAATTTCACTGATTTATCTAAGAATCAAAAAATAGCTTGAGTTGGAAGGATCTTAAAGATCATCTAATTCCAATGCTCCTACCATGGACAGGGACACCTTCCACTAGTGCAGATGGCTCAAAACCCCATCAAACCTGGTCTTGAACACTACCAGGGGTGGAATGTCCCACAACTTCTCTGGGCAACCTGTTTCAGCTCCTCATCACCCTCACAGGAAAGAATTTCTTCCTAAGATCTAATCTAAATCTCTCCACTTTTAGTTCAAAAATTTTCCCCCTTGTCCTGCCATTCCTGTGTCAAAAGTCACACCTCCTGTTTTTTATAAGCCTTGTTTAAGTACTGAAAGGCTGCAATGAGGTCTCCTGGAGCCTCCTCTGTGCTGAACAACCACATCTCTCTAAGCCTGTTTTCATACAAGTTGTTCCAGTCCCCTGATGATCTTTGTTGTCCCACTCTGAACTTAGTCTAAGAGGTCCATGTCTTTCCTGTGCTGAAGACCCCAGTGCTGGATGCAGTACTCCAGGTGGCATCTTACCAGAGCAGAGCAGAGGGCCAGAATCACCTCCCT
>VXBX01007246.1:62059-77458 GCA_013400415.1 Scytalopus superciliaris
ATGGGGCAGCCTCAGCTTCTCTGGACAACCTGTTCCAGTGCCTCACCACCCTCACAGTAAAGATTTTCTTCCTAATAGCTATTAAAGTCATCACCTCATGCCCTTGTAAAAAGTCTCGCTCCAGCCTTCTTGTAGGCCTCTTTTAGGTATGGGAAGGATGCAATAAAGTCTCCCCAGAGCCTTCTCTTCTTCAGGCTGAACAACCCCAACTCTCAGCCATTCCTCACATGAGAGGTGTTCCATCCCTCTGATCATCCTCCTGGCCTTCCTCTGGACTCGCTCCATGGGGTCCATGTCCTTCTTGTGTTGGGGCCCCCAGTGCTGGATGCAGTACTCCAGGTGGCATCTTACCAGAGCAGAGCAGAGGGCCAGAATCACCTCCCTCGACCTGCTGGCCACACTTCCACCAATGTAGCCCAGGTTGCAGTTGGTTTTCTGGGCTGCCAGTGACCCCTGTTGGCTCATGTCTAGCTTTTCATTCAAAAGAACCCCCAAGTCCTTCTCCACAGTACTGCTCTTGGTGGTTCTTCTCCTAGTCTGTACTCATGTCTGGGATTGCCCTGACCCAGATGCAGCACTTTACACTTGGCCTTGTTGAACTGCATTAGGTTCCCATGGGCCCACTTATCAGGTTTGTTCAAGTCTCTGTGGATGGCATCCCATTCTTCTGTTCTGTCAACTGCCCCACTCAGCTTGGTGTCATCTGCAGACTTACTGAGGTCACACTCGGTTCCTTTGTCTGTGACACTGATGAAGATACTAAGTAGCACTGGTCCCAAACCAGAGCCCTGAGGGACACCACTTGTCACTGACCTCCATCGTGACTCTGAGCTGTTGACCATGGTAGGTGACATTTACTCCTGAGGAGCCATTTCCCTCTGTATTTTCCACTGGGTCACAACAGAAGAGCCTCCATAGCTAAACCTTGGTACTCTCAGTAGCTTAGTTTTTAGGTTATTGCTCAGGGTTGTGGCAGGAGAAACAGGTAATCTAGGAGGAAAGTGTTGCTGTATTAATGATATACAGATGTAAATGAGATACAGCCTTTCAGTTTCAGTATTTGTTCATTTGCTGTTTAATATAGTTGACTTAATTTTCCCTGAGGACTTTGTCAGGCACAAGCCTACAGTATTCTCAGATGTAAAATTTTCACTGATTACTGATGTTGCATGTGGACAATATTATGATTGGGTATGTCATCCCTTGTGCTTCATGAGAAAGTTAGAGAATGGGGGAAAAGGATCTTTCCTTGCTTATGGACACACCATTTGTAATAGCGCTAATTCCATACTCCACATTCTCTCCTGAGAATTAGTATCGTCTATTCAGCTCAGTTAGATTTTCTTTTTCTTGCAGGATAAAATCTTTTATGACCATGTTGTACAACCTGTCTTAAGGGACGACAATGAAATAGTTCGATCACTGTCAGAGAGCGAAGACAAGATCAAAGGATCATTTTCTTTAACTTCTCTGTTCGACAGCATCACATATAACAAGGTTAAAAAATATAAAATTCTTCCCATTTCTCACAGATTCTAAACTAATGGTGCAAAGTAGGTTTGAGAGGAACTGTTGAACAAAACTGTTTTGTCATTTAAAAGTCGTTTCTTGTGCACACAGAAATTTATTGGGTGTTGCAAATCTATTTGGCTACAAAGGAAATGGTGGAAGCATTTTTAACCTCTGTGAAATATGAAGTGTAGGAGTATTCCAACTAACCTCTCTGGAACATAGTTTGAAAAAATATTGGAACAATAATTGCAATAATAATTCATTTTTTCTCATGCATTTTTCTTTCTTTCTTTTTTTTTACTCCAGGGGGCCTCTATAACCTGGATGCTTTCTGGTTTCCTGACTGAAAAGTTGTTCATCAAAGCACTTACTGTAGGTTTGAAAAAAAAACAAACCAAACCCTTCATCTTGATTTATAAGCTTGAAAATTACAATTGTACATATTGCTGTTTGTCTTGCTTTTCATTAAACCCTCATGAATTCTGATGATTCTGTTTGTTTCTGCACAGTCATATCTGAAAGAATTTTCCTTCTCAAATGCTAATCAAGATGATCTCTGGACCCACATCCAGATGGTACGTATTTTATATTTCTAGTGTTCTTTCTCTCGTGTTTGGCACAGTCCAAATTTGAGGCTTACACTATTTGCAGAAGGCTGCACTGGAATGTGGCTATCCCTAGTGCAGTCTTTCTCTCATGTAAAATTTGCTTTGCTGGTTCTTTTAGCTAATGTCTTCACAAGTGCTTATTTGGCTGCTTTTCTGCACCTGAGATCAGTGGAACTAAGCATACGGAGTAGAGAGATGGGGAATCAAGATCAGGCTGAGTTTTGGGTTTCATGGTGATTGCATAAGCTGACACGAAATTGCATAGCTTATTGTTCTGGAGCTTAAGTTTTGCCAGATCAGGGTGTGTGATGCCTTGGGCTTCATGATCAAAGATGCTGATATGTCACAGATCCAGCAAAGTCTATACCCAAGGCAGCAGCTCAGCATTTCACTCTTCAATGGTTTTGGCAGAAATCTGACTAAGAAAACAGAGGTTAATAATAGGTTTATTTTTAAAAAATCCACTTTTCTGTTCCTCTGAAGAAGGCCTCCATTGTGTTGCTGACTCAGGCTTAATTTAAGAATGAGAGTCCTACAATTTCAGATATGCAAGGCTGTCACATTTTTCAAGCCAATGAGGACTGTACTGGTTCACACTAACTGGCACTCTAGCTTAGTATCTTTTTCAATTTGTCTTCACTGTTCAGTTTGTTCATTCAGTTCCTCAAAAATTTTTCTGTTCTAGCAGCTTTATTTGAAAGGAATTAACAAATCAAGTCTGCCATAGCCATACAGTGTATTAACAAAAGTGTATTAACACCAAAAAGAGAAAAGTTAGCAGTCAGGTTATAGAATGAGAAATGTCACCTCAGTATTTTATAACTCTGGAAAAAGGCTTATGCTATCTTTATTATAATTTTAAAAATGTCCTTTGGACTTTGTTACATTGGTTTTTTGCATGAGCCAAAGACCATCAAACTGCTAAGCAGCCAGCAGCTATTTTCTCTAGTATGTTAGAACAACTCCCAAAATGGTGCTGAAGAAATATCAGTAAGTAGCTGTTTATCACAAGTATTTCTCATTCCTCTTTCTCTTGCAGGTTGTAAACGCACAGGATGAAGTTCAGTTGCCAGCATCTGTAAAGCAAATAATGGACTCCTGGACATGCCAAAATGGGTTTCCCGTTGTAACATTAAATCTAACCACTGGAGTAATCAGACAGGAACAATTTCTTAGTAAAAAGAATAGAAAGAGTACTGATTCTAACAAGTATGTTTAAATTGTGGGGTTTTTGTATGTTTATGCCATTTTTTTTCAGAAACTGTTCAGTTAGGACATTATGTTTCGACTGTCTGATTTTTTGACGTGTTACTTTTTCTTTCCATGAGCTGTCAAGTAAAATCAAATTGAGACTGGAGTTTGCAATAGTTCTGCAAACTGCTGGTTCAGCCAAAAAGTTGCTTTCCTCTGGAATAGCAACTTTTCCAGACACATAATAATAAAGACAAACATAGGCCATTAATATATTGCAGGCAGGATTTTTGTCCAGCATTTTCTTCTATCCTTATCCCTCAGGACTACAGACTGGGGACCTGGATGAACTGTGCTGTAGCTTCTTTTCAGTGCACATATTCCCAGTCTCTTCTGCCTGATAAGGATAAAAGAGTTGCATTTAAATGCTTTTATAAATGGCCTCTTTCTCGGAAAGTGCCATTACCTGATATTCAGTTTAAAGCTCCTGCCAGTGAGCATTCCTGTGTGTCTGTGGCTTTTGAAAGCTGTGCTGCTTAGTTAGATGTCTAAAAGTGGTGATAGAAGGAGCTGACTTTGGTCACCCACTTTGGAAACTTCTGACTGGAGTTTGACCACTCACGAAATTCAGCAGCTGACATGAGCATTGGCATGCCTGGAAGGAGCCCATGAGATCATGTGGGAAAAAAGTGTAAAGGAGAGCAAAACCCAAAGCAGATTTTTTGTTGACAGCTACTGATGGTGATACAAATTAGCAAATAAATTTTGACATGAGCCACAGAGTTTCCTTTAGTCCCAGTCTCCAGGAATTGCAGACCAGTAGTCCCTTTGGTATTTTTGGCTATCTCAGATAAGGAATTCCAAGTTATGAATGTGAAGTCCTTTACAGCTATGAAGAGCAAATTACCAAGGGAATGTAGGAAAATTCAGGGCATGTATCACAGAATTTTTCAGGGTTTTGAAGCTTTTGTCCTTGCCACCACGAGTTTTACATTCCCTCAGGAACGAAATTACGGTTGTTTGAAGGACAGTTGTATTGCTTGCATGGGGCCTTGTTCTAGTAGATCCCCTTCTGAAAAACACTTTGAAGTTCTCCAGAGGTAGGATGAAGTGTAATAAATGAGGAGAATAAAACTAACACCTGAAGAAGGACAGAGAGCACAGAGAGACAATGGTATTCTAATACCTAGCATTGAACAATAGTCATGATATGAGTTCCATGCTAAGACTCCCTTATGATGAACCTAAATGCTGATCCAGCCTAAGTACCACCATCTGATGAGGTTTCATGCATCAGAGAGGAGAAAAGGTAGAAGGATATTCTTGTAAGAAGGAACTAATCTGCAATGTAGTTTAGCATCAGCTAAAAGAGTTTTTTTAAAGCATAAGAATTAATAATATTTTTTTTTAAAGCAACACATGGATTATTCCTATTTCTTGGATGAGAAATGGATCATCACAACCCTTAGTGTGGCTAGATAGAAGCAGCAGTAAGTAACTTATTTGTTTACACATTCTAAAATCAAGCTGATAAAAACACTCCACACTTTTCTATAAACAGAGGAGATATGTGAATTGAATAGGGAAATAAAACTCTAATATAGAAATGTCTATCTTTATCCATTGCAATGATTTTGTATAAAAATAGCAGTAGCTTTTCAGTTAGGTCAATATAATGTTTTGGGGGTTTTTTTCTATGTTTCAAATTTTTATGTTTTTTTATAATATAGTATAACACATATTATGAAAAGACATTTCCACAATAATTTTGATTTTGTAATTCTTTTACACAAATCCATATTCTTAGTACCTCAGGCCTCTCTATTGTTCTTACCCCAACAGATCTCATTGATGTTAGTGCCAGCTTTTGAGTATAGATATAATTTCAGCTGTTTAATACCAGAAAATGATCAGTTCAAAGAGTAGATACAAGACTGAGTAAATTAAAACCAGCTTTGTGAAGTCACTCAACATTGTTACACATGACTATCTGTAATAACAGAAATAGAATATTTTCAACACCATTGAATGTAAATTTTTCATGCAAATTGAATGAAAAAATAGTAATCGAAAGAGTATGATGTTAAAAAGTTTAAAAGTCTTACATTAGAAAAGTGAGTTTACGGGCATCTCCAATCAAACAAGAAATTCTGTTTCTCAGCTCAGTGCTTTCCAATAAACAGCTGTATTTTTTGGAGAAAGGAGAAGTGTAATCATTAGAATGGGGTTATCATTTTCCTTTGGCAAGTCAGCCCTGACCTTCTTCAGGTTTTAGATCAGTTACAAGGAGATGCAGAGACAATGCATTGGAACGCCTAGGAGCAAAACTACAATATGCTGTGTGCTTATTGCAGCTCACCACCCTCTGTTTGCAGTGCTTAAAAGTTATTTCCCCTCTTTTTTAGACAATAAGATAGCTTGAGTGATCATTAATTTCATAGTATACAGACAACTAAATAAGCAAAAAATGGATGTATACTCCTCTGAATACAGGACGAATCCTGCAGTACTTGCTCTGTCTAAACAATGAAGTTTCGGTCTTCTATTCAGAGTAAAGCATTGCTGGGTCTAGACTACTCACCAGTATTGACTCACTGTCTTAAGAGAGTTTGCCTTCTCAAATTAGGAGGATTGTAGCCAACTGAACTAGCATTTGAATACTCTTCTGATGAGGCAACCTCCTGTTTGCAATCTCAAGGTGCTCAGTGCCTGAGCGGTCAGTGCTTATTGAAGTTATGCTGCTGAGCACAACAGAATTCACAAATGCACTGAGTGTTAGGGGGGTTCTCTTTGAGTCCAGCCTCAAACTGGTGTCTCAGATTTTGTCAGAGCATCAACTACAGTGTTCATAAATGCAAGACGATTTAGCAATGCATGGAAAATAAAATTTTGCATTCTAATGTCACTTTACAGAAGTATTTCCTGAAATGCAAGTTCTGGAGTCAGAATATGACTGGATCCTGCTAAACGTAAATTTAGGTGGATACTACAGGGTGAACTATGACCAATTAAACTTGAAAAGATTAGCACACTTGCTTGAAACTGATCCAAAGGTAAGATCATATTTGTTTTCTCAATAAGAAGACCCCTTCCATATATTTCTTCTTGGAGTTCTTACCTGAAATCATATTGATGAAAACCAGGAATAATGAGAAACTTGCATATGAAGAAATTATCTGCAATTGCACTTCTAAAGTCACTGGCAGCCTTTTATAGTGGAAGAGGACAGGCCTGAACAGTTTCACATAAGCATGAAAAATAACTTTGCATGAAATTCTGTCTTCAAAATTGTCTTAACAACTTTTGGTTCGCCTAATCTCTTTAAATCTGGCTCAAGGAGTTACCAGTATGAATGTGCGACTGACCTTCATCTGGTGTTAGGCAACCATGGAGAAGGAAATCTGGGAGAAAGATATTTGGTTCTGCATTTCCTCAAATCACAGGTGTTTTTTTTTTGTTTGTTTGTTTGTTTCTTTGTTTTGTTGTTGTTGGTTTTTGCTTGTTTGTTTGTTTTGTTTTGTGAGGGGACTTTTTGCTTGTTGGGGTTTTTGGTGGGGTTTTGTTTGTTTGTCTATTTTTTGCTTACTTGTTTGGTTGGTTTTTTTTATTTTGTGGAGAATTTTCTTAGCAGTTCCAGTCAATTCTACTTGGGCTCTTTCAGTCCTCTATAAACACAAACTCAGAGTAGCTTTCATCCCACCTCTGACTTGCCACAGCCTGTACTGAAAGTGAAAGTCGTGCAGAACAACTGGGGTTGCATAGTATCTGATGCTGCCTAATCCTACAGTGAGCTGAGGGCTCCAGTGATAATGTCAGGTAACAACAGTAAGAAAATGTAACCTTTTGACATAATAGTCATCAATGCAGTCAGACTTCTCTAACAAGTTTGAATGTGAGGTTGATCAGAGCATGTTAAACCTTTCTCCAGCACACTGGCTTCCTTTCTTCTAGGCTTCTTTCTTTCAGAGCAAATCTAAGTCAGCAGTAAATTAGGTGTTGGCTGACCTTGGGCCACTTTTTGGCACTATACAGTGTCATAAAAATGAAACTAGAGGCCCTATATGAGGTGCACAAAAAGTCTCTTAGCTATAGGTTTGGTCACACTTAGATGAAATGAGACAGTCAGGTTCACAAATAGCAGGGTTTATTAAATGGAACCTTGTGCAATCCTTTTGGATTGCCAAGGATAAATGCATTAACTGCAGAACAATTGTCTATAGACTAATATTATGGTTGCAATCATGGGCTTAATTTCCTGAGTGAAAGCACTCAGTGTGGCCAAGGATGTGAATCTTATCAAAAGGCATCATTTCTGGGAACAGTGAGGAGGTCAAACACATAGATCTGTCCATACGATTTGTGTCAAACTCTCATCCCCTAGCTGGGTACAAAGTCAGGGTGCATTCTGTACCTTATTAACCATTACTGTCTAAAGGGCCATGGGTGGGACTGTGGTCAAACTGTCTGTTCTTTGTGGTAATATTTCTTGGTAGGCAGTGTTCTTGGTAGCAGTTGTGCAAAAGCATCTGTTCTTTGTGGTTGCACTGTATGGTTCTTTGGATCAAGCAGAAGAACGAGACCACACAGCTTCCACTCCACTTCACATTCCTCTCTGGCGGATGACTACACAAACCACCTGACCTCCACCTGGTTTCAACAGCACATGTTGAGCTTTGCATTCCTGCACTGCTTTATGCTTCCAGCAGTCAGTGGTGGGAATATTTGCTCAAGCAGTGGCCAAGCTGAAGGGGAATGGAAAAGGGAGGAGACAGGGATACAGCAGTCCTCACAAGAGCATGAGCTGTAGGGAAGGGTTTGCCCATGGCTGTGCCTCAGTCATTTAATTCATGATGCTGTGTGGTGGTTTGACCTTACCCAAACGCCAGGTGTACACCCAAACTGCTCCAGGCCCCTCCCTTTCCCAGAGGGAAAGGAAAGAGGGTCAAAAAACAGCTAAGAATACATGAGTAGAGATAAGGGCTGGGAGAAGTTTGTTAAACTTTGCCGGCAAAATAGACAGAGTGGGGATAATACTTAAATTTATTACTAACAGAATAAGAGCTAAGAGGAAGAAATAAAACAGTCTTAAAAAAACCTTCTCCCCACTTCTCCCTCCTTCCATGTTCTCCCTCCTCCCCCCAGTAGTGAGGGGAGACAGAGAATGGGGGGTTGCAGTCAGGTGTTGTTTCTGCCACTGCTAACATGAGTCCACCCCTTATTTCATAGCATTTACATTATTCCCATATCTCTTATCTCATATCTGCCTAATTCCCATGTGTGTACAGATCTAGTTTGTAAGGGCTATCTTCCACCTCTCCAGGTCTTGGGCTTCATTCTGTTAGGATGGATAGTCTGAGCAAGGAAATCTGTTGACAATGTGCTCTGCACTGGCTAGCTGTTCTGAATTTACACATCAAAAGAAAAAAAAAAGTACCAGAGTTCTATAAGTAGGATATTTTTAGGAAATGTGGCATTTCCATATTTTATTTTCATAACAGCATGCAAGTAAGGGAGGGGATCTTGAAATTCTGTGCTTAATGTACTGTAGTTACATATTTATATATAAAACTATATCATGTAGCTATATATATATGTATATGTACACACACACACATATACATATATATATATATACATACACACATATAAACAAATGTCCCTAAAAGCACATTAATGATTTCATTTTAAAATGCAATATTCATTTCACAATGTTTTGTAGACTTTTTTTGGCTTAGAAAAACTGTTAATGACTTATCTTACCCTTCTGTAACATAGAAAAGCATTTTTGAACTCTTAATGACATGTTTAGATCTAGTAACACTACCTGAATGCTTTCTGCAGGCTATTCCCGCTGTCAGCAGGTTCCAGCTGATAGATGATGCTTTTGCCTTGACACAGTAAGTATGTTTTGAATATCACACAACACAATTAAACAACATGATTGCATGCAAGATTGCTACTTCTGCTTCCTGTATATGTGCCTCACAAGAACAACTGATTTGATAAAATTATGAGGGAGTTATTTTATCCCTTCCTTTTTCAGCAAAGAGTGATTTATTTCAAAATTTCTTTTAACTTTTGTTCCAGATCTTTAGGAAATTATTTCAAATAATGGCAGTGCCATGAGTTCTTTAGGCACTAACCTGTATTTGCTGTAACTGAAAAAAGATTCTGAATGAAGATTCTGAATTTTCTTCAGTTTATTCTGGGCTATCTCAGCTATACTGTTGTTGTTCATCACTCTTAATACCTCTTTCATTTCTCTAGCTGATGTATGACTTGATCATTCATGTCTGTGGTGCTAGAGAGGTCAGCAGAACCGTAGGGAGCTGAAGAAGCATTAAGTGTGTCTGTGCATCAAACCTATCAGAGATCGCAAAAGCATCAGACATCTACATCTATGATGAGGGACCTCAGAGGGTGGGTGGCCAAAGCATACTGCCTCCCTTCATGGCCTGTGGAGGTAGTTCTGAAAGGAGGAAGTAAAAATTCCTGTATCTCTTCTCATACAAATGTCCTTTTCCATAAGATATCTCAAAACTGGTATTTAATAAGGATTGTAATGGTGAATTATAGAATGGTGCTGTTACACTAGAAATATCTTTGCAAGACAGAGGTTTGAGCTGGAATTTTATTGTGAAAGGATGAATTCCATGCTTAGTCCACACTGAGGCATAGAAATGCCATGCTGAACTAGTTAATTCCATGAAGTGTGTATGTGAATTAAATTGTTTGATTTTTACAATAATGTATATTCCGCAAAAGAACATGTAATAAAAATAAGTGGTAAAGCAATAAAAATACAAATGTATTCTAATTCAAACAGTGCTTTTTTTCCTTCCTTTTGCTGTAGTGAGACTGACGTGTGCTGTAAGTGTGCCTGTACTGTATCCTGCAGACACAAACAGAATACAGTGTGCATATTGCCATGCTTACCTCCGTGATTGTCCCATCACTTTTTAGTGAAACCGTGCTCCATGTTTTGAGAGTTCAGCTCCTAAAATCATCACTATTTTATATCTACTTTTTTTTCCAATATATTTTCTAGGTCGTCCTCCACACAGTATCCTGGTGTTTTATTGTCAATTTCGTAAATAAACAGGTATCTGTGGCAGATAATTAATGTAAGTATGCTCAAATGTGTTTGTTTTTTTTTCCCCACATAGGTTTGGGTATGTTCAAATTGAAACAGCACTTGAACTAACAAAGTACCTTGCCAGAGAAGATGAACTCTTCATATGGAATATGGTATTGTCAAACCTAGTACCCGAGAATTTGGAAAGTACACTGAAGAACTATGAAGTATATCCACTTTTAAAGGTATGACCTTTTTTGTAAGTTAAGAAAAATACTAGAGCATGTAAATACATCAGTCTAAAATGAATGCTTTTTAAATTCTCAGGAATGTAATGATGACTATGATGGGTCAGAGTTCTTGTCAGTTCTTTTGCATGGTTTTGTCAATTTTGTTTTTTTATAGGAGGAGGTACTTAATTGTGTTTACTAGTCAAAGATAAGTATCCTTGAATCTTGAGCAATTCTTATTGTAAAACAGAAATATATTTACATTCTTTAAATTAAGATTCCTTCTTGGGTTTTGTAAACTTGAGAATCTGGAAAATACAGCTACCAGAAGTAAGTGAAAGGACTAACACTGCTATGCAAAAAGGGCATATAGTTTGTCTATGCTCTGTGGTTTGTACTGCCTTTCAGTTTCTTCTTCATGGAGAGAAAGAAGGAACTGGGTTTGGATACTAAATGAGAGGATTCTCTCCCATATTTGACTTATCTGAGGTGATACTCTTGTATTTATTTCCCTGGCTTCTATTTGAAGATTTCACTTTTGTTTAAAGTATAACCCCACAGTATTAGTTCTCTTAAGTTCTAAAAAGTAAAGGTATGTTTAAAATATGTGAGAACAATAAAGCATTTCCTATTGAGAAGGGTTTTTTCTTTTTCTCTGAGAATGAGTATTTGTTTTCTTTCTTAGTGATTTCAAAAGTTCTAGCCATGTGAAATGGTAACTTGCCAGTCTGAATTGATGCATAGATGGATTGAATTTTAGACCCACTTTATATTTTATTTTAATGTACTATGTTGTCAAGAAATTAATAGTGGTAAATATTCAGGATAAATATAAGTAAATAAGAAACAGAGAAAAATAAAAACTTGCATCTAAATGAAAGTAATTTTTCTTTCCCTTCTTTCAAAAGAAATACCTTTTAAAGAGAATGTTGCCAATATACCATTATTATGCAGGTTTTATTCATAAACATGTTGATGCTTTGGAAGATGACTATTTTGCTCTGTAAGTATTCTGTTTTTCTCAAAAGTTTGTTCTGGTGTGGTTGAATCTGATACATTGCAGTTTGCTTGTGTAAATTTAAGGACAAGATACAGGAATAAGGACAAGATACTGACTTGTTATTTTCACTGTCCTATAAGTGTGTATTGATTATGGTGACACCTCCAATGAAACTGCAGTATCAGGGTAGGAGCATAAAAGATGATAGTTTAAGAATCTGTCTTTTTATTGGAGAACAGGCTCAGCAGGCTGCCACTAGCTGGAGGAAAACTGACAGCAATGAACTTAATATATGATTTATGCATCAATCTCTAAAACTTTAAAACACTTCATTTTGCAAGGCCACTGCTGCCATGGGCTTGAATGTCAGAGTGATTTGTACTAGATGTGACTAGGACCTTAAAACTAACCAGAAAGATATAACCCATACAAAAAACTAAGAAAAAAATAGAATTGCCTTACTAATAATAATACCATTAATATTAATGTCAGGAGTCCATTACTGGTTGTTTAATTATTTTATTAAACCTCAACTGTTCCTAGTAGATGTTCTCCTGCAATAATGACCTCATGTACTGCAACTGTGGTAGTCAAACACAGTTCAAGTATACTAAATGTGGAATGCATATCTTTTATTCTTACTATTTTGGCTTTCCTTCAAGAGCATATTTGGAAAAACTTTTCGCAAAAGCGTGCTGGCTGGGCCTGCAAGACTGTTTGACCCTGTCGACTGAACTGTATGCTAAGTGGATGGACAACCCTGACTACAAGTAAGAATGTTCATCTGCTGCTAGAGGTGTGCATGCCTGACTGAGTTGGAAAGTTAAAAGGCTGACAGAGAGTAGGCAAAATGAGAATGACTCTATACACTGCTTGACAGAATGGCAGAATTTTAGACTAACTGTGCCCCCCCAACTCTCTTCTCTTCCCCAAATCCAAGCTTTATGATTATTTGATAAATACTGTTTTTTTACGTAGACTTTACAGGTTGGAGGATGCAGATTTTGTGAAGATGTGGTTAGCCATGTAACAGGTGAATGTCATATTAGTCCTAATATCCACTTTGGTCCAGTCCCTTTGCTGCAATACAGCCTTAGGCTTATCATGTATCAACTCACCTTCTAAACTTCTCTTCACAATACTGAGTGACACAGTGTTTGTATGATACAGACATCTGCCCATGTTAAGCCCACCAAATTGCTTTGCATGTTCTGTATTCATGTAGAGAGGTGTTGGGAACAGCTGTGAGTTCTCATGTTGTTACTGGAGCCTAGTGGTCAGGTTTCTGGTCTTTCAGAATAGAGCCTGGACTCTAGAGGGAAGAGTCTTTCTGTAGTCAAGTATTGCACCATTAAATAAAATTTGCAATGTATTGAAATTCTTATTCTCTTTTTCTCCCTGTTTCTTTTGATGTCTTTCTATGCAAAAGTCAAATAGTATTGGCACTGGTGAGTGAGTATTTAAAGTTTATTTTTATTTGTTATAGTTGTAATAAATATTTTGTTATTTTTACCTCTGTTGATATATGTAGTTGGTGAAGTAAACTAAACTAGTACTTTTATGTCCGTATTTGTAAAATAGCTTCATAGTGATCATCCTCATAAAAACAAAACTAAGCTTTGCAGTTAGATTGAATATTTAAATAGCCTAAATACATTCTGTTACTTTCTAGGGAGAATAGTCCTACTATTCCACACTAAAAGCAACAATGCTGTGCTGAATTCTCAGTCTGTTTTCCAAATAGTCATCTATCTTCCCCTATTAAGAATATTTGAGGGTTTTTCTCTGGTAGAATACTACATACCTTATTTGTCTTGAAGAGCTGAAAAGTCTGTGAAACGTATTAGCTGACTGAACTTAGAATTAGATGAAGAATATTAATTCTGATTTCCTTCTTAGCACTGAGATAAGCTCAAATGGATTTTACATGTGGAGAAAAATGCAACTCTGTATTTTGTTAAATGAAGAAAAAATCATGTTTTAAGGAAAATAAAACCCCACAGGAGATAGGACCCTTAGATTTCAAGTGACAGATCACAGTTCTCATGCAGTTAAAAAAAGAGATTTGCATGTGTGGGGTATGAAAGAAAAAGGACACAGTATGCTTTTTACTCGTATTTCACAGACAGATGCTTTAGATGCTTTTATGTTCTCCATTCTGAGAGCAAATTCATAACAGCACACCATAGCTGTTCTGCCACAGGTGGAATGCAGTCGGATTTTCACATCTGTGGAAGGGTGTAATGCTTTTCTGTTTCAAATTGTGTGATCAACTTTCGGACAAACATTTCCAAACAGTTTCTGGCAGAACTTAACTGGACTTTATATGGTGCATTTTTATCTTTTTCATGGAAATATCAAGCCAAGAGCTGTGATTTCCAGCCAGTTTCTCAGTTTTACTCTTTTTTGCTTGTAAGTGAAGTGGAACTTGCTAAATTTATGTATTCTCAGTCATGCTGTTACTAGCTTTCTTCTTTTGAAAGAAGGAAATTAGCCTAGAGGGAAGGACTGTGTTGCTGTACATTTTACTTATTTACTAAAGATTCCAGTATGCTGCTGCCACCCTCAGAAGTTACGAAATCACTATGTCACTTCTGCATTGGCTTCAAGAAAACAGTATAAAATAACCTACCCTGCTTTCCAGCAGCTTTTTGCATAATCCTTAAGATCCAGAAATGAGATAACCCTGGCAGGCCAGTATTGTCAAACCACAAGCCACTCCCAGGAAAAATATGAAGATTAATAACTCACATTCCTCATCTAATATAACCTCAAGCTCCGAAGTCCCTCGGCTATAGTGGACTCTCTCTAGGAGCTACACAACAGAGACCACTACAGGGCCACCATATATGTCACCAGCCAGCAGACCACTGTCCTATAGTGGGCTGTGTGTCCAGCCTGCCTTGAATGTTGAACATCAGAGCTGCAGCCAAATGATACACAGAACTTGTCTATTTGCCCTTCACTCACAACAACTTTACACTTAGAAACAAAAATTTTCTTGCAGCTATTGGAATTGTTGCAGTTGCGAAATAAATAGCTGTACTTTGGCCAAAAGAGCTCTACCCTATCATTACCTTACCATGGCCCCTTACTGCAACATTATGAAATGATTATTGAACCAGACCCCGTAACTCCAATAAGATCTGTCATAGAAGGACTGTTCTTTACCCTGACATAACTACTCAATCTCAGTAAGCATCATTCTCGGTGGCAAATCCCTTATGTTCCAGCAACTACCTAGGTAAATGGTTACAAACTATTTTTTGGGGTAAATATAACACTTTCTGTTATTATGCCAGTGAAATAACCCACCTGCAACAGGACTGCCAAAATCCCTGCATGTTGCATTTTCACTTCTTAACAAGTGACCTCTGCCATGCTGCGCTGGTTTAAAAGTAAACCAGCAGAGAAATGAACCCAACTCGAGAGATCCCAAGTCAGAGTTATAATTTACTAAAAATATTACAATAAACACAATGTTACGGAGAAAACTGTTTTTAACTCACAAACACAGATGTATAACCCAGCATGCTGGGACAAGAACAAAACAGTGTTCCTTAGCCCCTGTGCTGAGCACCACGTGGCCCCTCTGCAAAGGAAAGGAAACCTGTTGGAGAGGATGATGGTCACAGTTCTGCCAAAGTAATGATCGCATTTTTGTCAGGAGTGACAGTCACAGTCCTGTTGAGGTTCTGGCCCCCCTTTGGAGCTGATGAGTGGTGCCTGAAGTCCCAAAACCTGAAGATTATATATGCTCAGGTTCAGGTGGGAATGCCCAGT
>VXBX01007248.1:4034-28511 GCA_013400415.1 Scytalopus superciliaris
GAAGGAAGGAAGGAAGGAAGGAAGGGAGGAAGGAAGGAAGGAAGGTTGGTTATTGAAAACTGCATTAAAAAATGTGATATTTGCACTGTGTGAAGCTTCAAGACAAACCTACAAAGACTTAGAGTAAGAGAAGAAAGAACTATCTTATATCTGGGGCTTGTTGGTCATTTCTGGGTTTACAAGATAGAAATCCGTTTCTTAAGTTACTGTATGTGAAAGTGGGGTCCTTTAAAAGCACTCATTACCATTGTAAAAGTGAACTTTTGGTTTGTAAACATGTATTACAAAATGAATACTGCTCTCTTCTTCAAATCTGATTGAATGCCCACATATATTGCTGAGCACACAAAATATTCACTACATTTTGTATTTTATCATTTCTGTATGTATACTTTTTATTAGCTATATCGCTGGCAGAAATTGAGCAAACCAACAAAGATTGACTGTGCAACATACTTAGACTGTACAGCACTGAAAATCCTAACAAAAAGCTCTCCAAATAAACAAATGTGTCAGAGGGGGTTGAGATTGTCTTTTCCTGAGTCAGTGTGGGCTAGTACATTTTCCTCCTGAGGAAACACTTGGTCTACAAACAGAAAGGGGAAGGGTTCTCTGAGGCTCTCCCTGCCAGTGCAGCAGACGGAGCCAACAGACACCTTCAAGCTGCCACATGTTTTACCTCTGTGGGACCTTTGCTGGAGTGGAGGGAGAGCAAAAAAGCGCCGGCCCTGCTGCAGCTCCCGATCAACACCAGAGCAGGGAAGCAGGTAACCTGACTACTCAGCAAGTCAGGGTCTCATGACACACGTCCCTCCCTGGCAAAGTTCCCAGTGCCAGATCAGTTCCTTGGTAAAAGCAGAGCTCCAAAATGGTTTCAGCAAGATAGACAGACAAAGTTCATCCCTGCTTTGGTACTGTAACATTTTCTTTCAGTCTCTAGCAGGAACAGCAGACCACTAGTTTATAGTCTGAAGGCCAGAGGCACAAGAAGAAAACCCAGAAATAATTCCTACTGATCTTTCCCTCTTTAAGGAGGCATTGCTTCTTCAAGTTATAGAGGAAAATGCAACATTCTCTACATTTGAAACGTATTGTGCTTGATAATGACATGTGTAAATAATGACAACTAATGAAAATAAACAAAAGACCATGTCAAAAAAAAATATTATTTCAGTGCTATTGATAGACAATGATAATGTTAAAACAATTTTTATTTATTATCTCATTTAATTTTTCTCTTTTAAGTAAACTGTGTTGTTTGAAAAGTCCTTAAAATTTTAATTTAAAAAAGTTTTCTAAAAATGTTATTTATAATATTTTTCTTTCAAGTTTGCAGCAAAATAATGCAGCTAAATTTTCCCACTGGGTGTTCAAATGCACTAAAACCACATTAGATGTGCTAGTGTAACACTTTGAAAAGTTTGCTTTATGTCTATTCCCTCACACAGCAAGGTGTAATGTTTAGAACCTGTGGAAACCGAAAACAGTGTTAGATACTATACCCCATCACCCAATCATGCAAATTTATCAAGTAAGGGAAACCTCTTTGTGCATATTAATTTACCTTGTTTGAGTTAGACATGGGGATCTGAACAACTGAGATGAGCTCAAGCAAACATAAAGTTTGCCTAATGGAAACATTTTACAATTGAAATAAACTTAAGGAAATAAAATTAAATAGGCAAATCTTTTTGGCTAAATGCCTTTTTAATATTTAGATAGGCATACAGCCAAATATGTTTCTGCAAAATATTGTGTCTGAAGTTATTCAGATACAGCTGAGTGTTTTACTGTAATGGGCATTATTTATTAGGACATTTGTATACACTGTTTGCAAGGAGACACAAATGCCAGAAGAAGCAGGTCAGAAGCCTACTTAAAACTCTTTGCACCTTGAGGCCTGGCATGTTCATATGTTTTGCACTCAAGGGAACTGGCTAATGGGGAAGAGGTGTCTGTTATCTCACTGAGCTCCTACTCAGGTTTTTGCCAATTTCACAGCTCATGTCATGGCTCAGTGTCTGTTTACAACAGTGCCATTATGTCACAGTAGGAGCAGGACAGAGTGGGGAGAAGGAGATATGGGATCTCTTGCAGCCACTATCTCCTAAAGCCTGTTATCTCCTGCAGCTGTCATCTCCTGCATCTCTGCACACTTACTCTCTGGTTCTTCAGTAACTTAGGGAAATGGCTTAGACCAAACTTCCAAACTGGAAAACACAAATACATAGCTTGTAAAAAGAAAAAAAAAATGCTTTTAAAGTGAATCTAATAGCAGTCTGACCAACGAGGCTTTCATGCCTCCCAGTGACCTGCACTGGGATGGAAGAGGAAGGAGGAGCACTCCCTCCGTCTGCTAGGTGATGGTTTTTCTTGTAGGTGCACAGGTTACTGAATTCAGGAATTAATGAAGTAGCACATTAGGGATTTCATGTTAAACCAGCCTGTACAAAGCAGATCAAACTCCTGTTGTATTTCTTTTTAACCCTATGAGTTCATAAATAAAATCCTAATTTATGAATAAGATCATTATACAAACTTTAAAAGTTCAAGATGACCATGACAAATATCCTAGGGGGAAAAAAAAAACAAACAAAAAACCAAAACTGAATTACCCCCAACCCCTATAATGCTCTGAAACACTTGTGAGAGAAGGTCAGTGCACTCGTGAGCTGCTAATATCAGCTAAAAGGGCACTCACAAGTCTCACCAGGTCAGCTATCATTTCCCCTTACCAGAAGGTTATGGAAACCATAGGCACTAATTTATTTTCTCCATTTTACATGTTTATTGTAAGTGTATGCAAAGACCCCTTGTCTGTTTCAGGAAGCCCCTTGTGGGGAAGAAATATTACTGTGGACTTCCCTTATTTTCACCATTTTGGCCCTTACAAAGACAATAAGTTGCCTAATGGGCCTTTCCTCTGACCCTACAAGACAAACACGGTTATATTCTTCTATAAACAGATGAATTATTAAATTGGCTTGCATAAAAATTGTAATAGGAAGCTCAAATGTTTCTTTTGCATGTGATTGATGATTTTTAGGTGTAAGGACTGGTTACAGATACTTGCTTTTTCTAGTAAACAGGTTTTTTCCCCCTCTGGTTCATTTCATTTTATAGCAACTTTATTTGCCTCTTAATAGAGAAAATATAGAACAAAATATGTCATCATAAATGTTAATCTTATGGTTGTCTGCATTTCACTGGGAAACTGCATCACACCTTAGATGCAGGAGACTGATAATACCATTTACAGCCCATTCTTTATGACCCAGTCCTTTAATAGGATAAAATCATTTGAACCACCTAGTGGTGTTGATTCAGTGTTACTGGGAAGGCTTTTCCTCAAACAAAGAATTAAAACTCAGATATTTAGGTGAGAAAAGAAAGCATAGCTTCAAAAATATTTTTGAGAACCTTCTAAATCCTGAGACAGAGTACCCTCTGTAATTATTTCTTTCATACAAATACTTATATAAGATATACCTGAGAAAAAGAAGGAAAACTATAATTAATCTTTTTTTGAGTGTACTTGCATTGTTGGATCATATTGTAGGAGAGACAGTGCTGTTCAAAGAAGGTAAATTGCAGGAAAATGGATATTATTTGTCCTCCATCCCCATTGTAACTTTTGCTCTATGTTTATTACTGTGAATTAGAATTTTTGAGTGAAATCCAATCAGTATAGAAGGCTCTCAAATGGCATTCAAGCTTTTAATGAACTGATCAGAACGAGTTTAACAAATCCTTCATGTGCACAGAGCCTCTGATTACAATGAAACCATTCCAGCACATCCCCAGGGTATGACAGACTCTTTGAGCAACAAAAATTAAACTGCTTGAATAAACTGCAGACACAATGAACGGCTTCAACTACAACTACATTCAGGCAGTTTCTTGGAGTCAGTCAGATTAGCCAGCTGATATTTATCTAAAATTATTGCAATTTACCAACCTTAAATTTCAGATAGACATCAAATGTATAGAGGACTGAATATAGTTAATTCATACCCTGCTGCTCTGTGTTTTAGACCAGACACAGGACAAATTTGCCATCCTTCCTAAAAGTGTCCATAGGAAAACTTCTCTGCATTTTGCCAGAAAGTTCACAGCTTGTATATCTTGTGGAAGTACAATACATCTACAAGAGAAATAAGCAATGACTCCTATGTGGTATAGTTACGTAGTAAATACAACTACTATATTGTGATTATAGTAAATGTAAAAAAGTTGAGTAAATCTCATTTTATTCATTCTTTCTGCATGCCCTTCAAAACAATGTATGTTCACAGACAAGAAAAGGAGGAACAAGTAATTTTTGTGAAGATCCAAGAAACTTTTCATTTACAGCAATTTCTAAGAGGTTCACTTGGCTTGAGAGCAAGGATAGCTCCTGAACATATCACACAGAGAAGAAATTAGGGTCTGCCCTTTCTAATGCATGTTTTATGAAGTTTGTTCACTTTTTCATAGAATCAGTTAAGTTAGAAAAGACCTCTAAGATCATCAGGTTCAACCATTAACCCAGCACTGCCAAGTCCACTCTTAAACCATTCCCCTAAGTGCCAAATCTACACGTCTGAAATACCTCCATCACCAATACTAGAGAAAAATACCTATTTTGAGAATAACTTCTTTCAGGACAATCAGGAAATGTAGCTAATGCAAATTATAGTTCACACTTTTCCTGTGAAAATAAGAATTTATGCTCTGAGAACTTTACAGTCACTCATTTTTATCTCTAGGTTTAATCTGTTAAATCCTGCAAGATCCATACTCCTACTGAAAAATTATCCTGACTTTAGTAGATGAGACTTTGGGGCCTGTAGGCATACCATGAATTTATGCACTAAGGTAGATGGTGGTGTTTGAATCCTGGATTTATCTGCCTAAACCCTATATACCGCACAGAAAAGAGAGACAGATTCTGATCATGGGCAACAGAACCAGAACAGGTTAGGAAACACTCTATCTGCAGAGAGATGCCTGTGAGATGTGACAAGGCTTAGAAGAGTGAAACCTCAGCCTTCCCATCTGCAAAATAGTTGAAATTAGATAACCTATCCTTTTTACAAGGCAGCATCTCCCTGCTTTTGACAATTTGCCTGATTTGAAAAATTCAATCAAACGTAGAATATTGTCAAACCCTGTTGCATGCAATTTCCCACACCACATAAAATGAGAAAAAAAAGAAGCTCAAAGGAACTTAATTAACAATAATCACTACTTTTCTCTTCTTGTTTTTTTTTTTTTTTTTCTCTTTTGAGAGAACCAAGTCTATGTTTCTTCTATATTTATCTTGTTGCCTGAAATCCGAGGAAAAACTTCCAAGACAGGGTGAAGACAAAAAAGTTCCTCTACTAAAGTTCAGCTAAAAGGTTTTAGCAATCAGAATACAATGACGCACATGCCGCATACAGAATTCTACAGATTTACAACCCTATTTAATTATCCTATCTAGGAAACATATCCAATGTCTAATCTGCCATCCTACAAACCATCCCAAACCACCCCTCTGACACGCCTCTTCTAAATATGAGTCGGAAGTCTTAATACCCCCCTTTTCCTCATTTACCCTCATCTTCATCACATTACATCTTCTATTTGGCATTCTTCCAATACCTCTCACCCCTCCTTATACTATGACTAAACAATATTTTATTTTGACTATAATGTGTTCCAGTAGCTATCTGAATACAACATAATATCTCTCTCTTAGCACGGAAGCAAGCTTCAAAATGTGACACAGAGGTTAACTTAAGTATTTGGTACAGGGGTCACAAGCTATTTTTCAAATTAAAAAAGACTATAAGACTATATAAAACTATATTAAAATCTACAAGTATATTAAGGCTTGCCACAACAATCTGATTTTAGCACAAAGTAAATAATGCTATAGTCTCTACATATGTCTATCAAATTCATACAACCTGGAATCTCATCTTTCTTCTTTCAAGTATTATGCAAGAAATCCTGTAATTTCAGAAATGTAAGAATTAAACCTTCAGATGTATGTGTCTTGCAAGTAAGTCTCTGTAAGCATGAGCAACCCCTCTTTGATTACTTTCAATTGTTTTCACCATTATTGTGTTGGTTCTGAATATTGTGGCTAGGCAACTATAAAAATTGGTGAATTACAGAATCACAGAATATCCCCATTTGAAAGAGGCTTGTGAGGATCATCAAGTCCAGCTCCTGACTTCCCACAGGGGAGTCTGAAAGTTAAACAACACATCTAAGAGATTTGCCTAAATGCTGAAAGGCTTAAGGCCATGACCACTTCCCTGGAATCTTGTTCCACTGCTTGACCATCTTCCCACTGAAAAAACTATGTGCAGTAATCAAGGTAAGGCTGCACCAATGCTGTGTGCAGTGTGACAGTCACTTCATGTGTGACCATTCAGCTACACCATGATTAATGTGCCCCAGGATACAGAGCTGGCCCACCAGCACTCCTTGTTTCCTTGTGTTGAGTTTACAATCAACCAACCCCCACTGAGATCCCCCTTCTGAAGGGCTGCACTCTGGCCACTCGTCTCCTAATGTGTAAGTACATCCCGGGTTAAACCATGGCAGGTACATAACCCAGCATTTGTCCTTCCTAAGTTTCTCACTGTTGGTGATACCCAGCATTCAAATCTATCAGGATCACTCTTTACCCCCAACAGAATCAGCAGCTCTCCATGATTTAGTACCATCAGCAAATCACTTAGTGTGCACTCAGCTCCTGTGTCCAGGTCATTGACAAAAACATTGGAGAGTGGGCACAGAAACTGAGCCCTGAGGAACACCTCTGGAAAAAGACCACCAGCCAAATGTTACCTCAGTTACTAAAACTTTCTGCCTGTGCTGTTTGCCTATCATGCTTGTGCACAGATCCTGCTATGTGCTGGATATTTAGTCCAGAAGGATACTGTAAAAAGCGTAGTGTTAAAAGTCAGATTTAGGCTAAGAAATATAAAAATACAGCCCCAAATATCTCAGAAATTTAGTTTGAGCCCTCATATGCTGTTTGCTTTTCCAACACACACACAAGATAATTGAAGGAACTAATTTTCAGCATGTCCTACTGTTTTGATAAATCTGATAATTTCTTAGAAACATCCTCCATTAGCTATATCTTGAGAGCTTTGTACCATAACATTGTGAATTCTTTCTAATTTCAGAACACTTGTATCCATTATCAATACAGAACACAATACTAATCTCCTTCTATCATCAGTATTTTCTCAAAAAAAACACCAAAACCTTTCTATTACATTTCAATTCCTTGTTGCATAAGTAAAATTAAATTTTCTTTCTGATATTCAGAGAAAAACTTGTATTCAGAGATTAAATTAAAAGACATTCCAAATGTAAGAATTCTTTGTTAAATAAATTTGCCGTTATCTACACGTTTTCAGGACCAATGAAGAGAAGTTATATCCTTTTTATCACTAATCCAAAATAAACCAAACAGCAACAGCAGCAAAAGAAAGCTTGTTTCTAACAATGTGAAATACCTAAAAGACCATTTTAGTATTTACGTGGATGCCTGGTAGGTAACTTCAACCTTTTAAGAAATGTGGTTCTGAACAGCACCTGGAAAATTACGTTCTAATCCCACAACTGAACCAGCTGAGCTGGTCGAAAATGTCACAGAGGACTCTCACAGGACTTCTGCTTCCATAAAGATCTGAAGACCATGCGGGGGGAAAAAAATGCAGTCATACTTCTTTAAACTTAGTAAAGCATCTGATTTTGTCCTGAATGAAAATATTTAAGTTATGTTTCAAATGAAGTACAAGATTTATTTGTTATGGGGCGGGGATTGGGGAATTTAACCAAAGCTGACTCACCTTCATGTTTTTTTCTGGATTTCCCAGTCCAGTGGATATTATTAGTCTTTGAAACTAGTTCCAGCTAGCTGCAGTTTTACACACCAGAAGAGAGGGGATTATTGCTTACTGTAACAAGAAATGTCTTTGAGTCATATGAAGGTATTCATATATTGGTTTCTAAATTCTGAGGGATCAGGCTGTGCAGATAGTTACACAAACATAACTTTTAAATGCATTTGAGCAAAAGAGAAAATCAGGCACCATTATATATTTTCTTGGATTATCAGAATTAAGTGTGGCCTTTGGGGCTATATTGCACAGACAATACTAACCCTGTGCTTCAGGAATGTTTGCCTTATGAGCACAACTTAGTCTGAATTCAAGTCGAATTCCACTGCAACTTCTTTCTTGGAAGTCAGGAAACATTCTGAATGTGTACAAACAAACAACAAGCATTCCTGTATTTTCTAATTTATTTTTAATTTATAGGAGTCGGATAACCTCAAAGTTATTACCTTACAAAATATGTGTTACTTTGGTTTCCTATATCCTGAATATCACAGTAGATTGAATTATGGCCCAGATTTTAAAGCATGTGGGTTAAATTTAATTATAGTTACTTACTATATTGTATGTGAAGTAATACAATACAACAGAACCAGAACCAGCAAGGAAATTATCACAGCTTGTGCTTATACTTTTCTTGGGCAGTGCTGAGGTTAAATATAAGAAGTGGACAAACTTAGGTACATGTTCAATTAATTTTCTGTAATTCATAACCCATTGTTTTTAACTATTGGTCTTTCACTGTTCTGTGTCACTTGACATTGTTTATGTCAAATCACCAGAATGTCTGACACATCATTTTTCAGTCTGACATGAGGATGTAGTGAAATAATGAAATGTTAAAGAGAGGTCTATTTGTCTTGGCAAACTAGAGTCACCTCAAACATGGATACCACCTAAGCATCATCCAAGAATAACTTTGGAAAATGGTATGTTTCTATAGTCCCTTATTTTCATCTGCAGCAACTCAGAAGTGTGCTAGACTCTGAGTGGACTGCAGTGACATTGAATTGTTGAGGCTTTGTTGCCCTCCCTTCTGCTGAAATCCTCCACCTGAATTCCAGCCATGCTGTCACATGTCATACCAGATAGGTTGAATGTCCATTATGTGTTGAAATCTCTACATAATTCCATTATGCAATCTATATGCAGCTCTAAAATGACAGCAGAAATGTCAAACATAATTAAGTGTAGCAGATCTCTTCCTACAATCAGAAACATTTGGCACAAATCAGTGTATTCAAAACAGCATATTTGAAGCTTCTCCAGTCTGAGGACAGCATATTTGTGAACTGGGGAAGACAAAGGCAAAAAAGGTTTGAATACACAGATGGCTTTGTTTTATAATACACAATTCTTTAGTAACTTCTCAAGAGGAAAACTGGTTTGGTGAAAGATTTTGTGAATGATATACTTTTTGATTGGCATACTGCAGCAATCCTCAGAGTAATTCTTCTAGGTAAAGTAACGGGAAGTCAGAGTGGTTTTTTCCTGAAATGAGAGCATTACTGCATTTCTTTCAAATGAAAGAAAAGGGCAACTTCTTTTTATGAAAAATATACAAATTGTATCTATTGTTATGCTAAATTTTACAAAATAATTCTGGTAGTAAGTATTCCTTAGAGGTTACATGCTGGTTAAATTTTAGCTTTCCATTTCAGTAACTGAACCTCTGAAAAACTTCAGACCTTCAGTTTCAGCCTAATTTAAAAACTGCTGTCCTCAGTGGAATTCTATCTACACTCAATAGAACTTTTGGAGAAACTATTGGATAGAGGTCGGCCCACTGAAAAAAAGTCATGCTTTAATTCAACCCTTATTTTTATTTAATATTCATTTATATTCACATAATTTACTTCCTATTGAAAAAAATACCTTTAGGGAGAAAATAATTAAATAAACATATTTATTCTCACTTGCTCATCTTCACTTCTTATATTACATGGCAATATATTCATGATACAGAAAACAAGGCTAAGTTCTCTTCTATCTCCTACGTTATTAGCAACTGCAGAAGATATATACCCCTGCATAATCTTTGTTTAACCTTATATGTACTTGAAGAGCAAAAAATCAAAGTTAGCAAAGGACAATTAACTGACCTAAATAAGGTATCAGTTAATTTCTATATTATGTAATATGGACAGAAATTTGGCCTGATTTACTCACTTGGAGGATGTTTTATTCTGTGAGAGCCAGATACGGCAAAATGCTTGGGCCACCTTCCCTAGTCCCAGAAATCCTCAAAGCTTTAACTCTCATATCTCAGCTAAGCCATCAGGGGCTTCCACTGCTGCAGACCACCAGCTGAGCAAAAAAAAATGAGCCACTTCATTGTCCTTGTGTTTGGTAAAAGACAGATCAATTGCCTGAGTCACCTCTTTCCTCAAAGCTGTAGTTGGGGCTTTATGTCTCTCCTGAGCCACGCACAGACCTTGAGCAGGCAGGAGGAGTAGTCCAGCTTTGCTGGAAGCTTCAAGCTACCACCTTGGAGTTATCCTTTTGTTACCATACAGCTAGAGGAATACTGAAAATACTAACAACAGTGTCTAAATGGATTTTACTTTTTTCACTCTTAATAAAAGCAGTGAAAGCTGATACTCAGTATCATTGCTATGAACTGATACTGATATGCGAATATTGATTAAAAAAACCAATCAATCAAAAAGGCACAAAAAAACCCCCAAAAAACCAACCACCAATCCTTACTATTTCTAAAGGGAGAAAAGTTTGTTAAAAAAATATGTTTTGTCTCAATTTGCATCTAATGAAATTTCTAATAGTTACAATGGCCTAGGAACTCAATGCAGTATGTTTTAACTCTATTATCAACTTGTTGAAGTTTTCAAGTCTGGAACACTTTTCTAAAAGATATTTTTCATTTCAGTCAATGTTTAAGATTTGTTTCAGAAATTATTACCTGAGGGTCCTTGTATTTTATCTGTCTGATTATAACTGTTCCTTCAGTCCTGAAAATCTGGAAAGATTTTCGCAATAGAAATGAGTCAGGCAATCAGAAAAATCATATAACAATAACATCACTACTGAGCAGGTTTACTGTAAGAGCAGGAACATTCTTTCAGTGGGGATTGTCTTGTAATAAATAAGTGTTAATTTCTTTGGTAAAAACCAGTTAACCCAAGCATCCATTATAACTACGATTAATGAGTGTTCAGAGTCACTTCAGTTTGCCAAATTCTTGAGTGTGACCAGACCAAATTAATGGCAATATTATTGTCAGCAATACAGTGTGCTTGCTGATCACATCATGAAAATAAAGCAGTGTCTGCAGTTAAATGTATATACACATTGTAATAAAAGTTCACTGCTTATACTTTTTCCCCTAAAACTTTGAATTTAGAGAAGTGTACGTTTCCAGGTAAAATAGCATATTTAACTTCACCTGTAATTCATAACAAACAAGATTTCCTGTATTAATGACCTTTTTAAGTGACTCTTATTTCTTATCCATGCTGCTGCATAATTTCTGGATCACTTCTTGATGAAAAATACATAACATCTTCATAAGAAATCTATATAAAACCCTGCCTGGAAAAGAAAAAAATACTACCCAGATTTCTAACTTTGAAATGACTGAAATATATTTTTTGGGGAAAAGCACACACCTGTTATGATTTACCTCACCTGCTTCCAGGTCTCCTACAATTTCCTTGATTTTTCTCCCACATGCTCATTCCTGCCTGCCTGAAAAGTGTGTTGCTCAAATAGTATAACCATTTCAGGATATCTTCATGTAACTTATGATCTGCAGCACATGTGCATAAGACACATGTATATCATAAATCTAGATTATAAATTGAAATATTAACATCACTAAATGCTAGTCCACATCCTTTTGGAATATTATGTCTTTAAAAAATTCCTTGTGTACATTGGTTTGACTCCAGCACCACTTGTAAATGCACTTAGATAGCAAGAGTACTTTGATATTTACTGTTTAAGTAATTTCAAGAGCTTCAATGTAAACAAAAGCATATAATCCTATATAGTATCTACGAAAAACTCATTTCATGTCTTTGAACCACTTATTACATGAACTTCTAAATCAGTTTTAGGAGCTTTCTCTGCTCCAGCTGGATGAGGATCTGCAGTTTCCTTCTGAGATGTGTTTGCATTTTTAAGCAGGGATTAACACATTGTCTTTTGAGAAGATAGAGGTGAATGTCCTTATTAAAGTTATCTTTCCTTTCCTTCTTTATAGATCTGAAAGGTTTCTAAATATGGGAAGTGTCAGTAGAACAAAACTTGATCTGAAATGCAAATGTGGTACAAAATGTACAATTATTGTTGCGAAGAGCCAAAAGCAAACCTGCTCCCATCTCCTGCTAGCAAAAACATACAATGATCAGGAGAGTACTGTTTCCTCAATGACGTTGAGAATATAGTTTATAAGACTACTTTTAAAAAGTGAGTGATGAAAAAATCACTTTCTCTTTGAAAACCAGCTCTTTTTACAAACATTATGTGAACTATTCTCTCTAATTTACTGTAGACTTCAGCTTTTATGTCAATTCATCATATTTGATAAAGAGTCTGGTTTCCTAAATCAAAAAAATCCCAGCACTTAAAATTCAATATTCAATCTATGTTTTTTTGTGGAATGTTTCCTATCTTATTCCTGTTGCAGTAATACTGCCCAATTTTTCTTCAGAATATTTGTCTGTTCTACTTTTGCTTGGTTACACACAGCCTTTTCTCTGAAAACAGGAAGGAAAAGTGCAGATGCTGCCGTCTCCATCCTCTGTTATTACATGCATTGGCACATCCACTAATACTTGATTACACTAATGGTAAACCCTCTCCGTGAGCTACTAGGCCAGCTTGCAGATTTTCTTATTGTTTTACAAGTGCAGGTCTCCTTAGGTACATGTTTCTAAGGCATGACTTTTCTTGCAGGGTGAGAATCTAAAATTAGAGTTTCACATTACTGCATTTAATGATTTCTGTTAATTTAACCCTCTTTGTATCAAATTTTGCTACAAAAATAGACTTGATTTCAATAATCAAGTGGCTCGATTGTAAGTATAGTGGGAAAGAGAAAGGCTGACAAACTTTATTTTGGAAGAAAACAGTGTGTTTGCAATGCCTAAATGAAAACCAGATGTAATGTGAACCATTTAAACTCAGATTGTCTGGGACCCAAACAACACCATGCTATGTTTGTTCCACAAGTGTGATATGAAACTCAAATATGACCTGTATTTTCTAACTCCAGATACTTTATGCATTATCTTCAATTAACCAGCATTCCTCTTTCTAAACTTCATGTGCCAATACCTAGAATTTGATTTAAAATTTCCTCTACCAAACACAAATAAAAGAAAGACAATGTTATCTTTTAGTGAAATGCAAATAATGATTTAACTAAACACAAATAAAAGGCAATTTGGAATCTTAGTGAAATATAAATAGTTATTTATATCAATCCAAAGGCTGTTTTGCAAAAAAAAAAAGAAAATTAAAATTTTTCAATTGCAAAATTTTGTAATTAAATATTTATATTTTCTAAACTGTCTTTTATTTGTAATCAAAAGTAACTCTTAATCAAAGCTTAGTGAATTTAACTTGCAAAGCTTTTTTCTCAGTAAAACTGTATTACTTTGTAACTGTAAGAATTCTTTTCTAATTCTAAGCTAAATCAAGACTCATATGTCTTGCATTGTTCTTTTGACTAACTCTGTTAGCATTCTATTTGAAATCAAATATCTAATTAAGGGTAAGAGGACACAATGAGGCAAAACACATTTTGGACATCAGTGTAAGAAATCAGAAGACTGTAGCTTGTGGGACTCGGTCCAAAATCGTTAACTTTATTTTAAAATTTCGTTGCTTTCACTCTAAATTAAAGAGTTTTTAATGTGCTTTTTAAACTGCCAAAGACTAGCTTTGAGTTGAAGCAAGCCGAGATGAAATCTCTATAGGCAAAGATACAGAGATTTCATCGTATTTCCATCATATGTAGTTTTGCAACATGCAAACTCTTACCTTTGAGCATCACTTTTCTTGAATTAGAAAATTAGTAGGTATCCCTCAGAGTAAGCAAAGTAATATTTGTTTATTTGCTGAATTCAGTAGAGTCCGACTTTTACCCACAGTTGTCCCATAAATTGAAATAGAGGTATTTCCTGTTTTTTGGCTAGATATATATTTACAGTGAAGGGTACAGGGGTGTACCCCTCCTCTTGACACCTTCTAGAGCAGTAATAAGACCTGGAGCAGTTAAGTGAGAACTATGTCTGTACAGCTCTCTCCCTGTTTTCTTCCTACCCTACTTCCTTCTCACTCTAATCAGATAAGGTCTACATCCATCCTGACTCTGTTCTCAACTGTAACTATCATAAATTACACACATTAGACACAAATCTCTTTTCATTTATATTAGTGACACACCAGATATGAATATGAGGATTTCCAGATCTCAAAAGTGATCCTAAAGAGTCCATTCTTGATGATCATTATGCACCATTAAATTCAAGAAGTCTGAAAGTTCTTTTTTTTGAAACTATTTTTAATTAGCTGTTTGACTAAGGATTAAGATAAAATACGGTCTGTGTTTTAGACATAAAGAACAGATTATCATATTTGGAACACAATGACAAAATTAAGACAAGAAATCAAATCAGACAAAAATTTAGAAGAGACATCCTCTTTTGCTTTGTACTATACTTGTTAGAAGAAATGGTCAAACAACATTATGCTGAAAGCTGATGAAAGTTATCACTTTCAGGGAGTATAGTTTCTTTTAGACAAATTTATTTGCCTCAAAGTTAGTGACTACAAAAACTATGACAATAGATATAGATACTGGAAAGACCAGCTGGACTTATATAGAATAAATGCTTTTAAGAAAATAAAGCTATTAACTTTACAAGATCAGTTTACTTGTCAATTGACCCACAGGGAGTATGTTTGTATTTATGTCTTTGTCATATACAATAATTATAGTAGATTGGCTTCTCTTTGTAGCGGTTCAGAGCTCTACCTGAGTTTGCAGAAATGAAGCAGATGACCTACATCACCTCCAAAAGTCCTGGGGCAAAAACAAAAAGAAATTTGCTTAGCTAACTGAGTTTTCAGTTGTCAAGTTCCGAGACCTTTACTTCATCAGATGTTAGTTACCTGGCATCATCACAGTTCAGAAATAGTGTCTATGTAGAGATCACGCCTTGATGTATCAGATATGCTTATACTGTGAGTATTTCTTCCTTTACAAAAGGAAAAGATATGCCTGATTAGAAACTGATGATGCAAAACTAATATTAACATCTGGGAGATTTCCATTATGATGATCACTCCTTAATTCTGTTCCTGAAAGTCGTCTCGAAGTTACACTCAACTTAAGTCTGTGAAGACAGTACCTTATATACTATATAGTTATGGTGGGTTAAGGGCTTCTTTAACATCTGCATATAAACCTACTTATATTTTTTACTTACTTAATTTATGGCATTTTATAGGAAGACGATGAGTAAAAGGCATCTTGGAAGCCCCATAGGACAGTCAATCCCTAGGATATCATCACTCATGTTAAAGAGCCAGTGTGTTGTTTTAATCACCTTCTGAATTATAAGACCATTATTCAAAGATGAAACATTTTATGCTTTGAACTGCCAGACATTTATTCGCTGTATGCATTCTCACATTTTAAATTGACTCTTAAGGAATCATGTCTGAAAAGCATCTGTTGTTTACATTTGAAACGGAATCTAACATTGTTTACCCACAGATGGGATGGATTGAACACTGTTTTCTGCTGCAGCTCTGTCACTGCCTTTCAACAAAGAAAACTTTTATTTGTGGGGACACAATTCTTCCCAGGAAACTACGCAAGAAGGAGCATTGCATGAGGATCCCTGCTTCTGTTTTGCGTGGCTTATGTGCCTGGTAAGACCCAGCATGATGGGTATACTGGAATTTGTCCTTACAGAAGTGAGTAGTCAGAGATGTGAATGAATTCAAAACAAAGTATTATAAAAACCATAATGTTTTTCATCAATCTAATCTTGTAAATAAAACTGAAACAACAACAGCAATAACAGGTAGAGGAGCGGAGGCAGTGTCTGTATTTTCACCTTTGTTTTTCTTAAAATGCAGACTACCTTCACCACTGTGATGCACACTGCAAGGCTGTGAGTCACTGTTTTGAAGAACAAGTGATAGACAACATAATAAGTCTTTGGTGCATGCTAAAGCAGAGGATTTTAAGCTTTTTTTTTTTTTTTTTTAGATCAGTACAAATTTTATCCTAAAATTCTTAATCACGTTTGGCTTTCAAAAACTCCAAAACCTATTACTCAGTTTCAAACAAGAACCACAGAAGCGATATAAACCACTTTTCCCTGAACTTTTTTCCCACCTTGGCCAAATCTGAAGGTTGGAGCCAAGGTCAGACCTGGATCTCAGAAGAATAAAGCAAGGTGTTTGCTGATTTTACTAGAGCACATCTGGTTCATAAACACCATCATTTAAAGGTATCTTAGTCAGCTTTGCACAACAAATCAGCAGCTCTGGTCTTCAGGTGCTGGCCACCCTGTACTGCACAGAGATAAAGCATTTTCTGGAGCTTTGCTGAGTTTCCAGAACCCCACAGTGCAGATGCCTGCTTCAGACAGCAGAAGAACAAGTCATTACTGCATTCATGCCAGCCAGGAACTGCTGTGTGCCTGAGGGATTCCTCAGCTGCATCCAGCTGTGCAAATGGATCCAAATGAAAGTGAGAACCCGGCCAACTAAACTGTCATAAAATCACCATTAAAGAATTATTCAATTCTTCATTAAATCTTTGGCTTCCTATTCATAATTAGAGATGTGTGAGTGAGTAAAATAATTTGAGCATTTGCAGCTAAGTTATTCCAGGTGTTATTGAACTAACATGATGTAACTGACATGTAGCATACTGCTTACTGTCCCTTAGGAACTGCACAGAGAAAACATGTTGTGTATCCTGAGGCCAATAAGATGGGGAAAACATTTTGGTGAAAAAATGGCACTGTTTTAAGTAGCATTTTAACACCATAATCCAAACCATACTCCTGCATTTTATGAACAAATCTCGTTCTTGGTTTAAGACAGAAAATATAATTAGGATATTTGAACTGTGGGAGTTTTGTCAAATAACAAAATATAAAATGATGCGGCTGAATGAACACCTGAGCGGAAGGAATACAAGTCCAGAGAGAAACACTCATAACAAGGAACAGCCAGCCTGCTCACAAAGAGCCTGTCAATGCATACCTCCATAGATGCACTTCACTTATTAAGCAGAAAAACACATCTGAAACTGGGGGAAATGAACAGAACTACTGCATGATATGTGCTTGCACTGAGGGATGATAACAATCCAACGAAATACAAGACCTGAAGGAAGCTGTAGTGATTGCAATGCAGTACTGCTGGTGTTCCATTCTTGAAGAGCATTACATTTTGAATCCCTGCTGGTATCAAAGTGTAAGAATTATTATTTAGTCTATTTCATAGCAGTAATATCTGACCCAAGGTTAGGTAAGGTTTGAGAAGGTGTGGACAAGTTGCTGAAAGAGAGGGAGTTGCAATATGAAAAAATAAAACAAACCAAGGGACTGAACCTGAAAAATCTCCTGCCACGTATCATTATAATTACCACATATACTTTTCCCAAAGCATAATTATATTGACATACTTCTCAACTTCCCATGGGAGTATTTTGAATTTTCATCATTAACATTAATTGAAATATTACCATACTAGTTTGTAAGCCTAAGAAACTACCCTAGTTCTTTAAACAGTGTTCCTGCTATACCTTCCCAAGAGAACAATAGTGACTTGTTGGCGACAAATACTTGCTATTCACACCTTTGCAGCCACACACCTTTGCACCCACACACATACATGATTTTTCTGAGAAGAAAGACAGGAGAAATTTCATGAATCAGAAAAGGTCTGCAAGAGAGCTTCCTGTCATTCTAATTGAGTAGCAGTGATAGCAAAAGACAGACAAGACAAGTTGCACAAGTCTCACATAGATGCTGGAAGATATTTCAGACTTCTGGCCAGTGCTTCACCTTTTCTGAACTGAGTAAGTTTCTCCTGAGAGCCTGATGCCAACAACAAAGTGAATACCAGACAAGCTCCTTCTTCCATAGTCTGAAGTCTGTATTTCAAACCAAAAAATATAAAATAAAAATTGTCTTTTACTTCTTTGAATTTAGGAATCACATAGTCAGAACAAAGCCAGTACAATTTATGCTCTCTGTGGATTTAACATAGAGAATTAGTCACAGGGTGGATTAAAAACTACCGTGATCTTCCATGATTAATATATCACCAATTCTGGTCATGCATGGTTAAATGATTACGTGCCAGCCTACTTGCAAGGATTTTAGTGTGAAATAGATTCCTTAGCAACACACCCAGATTTTCTTTATTCTTTTTACAGAATATATAAAGAAATGAAGGTACCTGCTGTAAAGCTGGTCAAAAGAGCTATGGATAAGAAATACTGTAACTTTAAAATAGGGAAATTTGGAGGAACATGTCAGTTTCTATTAAAATGTCGGTGGGAATCCTGGGAATTCAGACAAGAAAAAACAAAACAAAACAGAATAAAAGAAAATCAGCAAGATTTCTGCAGGTAGCATTTGTACACATGAAATCCATCCCTCTACTTTCAGTCAACTGGAATAAGAACCAATTCACTCTCTGAGCCCCACATAAGTACCAATGTCATCAGCCTGTTTGTTATTCTAAGAGTAACTTCTGTCTTTAAAAAAGAGTGAATGCATGTTATGTAATCTCCTTTTTGACACAACAGAATGTCTAGAGCAAAATACCCTAATCTTTCACCTCCTTTCCAAACTTGTACAACACAACTGCACAAGGTAGGGAAAGAAAGGATGAAAGACAACAGCTAGCAGATTTTAAGTGGAACCATTATACTACTTAACCTAGTATGCATTCACACAAGGTACACACTACTGCTTAATCTTGATGTCTTAAGATTTTTATATATTTGTAGATTTTAATATAGCTGTATAGTTTCTCACACTTAAGGTAGCAGGTGACAGTTCCTAAGCCACTTTCTTGCTGTTTGTGCCACATTCTTGAAATTCTGTTCAATGTTCTTTCCAACGAAAAAGACTTTAGCAAGTACATCTTATTTGGGATACATGCACCTGGAAAGGGATAATAAGATATATTGCAGTTAAAGCACGATAGAAAGCCCAGAAACCTTGGAGAAGCTCCAAAGAAGGCATGTGATGTGAGGGTGATGATGGTGAGGAACTAGGGAGGTCTTGAGACCTCCAACTCAATTCCAGGAGATGTGCCAAGGGGCAGACCCGAGGAAGGTTATGGTGTCAGACAATTCTCAGGTTGGATGCATCCATTAGATATAATAATTAGTGTTATACACTTGTAAGAACCCTATATTGGGTGTGCACTTATGTATTTTGTAGCACCTGAAAATGCTTTCATTAAAGATTAGCTCTCTATCTATTCTAATATTGTCTGGAAAGTTCTTTTCTGAAATTTTAGGCAAAAATATTTGTTATGATTTATTGCCATTTATATCCAAGTCTCTACATTCTGGTTTTTGGCTCTTTTCTTCGTCTTTGGCCATTGTGGTAGATTGCTCTCAGCTGGATGCTCACAAAACCAGTCCATTACCTCCCCTCCTGATCTGGACAGTAAGGCCAGAAAATAAAGATCAAGATAAAGACAGTTTAGTAAAGTAAAAGCAACGGTCATGCGTGCAGAAGCAAAAAACAATAGACTTTATTCTTCTCATCAGTTGGTGATGCCCAGCCCCACCTTGCTCCTCCTCCTTATCATGGCTTTCATTGCTGAGCAGACATCATATAGCATGGAATATCCCTTCCATCAGTGTGGGTCAGCTGTCCTGGCTATGTCTCCTCCCAAGATCTTGCCCACTCTCAGACCACTGATCAGTGAGGAATGTGGGAGGCACAGCTTTGATGCTTTGCCAACTCTGCTCAGCAGCAACCAAAACACTGTTGTGTTATCAACACCTGTCAAGCTACCCATACAAAGCCCTAAAAATGTGGGGTTTTTTTCTCTCCATTGCTGTTATTTCCCATGTTATACTTGATCTCAGTGGTTCCCAGACATAGAGCAAAGCATCACCTGTGTAGCTCAAGCATTCTAAAGTTAAGGCATAGCACTGAGCTTAAGACAATAGATGCTGTGGTATCTGCACTGGGTTTGTGAAATTTAAAGTATGAAGCATTGCCAGCTTCATCAAATGATGCTAAGTCACAAAAAGGCTGTCAACATCTGAACTACACCAGTTTTCAAATACAATCTCTTTTTCTTTTGCTAAGGATCATCTTTCCTGCTCTCTGTGCTTTTAATTTTGCTGACTGAATTTTGCTGACTGAATTTTACTGCCTAGCAGTGAGATCTCCTTCAGGAACACAGTGGTATGATTTTATTTTCATTATGACAGAAGGATGACTCTCTGGTTCCATTTGCAATGCACCATCTCCATTTTATTATTACCAAGTAATTATGTATTTCTAATGGAGAAAAAAAGGTGCATGGTAATATTTTGATTCAAAACATGTAAACTGTTCTGTAGCCAAGACATTACTGTGAACCTCAACAGAGATTCAATCTGTTCATTTTTCCTTATTTTTATTATAGTCTAATTTGCCAAAGTATTTTTTTATACTAGCATTCTGGTGCCTTTTCAAATATAATCCACAACATCTCAAATATTTGCCATCACGTTAAAAGAGATAATGGTTTCTGCACATGTAAAACTAAACTCTTTTTGAAATTGTTCACCTTGAAATTTGTCACCTCAAAATTTCTGTGTCATCAGTGCTTAATGAAATTCTATATTTTCTTACAATGATGAACACAAAATATTTCATGTTCTCAGACATCAAATTCTGCATTATTTAGTATTTAATAAGTTTCTAAACATGTACAAAAATAAAACTTATAGTCCTTGCTCCAAAACAGTTACAATATGCCAACTTCAAGTTTTACCAATTTTATAGAATAGTTTTAATGGAGGATGAGATTCAATAAAGTATTTGCTTGTAACTAAAATGTTTAACTCCAACTGTGATTTTGAAGATTTCTGGTCAGTTGCTCACTACTTTTCATTCTAGATCCACAGTCAGATGGTTATCACTCTGAAAGCAGAAACTACAGTTTTGAAACCATGCAGGTAGACAGCAGGTATGAACATCAAACTTCCTTATTCTTTAGGAAAAATCTACAAGCAACAGAATATTGCATAAAAGGTGAAAACAGAAAAAACATCTCATTTTGCCTGGCTAAATTCTCTAAATAAATGGTTGACTCTCACTTCAGTTTTGAAAAGTGAAACACACAACTATGTCTCAAAGAGTTTTGCATGTGACAGGTCCTGGCAAGTGAAAAAGCAACAGCTCTCATTTTGTCCCCTAATCACTATTTCTCATGTTACTCTCCAGTAAAGGGAACTGTCATCTGAAAATTTAGCGCAAAGATCAAGAAACATTCTCAGTAGTTTAACAGGCATGACTAAGATGCCTGAACTCAGACCACAGTCTATTCAATTACCAGCTTGGATCTGAGCTGTCCTTGAGAAGCACCTCTCTCTCTATATGAGATCCATAGCAGCATTACAGTGAAGGTCCTCCTGCATTACTGTCTGTTCTGGTACATTTGTGTACACCACTGGGTCCATTTGCAAGGTCCCATAAATTGTTTATAACTACTGAGATCGTCAGCCAAAATAAGGATGTGTTGAGTCTATAGCAGTGAAGCTTAATTCTGAATAATTAGAGAACAAGTATTTAAAAATAAAAACACAACCAAAACATGACAAAACAAACAAACAAAACCACAGAACCAACAGCAAGGCAAGAATAAAACTAAAACTAAACTAAACAAAGATGAAACAAAAAAATAGCTACGTTTCTCTCATTTGTGGTAGGTGAGAACCTACCAGATTTGTCAGATACTTTGCATGTTTGATTTTCACTCAATGAGAAGATCCACTGAATGGGTCAGGATATACACTAAAACATTCTTTGAAAAGAAAAGCTTCAAGCTGTACAACAACTTACCAGCACAAGCAAATTCTGCCTTCTACAAATGATCTCCACCTGTGAAAATTTCCTTCTCTAAGGCAACTCACAGAGCCCTGCCCAGACCAAATGAGCCTGAAATAAGGTCTTTAAAGAATAAAGCTCTTGCCCTCTATAAGTAGGATCCATTTTAGATCCATATGAGCTTTTTACATGAAAAGTAAGTGCCTTAAATGTTTTAGCCAGAAAACAGAAAACAAAGATGCCAGCTATAACATCTTCTATCACTGGTACCATAATATTGGCAATACGGCAAGAAAATAAAATATAGAGGCTACATGATGTTGAAATAGATGTTGTTCTTGACCATAAGAATTGGCTGATTCTCTTTATCTTTAGAGTTGAATTCCTTTTTCTATTGCCTCATACATGGGTTTATTCATTTTCTAGCAGAACAACAGGGAGTCAAAAGAGTTCTCTTTCAAATTTTGACCACATTCCTGAGAATATTATGATCCATTATGTAGAAAGACCACCTGAACTATCATCTTTCAATCCAATAAATACATTTCCAAGGCAGTCAATACTGCAATTGTTGGTAAAATACCTATGCTCTGAATCATCTATTTTATGAGGATTTTAGGTACACTATTTTGTGATTATGTACTCACTTCTGTAATTTAAACTATTATTCCTCTTTTGTTGTCAGTGGACTGCTGTGAAACTAAGAGAGAAAAGAGGGAAAGCCAAGTTCATAATTAAATCCTGTGTTAGGATCTCAAAGATCTTATGATTGAAGAAGAAAATAATTCTAATTTATGTTGATATTAGGGCAAGAGATAATGTTAAAAACATATACATTTACACACACACAATCCATGTATTTGACATACTTTTTATCATATACACACAAGGAAGAAGAATACGAAAATATTCCAATTTTTCAGTTGTTAGAGTCATTCTGCAAAAGCTTATTACATTGTCAGCTTTAAATGTATGAGATGGTCAGAAGTGCTCGTTTTCTGAGAGCATTGTTTCCCAGGAAATAGATTATCAGAGTGGAAGTATAGAATGAGTTATAACTGTTTTTTCACACATGTAAATAGGAAGCGTACTAATGCACTTCACATAAATACACAATTTCATCTCCTTTCCTTTCCTTCTCCTTCTTCTTTTCTTCCCATTTCTTTTCCTGCTTTCCTGGCTGTGTGTGTAGGAGAATTTTCTTTGTGTGCATTGTGTCTCACCGTCTCTTCCACAAGGACTCAGCTCCACATTTTTCTGGATGTTAGTATCTCAGCAAAATATGGTTCATTCTGCTAATATTTCCCAGCTAAATTCAAGAGAGTTATATAAATACTAATGTTTCAATACAAACCTTAGAAAATTATAAAAGGGCTGAATAACTATCTGATAACACAATTTGATTCATTTATCTGTTAAGTTAAAGGAAGTAAAAAAATGGTAATCAAGCTGGAGGCAGCATAATAAATATCAGCCATGTGACATTCTGGATGTCCTTATTTTTTGAACACTTCACTTTTTCCTAGAATTTTCTTTTTTTGGGTTGTGTTTGTTACTCCTTTTTGGTTTTTAGGAAGTGTATTACCTACAAAATCCCAATTTGTTGAACTTCGGGGATTATCACAAAACGTTTGGGCCCTTCACCTGTAAGTCTAGAGTCTGTCATGTCAACTGTTTATCAACAGTGCATTGCCATGCTTCTCTGTATGGTCATTTTGTGGCTCTGAAGCTGTGTGGGATTCAGGTTCATGAGCCATTCAGTTGATACTCTTATGACAAGGCTTTATCACTTGAGTAACATTTATCTGCTGAAAAATACAAAGCTGCAACTATGAAGAAATAGTAGGTACTGAGACAGGGTGAGGGACATGGTGAAAATACATAGACATTTCTAATGTCAGTACCACAAAATTTCTCCCAGTCATGCATGAAGTCTAGCCCAGTCCTATCCAATAAGCCACAAAAGAGCTACTTTCATCTCTGTCCCAGTACCGTCCAGTTCACCATGGACAATAGGGTGATGGGCCACCCCTGATCACTAGTCCCATGTATTTTCTGTGCTGTCCCTCAGGAATCCAGTGGGGCCAGTGTTGTCTTCATTAAGAACACAGATGAAGGGATAGAGTGCACCCTCAGCAAATTTGCAGATGACATCAACGTGAGTGGTGCTGTTGACACACCTGAAGGAGGGGATGCCATCCAGATGGACCTGGATAAGCTTGAGAAGTGTGGCCATGGGAATTTCCTGAGTGTTAATAAGACCAAATGTAAGGAGCTGCACCTGGATTGGGGCAATCCCTGGTAATAACATAGTCTGGGGAATGAACCAATTGAGAGCATCCCTGAAGAGAAGAACTTGGACGTGAGAGGCTGGGCATGAGCCATCCATGTGCACTCACAGCCCACAGAGCCAAGTGTGTCCTGGGCTGCATCCAAAGCTGGGTGGGCAGCAGGTCGAGGGAGGGGATTCTGCCCCTCTGCTCTGCTCTGGTGAGACCCACCTGCAGTGCTGCATCCAGCTC
>VXBX01007248.1:73690-84818 GCA_013400415.1 Scytalopus superciliaris
TCCCTCCCTTCCTCATCTCAACTAAAAAAAAAAAAAAAAAAAAGAGAGAGAGATTAAATTCAGCTTTGGTTCACTGACCAAACATGTAGATGTACATACCTTAAACTGAAATGCCCTATGATGCAGAACATTATCCAGTGCAGCATGAATGGGTTCTATTACAGTAATCATGTAGTGGATTGCATACAGGAAACAGCACCACCTTCAAAATCTTCTTGGAAAAACATTATTATGCAGAGTCCTGGGATCTAGTGCAAACACTACCTCAGGGGTAATTCTTGAGCAAACCAGAAAACAGGACCCTTCTTGATATTATTTTATGTACCACAGTGTCATACTTCTTTGCATTTGCTGGAACTCACTACAAAGCTGAGGAGAAGGCATCGAAATCCCTGCCTTCAGTACTACCTAATTTAGACCCTTTTAAAACTGTGAGTATAGATTCACCATTAGGGCAGCAGAGACAGTTTTGGAGCTCTGCACAGTGTAATTTGAACTGCCTCCCAACAGAATGCATACTATCGTTAATAACAGCTCCAGTGCCCTGACACTGCTCAGGCATTGCCTACTTTAATTGTATTTCAGAAGGGCAAACAACTATATATATCAGTTGACTACATTTCCTTTTCATTATTATATTACATCTCATTGAAAAACTCTGAGCCAACTAAAATGAAATATTAATTTCCCATCTCATTTCCCAAATCTCAGGGACAATATGGCCCTGAAGTTTAAGGATGATAGTGATTCAACTTATGAATAAAAATAAAATGGAATTTTGCATAAGGCATTGTCTCCTAATGCATTTACTTTGTCACCTTCGTCATCTATACTGAGTGCAATGACAAATATGGAGTTGTGTGTCTATTTATCCGTTATTTAAATAGACAGAGTACTTATGCAGGGCAGGTCAAAACAGTCAGTTGTTGGACCCTGCAGAGAAATACTTTATATATGCAAATAGATCTGCATAGTGTTTACAGCATTACACCAGACACCACTCTGACATTCTTTATACATTTTCTAAACTGGTGCTACTCCCTTGGCTTCAGAGAAAATACTCCTAATTTAATTGCCTATAAGTGATATAAGAAACAGATCTACTCTATTTTTTTCAGATAGAAAACTCCTTTTAGTCCTCCAGTTAATCTGCGGGGTAAATGGGTCAGTTTTACACTTTGCCACAAATAACAAAGGGAGACTTGGTTGAGTTTTTAGTAGAAATCTCTTATCAGATGACTTAAGAATCCAGAGTTAAAGGGCTAGAAATTGTACCTGCATTATTTTTTAATTTTCCTAATTTAAAAAGGAAAATATTTATTTGGACATAATTTACTTATTTGCTTCAATTCCTTCAAAGGCGCTATCTGCTTTCCTAGTACTTTTTTGAGGACTATGTAGCACATAGTGAGAAGTAAAATCTACATAAAATAAAATTGACATTTACCTGACCTCATGATGAAAGTTACAGTAGCATCTGTTCATCCTAAATCTTTCATTTTGCCTCTTTCTCATATGTTGGTAAAATTAAGATAGGCTTTATACCCCTTTCTGAGGTAATCAAATCCCAAATCACTTAGCAATGAGACCCTCAGGTTAATTCTAGGTATATTACACTAGCAGTAGGCAATCTAGCCCTAGAGTTTTATAGGTTAAAAACAACCTCCAACTAGAAACTAACAAGCTGCTAGTGCAGCACACACACTGACTGATTACAATTAGCATGAAACTGCACTGGAAAAGTGGATATCCCTACACTGAAACAGCTTCAATTTCCAGATGGTCTTATTAAGATGTAGCCTCAAGTATTGCAAATTACATGACTGTAGTCTTTCGACCCAATCCTCAGATGGCACCAAGTCTCATAGCTAGGATATTGCTCTTTATATTTAAATAGTATTTAAATGAGGCCAAATCTTACAAATTCTCTTCTTCCTTAAAGGAATATTATCTTTTGAAGTTGTTTCTGCTTGCTGCTAACTCACGTGGGAAAAAGCATGGTGACAGAATATCCCAGACAATTCTTCCTGAAATGCATGTGTGTGCACAGAGACATAAAGACATAGTTCAACTACTATGTGCTTTTATGTCATGCTCAGTTCTTACACTGTGACATAAAAAGTAGCAATGGGTTCGTCACTGAGAAGACTGCAGTTCATCTCTCTCACAGTGTAAAGTTTCACGTGTGTTTCTGGCTGCTTTTTCTGTTACTGCCTCAGATTCTAAAAAAGCAATAGAAATTATGTTTGGAGGAATTTCAGCACAGGGTAGTGGCAAGGGGATGGTAGTGGTGTAAGGAATGCAATAACCGCATTTCTGGGGGTACCCCATTGTCCAAACACATAAAAATGAGTATAGGGAATCTGAAAAGTGAGAACACAAAAAAAACTTCCCAGACATCTGCCGGACAACCAGTTCAACCACAGGTGCTGCAGGTGATTGGCAGTAATTTTTAGCAATAGATACAATGAAGATATTCCTGTAAGGACTCACCAGGGCTCATTAGAAATTTCAAAGCTAGCTAAGACACAAAGGCAGATGAGTGTTATTCTCATAGGTAAGTATAGTCTTACTAAAGGTTCTTGTACTCCTGTCTTCTTTTTAATCACTGTCATGTTACCTACAGCTTCAAAGAGTCTTTTTTAATCTGTCTGGTCTGTAAGAAAAAGTTACTAATCTAACAGGCACCCTATTCCATTTCAGTTAATGTTCAGCTGCTCTTACAATACCCTGCACCACAGCTCAGTCTTCTAGGCTATGCACGAAGACTTTTAGGAACTGGCAGTGTAGGAGAGAGGGAAGCAACTTACACAGACAAGCCTTAACCAAGTGCAGCTCCAGGTGCTATGGTGAAATTGCCTAAAACCCGGGGCTTATGCAAGGGATTTCTGACAGAAATCTCAGCAAATACAACTTACACAAAACTACAGAGGCCATACCCACGTACTGAATTTTGTGGTTTCTTATCATACACAGAACAATGTCTAACTTCAGTAGTCTTCAATATTCTTTTCTGCTTTAAATAGAACAGTATGGCGTACAGTCATACCAGAGAATTCATGGCCAAATCTGCCCTAAAACCCAGCAGCCTGGCAGTTTTGTTCTCCCTGTCTGTAGTTCCCTGAAAGACTACAATTTCTGTATTACCATTTTCATTGATGGTTCCAGCTTTAATGAGCAGGATGACTCATCCAGTGTTTAAGTTACTACAGTATCAAATTTTAGGAGAGAGAAGCAAGAATTTGTTTCTAACTTGCAACTCTAAAGACAATTTTCTATCATAGGTAGACCGTATTTATTTCAATTTTTGTCATAGTTACACAAACCTGTAAAGGAGAGGTATGAAGGCTTCAAAAAGATCCCAGGCAGCCTGAAAGCTCCAGCTCTGTAACTTATGTACCTAATTGTTATCTTTGTTACTACAAGAAAACTACTTAGTACTGCCTGTAATACAGAAAATTAAAGGCTATATATAAAAAGAGGATACGCAAAAGCCACCCACTACTGCAATAAAGAAAATGCGATTAATCACTACATGTGTTGCCAAAGAAAGATTTGCTTGTGGTAATTATAGAAAAATATAACCTTCCATGGGCAAAAAGGAGAGTAATAAAATGAGAATAAAAACAAGTGAGAATAAAAATAAGTAGCAGAGCACAGCAGACTCAGGAATACAGTTGCAAAGTCTTTAATAAGTTATCGAAGTGCCCTTACTGGCTGCTTTTTCCAATCCTTCCTAATCAGTTGTAGGTTTTTATTTATTTATTTCCTTCCATCTGGAACAGTAGTTGCTATCAAGGACAGCAGGCCCAGAGGAATATCTTCTGTAAATAATAAATATCCTTCCAACCTGACTGTACTTCTCTCAAAAAATAAATAAATAGAATAGTAGACTAACGAACATGTATTTAGCCAGGATCCATTTTATTCCCTTTGCAGGTAACTGTTCCTGGCTTTGATTTGTTTGCTTCTGCCTCTTAATGTTTTTTTTCCTGCACTTAAAATAAAACAATCCTATCCGTTGGTCTACTTGCATGTACTGGGAATGGATAGTGCTAGGTGTCAGAAAAATTGTTCAATTTTTAATGCCTTTAAATAATTTTGATACTCTGTTTTGATTTAGTTTTCTACTTAGGAACATATTCTTCCTGTTTCTAGAGCAAAAGCAAATAACAGTATACACTCATTATTCTGCTTGTCACATGTGCAAGCTAAATAGAAGGCTGAGGTGGTTGAAGCACTCACTTTGCATTAAAATTCATGTCCAGGTTAATGTCCACATAAGGGAGAATGGGATATGAGTTCCTCCCCTTCCCTACACAGTAAACTTGCTCATGCAGGGAAGACAGAAACATCTCCAGGCTGACACTCCTAGGTAACTGCAGGTAAAGGGAGAATGGCTACTTTGAAAACACAGATACATTGTCTGATTTCAGTGTTCATATTTGCTTATCTACAGACTCACACCCGTTCTCAGCAACAGAAGGTGAAGCTAAAGCAGACAAGCAAGAAAAATCAGGATTCTGACCTCAAAACAGGTAAATATTTGCTTGTGAAACATAATGTGAAAACATAGAAGACAAGGTATTCTTTTAAAAGGGGTTTTAAAAAATTTCCTCAAAGAAAATCAATTCAAATGGTGAATATTTTACATTAACCTTAAGTTACAAACTGAATGCCACTCTTCTTGTTAGTCACTCATCATGTTATCTACAGCTTCAAACAGACTTTTTTTGTTGTTGCTTTTTAATCTATCTTCAATGTTTGAAAGAGTTACAGGGGGCTATGTGCCTCAGAGAAAGATATCTGATCATAGAGAAGCTTGGCCAGCCTCATATCTGAATGTAACGTCAGATATTGTGGCAAATAAAGAATTCAGCACAATGGATATCCAGTAAGAAAAGGTTTAGGGTCATGGCTAATACTTGTCCTGGGTAATGCAACCCTGGGGCTGCTGTGAGCCTCTGTGTCACTACAGAGGCTGAGCCCCAGGACAGAGCAGTCTCATTCCAGCAGTGACTTTTGTTCCTGAGCTTGGATGTCAAGCTCCATGTGGAGATTCACTCCAAACGTTTAACTTTGTCTTTCCACAGAACTATTCATTTCTCCCTGTTGCTAACTTTCTTTTCCTGTGTTTAGCTTTGCTAAAATGATGAGAGTGCAATGCAGACTAGTATACTAGTTTCTGTGCTCAAATACTAGGCAGTTTGGGCCTATCATGGATGGCAAAACAGAATACTTGAGGATTAAAACTGCACTTATGGATAAAGTTTCTACAGTCTTGAAGACTGACATCCATTTCCTTAACAATACTCAAACAGTGTGACCAATAAGAATTTTTTTAAGGAACGGCTTAATTTTTTTACAAGCCTTTTGACAGTCTAAGAGAGCTTGATAAAATTCAGAAGTTAATTTAAAAAATAAAAAAGGTCTGGAAGGATATTGCTTTTGAAATGTAGACATGACACAGGTAAATGATGACTAAAACAGTTCACACACCTGGGTTACTGCTTTGTCCTAAAGATAAATCAAGCAAGGTTCACATAAATGGAAAGAAATAATAAAACAAAACTAAAACTCTCTTCAGCAAATAAGACCTGTCAGTAGAAACTTGATAGTACAGGAATAAAGACTGTGAAAGCTAGAAAGTAGCAAAAGTAACAAATAATTACCTGTAGGAATCTGTCCTTATGCCTCTGGAATATTATGGTAGTTAAAAAAGGGTTTATCAGTAGCACTCAGTTGCTCAAAATGATTAGAAAAAATCATCTAACCTCAACACTTATAGCTACCTCTTTTATAACAGCTTTAAAACATCCCTTTCTCATGTGCCTCATTTTGTGCAAAGCTGAGAGATGAAGAACTCATACTCTTGTCTGAAACATTTGAAAAACTTTTAAAAATGTCTTCTAAGTATGTGTATATATATTTTTTAAAATATATANCTGAGTCTAAATGCAGTATTTTGTGTATAAGATTAATCTTTTCTTTCCAATTCTAAGTTTCTTTACAATTTTTAGTAAACAGTACTGTACTGCTCTTTTTGCTACTCACTTATACAAACTTTTCATAGTGAAGTGGAAAGAAAAAGTACTTACCTATGGTGGATAAGTTATGCTTTCCAACAGGTATTTTAGAATTTTGGCTGTGACCATGAAGAAGGAAATTATAAGGCAGAATGAAATTACCATTTTCCTTCACAAAATGAAAACAGCACCACACACACACACACACACACACACACACAAATAGTAAATCACACTATAAAGCCAAAAGAAAACAATACAAGAATTTTCACAACAGAGGTTATACATGCTCAGAAAGTCATTTCCATTACATCATTCATCCCCAGATTTCATAATGATAACTTATTTGAATTTGTTACAATATTATCTCTAAATTTCCAGTCATTTGATTTTTAAACTGTTTCCCTGGATGGTTTCATAGGAACATCAAATTATTGAATGCCAACACCTCAGATAAAATAGAGATGATTTATTTCTCTATTTGGTCTAAATTTCTCTACTTGTTCTAATTACACAGAAACCTAATGGGCACAAAAACCATCTCAAGTTAACTAGATGAGTCAATAACACTGTTATATACAGTTCAAGAGGTAAAGGGAAAAAAAAAAAACAAAAACCAAAGTCATGAATAGTTGGTCCTTGTTAAAAAGTTGGTTTATAGTTGTTAATATTATTCTAGAATTAATAATTTTTCATAAAGTAGAAATTATTTTGGAAATATAACTGGATAGGAAAGGTGTTTGTGTCTGTAACTGCCTTCGGTTTTCCTTGGGATTTTAAAACTGTGTGTGCAGTCCATAACCTGTATCTCCTGTACCTTCATGTACCTTGTCAGTTATTTGAGAGGATGTACTGCCTAATTTGTGTTTTTAATTACTGCTATACCTGAATATCTTATATAAATTACAGAAAGCCAAGTGTAAGTTGTAAACAGATATAGTTTGTAACTTTCCTTCTTTTCCTGCACAGCTTTCTGTAGCAAACTCATTGCAGCTTACATATCTTTTTCTTCACTCTGCCTATAGTGAATCTATCATCACTTAGCTACTGTTCCTAGCAGTAGCAATTAGTGTAGAAAGGATGCTATGTAAGAAGTAATGTTTACATTTCTTCCTGAACATCTTTCCTATCTGTAGAGAGAGAATCTCGATGTCACTGGCTGGGAATGTCTCTCCTTGAGACAATATTAGTGCAGTACTTTCCCCCATTGTCAGTGGGGAACCTTTGCCACTCCAATGAATCCTGAGAGTCAAGAGATTAAGTCCCTGAGACAGTCTGCCTTCAAGTCTAATGAGAACCCTGAAGATCAAGATCAGGAACTTGAAATTACTGAAAGCTGCTGCACCTGATGTCACTGACTTACTGAGACAATTTGTATTTGAGATTGCATGAAAACTATGCCTCCTTTGCAGATAGTCCAAAGTGCAAATGCATAAATGAGATATTGCAAGATTCAAAGATCAAATAAATAGGTTTTGGGTTTTTTCTTTGAAGCAAAGAATAATCCTTCTCTTATACTTCTCAGAATCTGAGAATAAACTTGTTAGTGCTGTGGTACCATAAATTCAGCTCTTCCAAGGCTGCTGAGATTTTACTTGCACTGCTTACACACTTTTCACTATAAAGCCTTTGGCTCCAAGGCTAGTCAATACTGTTTCAATTAAAAAAAAATAAATAGGTAAGGACTTAGAAAAAATTTTCTACAAAGCAGTGGAAATGTGATAGAAATGTATATAAAGCAAGCAGTATATATACAATGTTATTTCTTTTGAAAAAATATTCCTGCTAACAGTGCAAGACTGTGATACAGTTAAATTCTATAAATAAAAAGTAAAACATAACAGTTAGGGATCCAGCATAAAATAATGAGATTCCTTTCCCATGCAGTCTTAAATACATAAAAAGAAATTATTAGGCAGGTGTGACAAATGAATCATCACACACATACACTTGGCACTTACAGTAGGTGTTTATAAATACAATCTGCAGAAAGATTTTTGGGTATTAAATCACACTGATCATTAAATGCTTTCAATGCTACTATCATTTACTGCAACCTCCAAATAGAAAATTAAGGAGGAAGACAGCAAAAGTTGTTTAAGAATATTGTTGTTTACTTTTTGAATGTTTAAATTGTGTGGCTATTGTACCTTACATTCTTCCTACGATGATATTATACCAGACTTTCGCATCAGAGTATTTTCATTCTGTGGTCCCAACGCAGACTTCAGTCAGGAATGGCTCTGATGAACTCTAAGTGAATACAATAGGACTTGGCTACTTAAAATCAAGAACATGATATTTTATTCAGGCTTGTCCAAACCACTTTCTCTGTAGGAAAATTCTCTCATTTAGCAAACATTCTGCTTATGTTTTTCTTTTTCCTTAAATAATTTTTAATGTTCCAGCCAACCCTTTTGCCCAGTGTGGTCTTTTCAGATCCTTCCACAAGCTCTTAACTTTGTAGTCTTTGTGGGCTATTCCAGCACAATAAGCCATTGGAGTCATAGAACTCACTTCATGAGTCACCAGAAAAGTTAACTATTAGAGAACTCAGTTTAACTCTGTGAACTGTTAACATACAGAGAAAACTAGCTAGATCAGGGCCTATGAAATTCCCAGCGGAGTACAAAGCAGAAATCCCACACCAAGTGAAGAAAGCAAGACATCTACATGAGCAACATATACAACCAGATGCACCAATTAACATCTGGAAGTAATAGCTGCAGCATATAGACCCAGGCAAGTCATGGTGGCTGCTCACAGGTGAGCAGGAGATAGGGTGTGCAGGAAGGAAAAGGACAGCTTAGACATCAGGGCATGGGAGTGTGTAGCTGAGCAGTTGGAAGGTCGGATGTTAGACATGCAGGTGAAGTTTAAGGAAGTCAGAGGAAGTAATAGCCTTTGAAATCAATCAACAGGAGTCTGGAAAGAATAAAGTCTTAATATTAAGTTAAAGAAGTAAAGAGAAAAAGGAGACTGTCTTTATCCCTCAACACACTAACATATTTGAAAAAAAAAAAAAATGGTAGAAGGGAAAATCCATTCTTTTGTATCTTTGTAGTTCCAAGGGATCTCTGACGAGATCATCTGTGTCCTTTCTCCAGTAAAAATTATGAACTTCTTTACTAATCTCTACTTGTCAGACACAAGCATGAAATTCCTTATTAAGTGACAGAAACTGCTTGTACAAGTCTGGAAATCTCTCCCTGAACACTAAGGCATATGGAAAACACTGAAGAGAAATATTAAAATCAAGATAATATAAGAAAGAAGAAAAGGATTCTATGCCACTAACTGTAAGCACTTTCAGTACTCTGAGAATAGATGTTCCCCACAAGAGCTGCAAAGTGAAAACTAGGCTGTCTCCTGCACAAGTCACCAAATCCTAAAGAAAGATGTCCTAAGACTGCTATGCTGGGAAGACGTATGGTGAAAAACTGGGTCTTGACCACTAATGTCATGGTAAAATACAGCAGCATTTTCATTGTTCAAGTTTTCAATACAATTCATGCCCACTCTGCATGAATAATATACTGAAAGACAAATCTGTACATGGGGAATAGCTGAACTGATTGGATGACAGTCTATTTTATATCATTTTGGATTCCTCCTAAGTATTTTTAAATATAGTCTGCTGAAGTATCTACAGTGCAGAATTGAAATATCTACACCAATATCATATCGTATGTTTTTTTGAGTATTGAGTTCCTAAAAGATAAGAATGCCTTAATTTTTGTCAAAAGGGTTTTTGTTCAATACAACTCTTGCAAAGGCAAAGAATGGAAAAGTATTGTAGGACATATTTTTGTATAGGAGTACTTACTGGGAATTTCAACTAGCATTTAGGAGCTCAGTTCTAGACTTCTCTTTCAGTTGTGGTCAGACTAGAACATGGGCGGGAGGGGGAAAGGAAACAAACAAACAAAAAAAAACAACCCAAACAGTCTGTTGCTTATCATCTTGACAGTCACCTATAGTGGCAAAAAAAAAAAGTTTCTGCAAGTCAGGGTGTTCAAACTCATTGGAATCAGTTTCACACTGACAACCAGGGCTTGAGCCCTTGCAGCTTCCTTTGTGTCCTCATTTGGAGGCACTGAGAGCAAAATAAGCACTGAGCAGTTTTTCAGGGTTGTAAGAATTGGTAGCACTAACAACAAGTAAAATGACCTAAGACATATATATTATCTACTACTAAAAATTAAAGAACTCCAGTATTTCATTAGTGAATGTTGTCCCTTTTCCAGTACATTGAGTGGAAAACGTACTCCTAGGTGTTGCCTTATTTCCATGTTTAGTGAGAATACCAAGGATACCTGTTGCCATATTCAAGGTGTAAAATATTTTCTATGTTTGCCTGAGTCTCTCACTACTGTTGCTATGGTGTCAACAAAAGCCTGAATTCCATGCAGCATACATACTCATTGTACTCCACAAAAGATCAGTGGGAAAAACAAGACATGTACTTCTAAGTACTTGAGATTACAATACAACCAAAATCTTTGCAAAGTAGATGTAGTGTTATTGTGTTGACACATGGTCAAGTTGAAGGTGAAAAATAACCTTAATGGTTACAAAAAAACCCACATGTATTTTCTTGTCACTGTTGATTTGTTTAGATTTAAATTATTTCTGCTCTAAACAATCATACAAAAAAAGAAAAAAGTTTAAGAAATTCTTTGTCCTATCTTTTTTAAAGTAAAAGGCCTGCTTAGAATCCTGTCATATTAAAAAATAATAATAATAAAACCCCCCACAAGAAAGCTTTTGTGTAGTGAAATGTCACTGAGAGAAAGTGTACACAATGTCATAGCCATATATTATATATCATTATGAGGTAAATGGGATTTAAACACATCTTGGCTGCTTATCCAAAAGGGTTTAAACAACTGCATAATGGCTTAAGGTTTATACGGAAAGTAAACATTAGAACTCAAAAGGAATGTGAGTGCTGTTTGTAGCAATTTAACAAAATGTAAAAGAAAAAATGTGGAAGAGCAAAAGATTAGTTCAGTAAGCTTTTAGTTTATGCAACTTCACTCCCTTGCCAATCAGACAACTTTTAAAAACTTTTCTAACATATTGCCTTTTTTTTCCTTCCC
>VXBX01007248.1:117280-130179 GCA_013400415.1 Scytalopus superciliaris
TCTCTGAGGCATTTATCTGGAAAACTACTTTTGGCTCTCTTGTCTGAAAATCTGCATGTTCTCCAACAGTAGTCAGCAACAGGTTACCAGTGACCATGATCAAAAGGATGTTCAGTGCTTACCACAAATGGTCAACTACTTCTTTGCTTCCTTCTTTTCTTCCTATATGTGAAAGGAAGCAAGGCCAGAGGGATTTCAGATTTGCTCAACACAGGAATTTACTAACATATGGGACAGTGTATTATCAACACATCTTTACAGAATGAGCTATGACTCCAAGATCAGGGACTACATTCATGTCAGTGAAAGTTGAATTTAAGACTTTTTTTCAGTATGAAAGTCACACTCAGGTCTGACAGAATCCTGTGGGCTGACAAACACAAAAGGATGTATTTTATTGTTAATTAGCAGAATGACTGTCTAAAAGTGATTAAGAAATAATTTTCTTGTGATTCATTAATGAAAGTGGATCATTAAACAAATTACCACTTTTTGCTAAGTTACTTCTGAGACAAGAACTCTGCTTCAATCATGCATACCATAAATAGGCACAAAACTACTACCTTACCCTGCATCCCAATATGGAACAAAAATACTGAGTTAGTTCAATTGTTAAAGGACAAAGCCAACATATTTTCAGATATCCTATGTAATAACCTCACATAAATACTGAAATGAAGAAACATAATCCTGGTTTCTTTGTTCAGGCATAGTTCTCTTCTAATTTTAGTGCCCAGGTTTAGACCTGAAATGAGCATATGAAAAATATTCTTATTATCCAATAAGACAAAAGAAAAATAGACAAAATATGGGTACAGCCTATGATCTGATTCTAAATTAAGAATGTCATTTAGCTAAGATCTCTGCTGGGGAACTTGAGAACAAACTCTCCAAAGATTATGCCCCTTATTCCTTCTTTCACAGTCCTCTAAGGAAAATTGGCCCCAGAATCAGAGAACTTTGGGCATCAAACAAGCTTTGTCTTTTTGCTGTTTCAGTTTAGAGGTTTGGGTACATCACATATGATATGGAATTGGGCCTCAGTTTTCCACACTGAATAATAAAAACTCCTGTGCAAGTCCTCAAAGTCATTAAAATCATGGCGGTTTTAGGAGGAAAATTAAGGATTGTTTTGAATTTCAAGAGTTGGAAATTAATTGGGGTGTAATGATTTGCCAACTAAGTATCTACCAAAGTAGAAGAGAGACCCTGGGCAACCTAGGAGTCTCAGATTTCCCAAAATACCAGCACATGACAAAGTCACTTTCTTAGTTTATCTCATGACAGAAAATGGAAAAGCTGTACCAGTAAGGCAGGCAATGGTTTCAAGCGGAGGTTTTTTTCTCTGAACAATGCCTTCATTGTACAGACAGAAATCTATCAATAAAAATTAGAAACAGGAGGTAAAGACAAAACAAAAGGAAAACCATTTAAAATGTTTAAACTAGAGGTTATTTTCTTTGTCAATTATATCCAAGTTAGTATGGTTTTCATTATCCAGGCAATAAAAGGGAGTGGTTGTCCTGAACTGGAATAATCTGAATCCATGACATCCAGGACTGTGACTATTTTATGATAACCACATATCCTAGAATAACCTTTTTTTGCCACTGCAATGAAATAAGGAATCTTTATAGTATGAGCCAAGTATGTATTTTCCTTGTTTGTAAAATTTAAACTGGCAGCTCAGAATGTTTAACAGCAGTTCCAGCTGAGGCTTGAGGTTCATGTGGATTAAACTGCCCACTTACTATGGCAATGAAGCAACCAGTCCGAACTATGCCTTGGTCTAACCAGGGTTTTTAGTCTGCTGTAATGAACCCCACAGTGAAATTTGTATGCAGGTCTGCAAACTTAAAATACTAGATCATTACTCTTTTTGATATGTATATGTATTTATATATGCATGCACAGATACATTTGCTTAACAGGTCAGCAAGCATGGAAGAATGATGGATTCATTCCTTTCTTTCTGTTAAGATTTCTAAATACTTCACATCCAAAGAAAAAAGAAAAATTTAAATGTTGCTCTATAAACTTCTTAAACACCCCTGCCATACAAAGTAAAACTAAGTCTCAGCTCCAAAAACTAAAATAACTTGTCTGCTTTAAGACCAAGCATTCCCCAAAGCTGGCTTTTTGCTAAACCAATGTAATTAAAAAGCTCAGCTTTTGAGCTCTAAAAAATCTTGCTGTCTGTAATTGTGGTAAGTTATGGCTTAACAGTTCTAAATTATTAGTTATGAAAAATCCTTTCTAATGGTGCACAAAAGTCATCATTTTTAAGGGAAAAAATAAATATAATTTTAAGGAGATCAAGTAGCAAGGAATATGAGATCCAAGAGTTAGACATATTGAGAAAACATAAATAATTCAAGGTTTAAAATGTTGATTTAATATTATTCTGGGAGAAAGAGGTTTCACTAAATTTCATAGCAATCTATCCCTTAATCTCAACCACTTTCTAAGAGACTGTGATCTCTCCACAAAACCAACATATTTCTAAGAGTCATGGCAAAACTAACACAAGAGTGATAATTTTTTCTTTTGGTTCTTAATCTCAGACTTGCCTAATTTGACTAATTTGGCTGATTTGTCCCAGGAAGTGAGAAGAATTAATACAGTCACCTGTTCAAAATTTTAGTTAGTCATACTTTAGTCATACTTTAAATATAAAAGTAGATTTTTTAAAATATGCAACTTTCCTGTATGTGAAGTAGAATTTTAAACTAAGATAACAGAAATCTGAATTTGAATGTTTTTAAATTTGCTTGATCAAGACTGTTAATGGATCCTTCCAGAGAGACTGAGAAGATCAGAAATGTTTTAAAAATAATAACTGTAATTAGGGTTAAGTTTCCTTGTTTAAAAACTGCTTATTTGAGTAACCTTTAATTGTCTTATATTTCATTTCTGAAGTTGAATATTGTTCTTTTCCATTTGTATATATGCATTAATTCAATTGGCGAGCACTTGGAAACCCAGCCAAGGGATGCAAAAGCTAAACATAATGAAAAGTTTATGAGGAATTTTCATAATTTATGAATTTTCATATCTTAGGAAAACTTTGATACATAAACAGCAAAATAAAAAAAGTTTCAGAAATGTGTTTAAAATCAACTATTAAACTAGTAGGAAAAATTGTTTTCTTCTCACATTACTGCTAAAAATTTCACTGGTACTTAAGAGTTAGCAATGGATTTGTGCATTCCTTCTGTAATACTTTAAATTGCTGTCAAGGTCATTTGGAACCATAAGCAAACGTACCTAATTAATATTTCAGGCAACAAGACATAAAAGATGCACAGAAATCCTTTATTTGGTAATCAATGTGGAGATAACAGACTGTTGAAAGCTTTGTTGTTTTGAAAGATTCTTCTTATATTTGGTATAACAGAAACTCTGTTTTAAAATCAAGGCACATTTAATCTATCTGTCAAACCTTTTCATCCCAGTAATTGAGAACATGGACACATCATCAATCCAGTATTTCATTAGTCTTCTTATATAGTCTATACCAGCTCATTTAGGCACCCTCATGTTTTTGCGTATGCCCCATACTTCTGACATCTGGGATGATGGATATTCTTGTAAACAACATAATTAGTGGTTAGAACTAGAAGAACCTCCCATTTTCTGCAAAACAGCAAAAATACCTCTACTGAATACTGGGAATGCACATGAAATTCCATGGAAAGTAGCTTTCAAATAAATTAAATTGAAAAATAAAAAAAGACTCTTTATGGTCGGATTTTAAGAGAGAGTGCCCAACTAAGGAAATACAAGAGTTCAAAGAGTAATATGTTAATGTTCACCAGAAGTGTAACAGGAAAAGAATTTGAAGGAAGTGCAACAGGAAGGAATTTGAGCAAGCTCACAGCAATAGCACCTAAAACCACAACAATCATGGAGAAAGTCCACCAAGCCTGGTTAGTTATTATGTGTGAACAACATTACCACAAGAAAAGAAATTTGTGTTGAAAGACATGCCCAGACTTTCTCTTTATTTCAACAGTGTTGCATAGTTCTGACTGAAAACTTTCTGTGGAAGTGCAGTGAAGGATGATACTTTACTTTTTTTTTTTCATGTAATAATAGAAACACCGTGTGACATACTCATTACCACAAAGATGTCACAGACATCTTGTGTTTAACTATAAGAGAAAACTTAAGTAATCCCAAATGCTGTTATGTGGCTGTTGTTGGCAAATATGAACACTTGCTAGTAGGCCATAGAATCATTATTGTAAACATGAAAGCAAATGCACTGGAGGAAACAGGTAAAATATATTGTTGTGGATTTGCTTTCTATCACAGATCAGCTCATAATTTTTTACAGAAATAAAAACTTTTCAGCTGTATGGTAGCCAGAACCATTGCTGTATTCTGAGATTTTCCTTTTTATGTTTTCTACACTTTATTCATTTTTTTTTCCTTTTAGTCAGTAAGGGAGAATTCCAGAAGAAGCCTGTGAAAAGCTCTTAATGGCAGATAATGTTTAAGGGGAATTGCCCTCCCTGTTTAAGAGATCAGGCCGTCCATTTGAATGCAAAGTAACCAGAAATTCATAAAAAGTTATGCACATAGAAAAAGGATTGTAGAAGCTGAAAACATTAATTACTATGGAAACAAACTCATTTATGACTACAAAAGAGTTCACATTGAGTATGCTAAAGTAATAATTGAAACTCCTTTTTTAATATCAGTAATATTTTAATGCAAAGTGATTTTTATCCAGTTGAGTTCTGTTGAGCCAAATATTTTTGCTTACATTTTTATTTCTACAGTAGGGAAAAAGAAATACAAGCTTTTAAATATGTCATATAGCTTGAAGAATAATCATCTTTATGAAGCTTCAAGTATGTTAATTGTCATATGTGTTTGAAAAGTTTTTGTCTGTAACTTCTTGAAACTATTCTCCAATTCTCTTTTATTCATTTAAAAAAATACCTTTAATGTAAAACGAAAGTGTTGGTGGCTCTCTTATGAGTAACTGTATCCTCTGCAATAAAATGTGCAGTGAGCCTGCTCCAATTTAAGAGAATAATTCAGTAGCCTTTTGTAATGGTTCGGACTGCATCTAACAGCTTTTTTCGATGAGCTTTTCCATAATATAGTAAGCTGAAATGTGTTGTGTTGGTTTGTGGCAGTATTTCACTAACTGTATGTGGTGGAAAGTGAACTTACAGTAATGTATTGAAACAGGAAAAGGATGAATTTTACAGGGTCTGCTTTATTAGCAACAATTTTCATCTAGGTTCACTGGCCACATGGGGATCCATCTGCTGAAATTAGTCTTCGAAGGGTAAAGCTACAGCCCAGCCTGTCTAGCTGTATTAAGGTAACAGACTACAAAAAGGGCTGGAGCAAGAAATTTCCACTTCAGGGCTGGTGAACAGTAAAAGAATGTGTCTGCTGTTGGCAGTATCAATCCTTCATCTCTTGACACGTCATATAAAGTCTGTAGAGCAAAATGAATGTGTCAGTGTAGCACAGTACTGCTGGTTTAGCACAGTGAAGTGCTGTGGTGTTTCTGCGTGTACCGGTACTCAGGAAACTAATTCCTCCAGGATACCTGGCTCCATACTCTGCTTGCAGGTGCATAGTGACACCTTGCTGATTCTTCTTCAATTTAGTTGGTGTTCCTGCTAGCTAGAGAAAGCTGGCACAAGTGTCCTGCTTGCACCTTCCTACTGCTAGCAAGGAAGATTGCTTGAAGATTTGGCCCTGGACCTTAGAGGTACTTGTCTTTGCACAAAGATTTATTTAATCCTACTTGCAGTTTTTTCAGAGTTCTCAGAAGAAGGAAGGCCTTAAATCTGTGCATTAGATGGTCACTGATGTATAACTTAAAGAGCATTAGGATTTTAAATGCCCATGAATCATATTATTTGAACGGTGTTCTGGTTCCTTTCTTAACAAAGAGAAAGGGTCTCACTGCTTCAATTGTCATCAATACAAGCAAGTATTTGTACAGCACATCCTGTAAAAACAGCTTCTGAAAATTCTCTTTGTTTAGTGTCACTACGTTTATTATGTCTTAAATATTACCCTAATTTTAGAGGGAGTACTGGTGAGATTGCTTGCAGATCCCCTAGCGTGGCTGCAGTATTCTGTGCAGAGCTCCAGGACAGTACAAAAGAAAAAAAAAAGACTGCTAAAATAAGTAAAACCAAAACCAAGAGACAAACAAACAAATAAACAAAAAACGTAACTGAGAAAACACCAGCTAAAAAGAGGCCTGTGTTCAGAAAATGTGTTTTAAGTTCTTTACATCCTAGCAGCGATGGAAAATTCAGACAGGAATTGAGAGCCAAATTCATCGTCAGTGAAGCTGTGATGAATTCTTCGCAGGTTTTACAACTGCATCACTCTGTAAAGAGCCCTCAAGTAAGGAAAATTAAATATATATATAGATGGAGGAACTCATCCCCCTCCCCCCCCACATGAATTCATCCTTAATAATCCACTGAAACTCATAAAACATAAACCACATCAATCCCCCTCAGTACAAAACTAGTTATTAAATGCAAACCCCAATATACCATAAAGCTCAAAAGAAAATGGGAAAATGACACTAGCAATGCGCTGTGAATGTGAATGTTATAACATATGGAGGACAAGTTTATAAAACAGCAAGACATGCAGATCTAAAATTAACACACTTCAAGCTCCTGTGGAGATTGTACTGGACTTCAGAAAAGGGATACTAATTATGTTTAAGAGACTCTTATGAATCTTGGGGACATAAAAAACAAGCAGTGTGTTCCTGCAGTGCACTTAAAGGTCTAGATTTTGGTGACACTGCAGTTTAAATTCAGTGGAAAATGCCTGCTTTCTCTTTGTTGCTTCTGCTACTTTGGAAGAACCTCTCTATCCCATATTGAGTAGATGACTCCTTGGGGACATGTTCCCCAAAACAAGAGAACTATTACTGTAATAGTCTGCTCTTCTGCATCAATTTAACTTATTGTGAAAACAATAAGATTAATATGTTTGTTTATAGAGATTTTTAATCCTTCTTGGTTGGCAGATAGAGCTGCTCCCTTGCACCGGTAAAGGGAATTGGTACCATACCGTCATAGAATCTGATTTATAACATACATAATGTTACAGTTCACATTTGTTTGAAAATTTAAACGGCTACTCAAAAAAAAAAAAAAAAAAAAAAAAAAAAAAAAAAAAAAACAAAACCCCCACCTGACTGATNAAGAAAAGCAAAAAGACATACAAGAGCCCATCCTGACTGATACTTGTCCCAGGTACCGACAACTTTGTTTGAAATTTTGAAGGGCCTTTCATCACTGTAGCAGAAAGCCTCATTCTAACCAGGAGGAAGCTCAGACAGTTTGCACATTGCTTCTGAAGTCTGAACTGAACTGTCCAGAGATGTTCTTTGGCTGTTCTCATGCAATTTCTGTTGCTGTTGGCCTACTGCCTTCCCTGAATTATGTGACCAGTTCCATAAAAATGTACTTAACTTTCCAGGTTGAGTGGGGTGTTCCTTGTAAGTTTTACAAAAATGACAACTCCCACACCCAAACTTATTAGGAATGTAATGACCCATCGACTTTCAATAAGTATTATAGTTGCTGCAAATAATACTTTATCTACTGGAGTTCAGCTATGTAGGTGTCAGACTGTCCACACTTTTCTTAGCCCTATAATGAAGGTCAGTAGAGCAACTAAACCACATGATAAATTTTAGCCACAGTTGATTTGTCCGCCTGCCATGCTCCTGTTTCCCTCATTATTGTTCTGAGCAGAGTCAGTGAACTGTTTGTAGTAACACCCGGACACCCTAAACACCAGGCGGTCAAAGGAGCTAAACAGAGGGGAGCATTTTATCCTCATATGTTTGCAGACAGCCAAACAGCAAGAGCACAAGGCCTTGGCACATCTCCATCTGCAAGAGGACTTGTTCACGGGTGTTGAAACAAGCAGAGTTTCCTTCTTGCTGCACACTTCTATACTGCAGACTGGAGTTCACTGGAGTGCTACCACGCAGATTCCTCTCTCGTTGGTGCTTAATTTATCTTCTAACTAGTCCCTCATGTTGCTGAGCAGCTGTTGTTCACCTTTGGTACTGAAAATCATACCTTCAGGGCATTATTGATAAGGTCAATCGGCGTTTTAGGCACTTAGCAGTTCAAAATTTTTCAGATGTTTAAACAAATGAAGAATATAAGTCTTGCAAACTTATTAGTTTGTATGGGGTACAATTTACTGGTATATGGGAAGAAATATTTTTTGCAAGTCTTTTGCCCCCACACAAAAAAAGGGCTCTTGGTTGACCTGACATTTTGAGAGTTATAAATAACAGTTAAAACCAGTGTTACTTTAATCCATTCACTTGTTTAAAACATTCATATCACCACTTTCAACATTATTTTTGTAGGAGAAGCTGATTACAATCTCAAAGTAACTGAGCATCCCTTGAAAAGATCACAGTGCTTTCATTAAATTAACTTGGATGGAATTTAGGGATCTCTCCCTGAACTGACTACACAGTGGTTGATTTTGAGAGTGGCACTTCACTTGCTTATTTTTAGAAATGTTCCAAGACAAAAAGAAATGTTTATTTCAACTAAAACTGATTATTTCCTTCAGTTAAGCTTTCTCAACAAATTAAGTTTGTTTAATCTAAAACTATTTTATCTCTTCAGCCAACTGGAAAATCAATGATTCAAGAAAAATCTGTTTATTTAGCTGAAAGGGACTGAATAGCACCCACTCACCAAAATTATAAATGACATATTTTTAGTCCCCTAAATTTTTGCTAATGTACTGGCTCTCATTGCTTGAAGTAAAAGTCAGCCTCTTTGATTCCCCCATGTTAAATATTCACCTATTCATTTTGTCACATTTTTTCCTAATACTTCTAATTATATAAAAGAATACCTGAGGAAAATCTGAGAAGCAATGTAATATCTGAAAGTTTCTGGTATAGCTAATGTTGTAGTGCAGGTCTCAAATTAATCCACAATAATGTATTAATAGAACTATATTGTCTGATACTAGGTCATTGTAGCTAAGAATGTCTGTCAAGATGCCAGTTGGAAAACTTGAAAAGGAATATCCAAAACCAGTAGATGGAGGACAAACACTCCACCTGCTGACTTCCAAACCCATAGATATCAAACTAGTAACAGGCATAGACAAGGAACATCGTTCTTTTGCCAACTACATGTGATAGTCTCATTCCTTCACCTTTAAACTCCTATTTAACAAGAACTGTCTCATAATGAGGAGGCAGGGACTGGTAATCATTTTATACTAGTACAGTCTGATTGTTTCTGAGTTGCAACACCTCTCTGAGCTGCTCCTGAGAAGTGATTATGGATCACTGCTTTCTCAGGCAGGTGCCTTCATTCACTTAGAACATCCTGCTTCTCTATAGAACAGAAATTTACTGGTCTTTACACAGCTTTATACTCCTATCAGTTATATACTTTATTCAGTAATCAAACACAGAGCTCAAAAGTAGTGCCTCTTTAGGAGTTAAGGTATTTTCATCCTGATTTATTGTCAATAACAATACACTGTAGGGCAGTCCAGCCCCAGACAGAAGCTTGAAATCCAAGTAAGTTTTCAGGCTTCTTTCACAGAAGTTAAAAATTGCCTTCAGATTTTGCATGCTGATTCACAGTGGCAGGGACTGTTACTTTACTGCACCAAACTTATAGTTATGGCGACAAAGTCATCCATGTTCAGAAAGAGAACTTTAATACACAGTAGAGTTCTGTAACAATCATAACCAAGGACATCTCACTTTGTACAGAATCATTTGCATTTGGTAACTAAATAAGGACAAATAATGAAATCCTAAATCCTTCGACAAAGGCATGTATTTTCCTTGTTTAAAGATAAAAGGTCTGATTCCTCATTCACAAGCTCATCATTGAGCCAAAAATCATGGAATGGAGGATGCCCTGCAGACAGACTAAACACATGTGTTCTATTGGCTTATTATTTCATTCACCTCACATTCTTGCAGAGAACATACATATTCTTTTTTTTTTTTTTTTTAATAGAGTAACTTCATCTGCATTTTGAGACTGCTTCTGACAAGCTGTGCTTTGTTACAAGAAGAAATGCTAAGAGTAGAAAGAGGGCAACAAGGGTTCGTTTGCCTTTGTGTAGAAATCATTGCAACTAGAACTCAAGAGCAGTCTCAGAGTATTGCCATGTCAAGGCGGGATTGGCAGCTAAGACCGTTGCAGCTGCAGTTTGAGGAGCCCTGGAACCACTCCTACCTCACACCAATTAGCAGAAAAATGAATAGCCTACCTGACATCTTGTAGAAAGGAGGCACAAGCTCCTTCACCCTTCTTTCCTCATTTGCCACAAACCTCCGCTCATCTCTATGCGGACCTGGGGGTTCTGGGTACACATATGAGTTTCCTTCCATGGAAATGGAAAGTGGTTTTGCAGCAGGTGAAGCTATAATATGGTCATGCATAAGGTCAAGTATCATGACCTTGTGTGATTTCAGCTGTTCAGCAAAGACTGGCAGCTGCAGTAAGAGGCAAACATAGGAGTGCAATTCTGGAGACAGTTTTTTAGTGAGGTATTTTAGCAGGTGTCTGTGGCATATTGCAATATGACCAAAAAACTTCTAACTAAGATCTGGAAGTGGCACTATATAACAATGCATTGTCAGGATCAGATCCTTAATAATCCTTTCATGACCACACTGTTTCAAAGAAGTTAAATAAATTCAAAAGCAAATGCTTGTCAAAATAGTCTACTAGTAATTTCAGCATTTATACCTCCATAGAGCAGTTTAAGTCCTTCTGACACCCCAAACATTATTTAGGATGATTTTTAAGTTTATGCCATTTGAAAAATCTGAGGTGGTTTAGGCAATTATGGCACCAGAGGACTTAATGTGCCTTATAACCATACACTACTCTGAGGACTTCAGGCAATTTAAGCACTTATGCCATCATAAAACAGTTTAAGTGCTTAGACTATCTTGAATGTTTGAGGTGGCGTGCAAGTTCATACTACATCATCTAGGATGATTTGAACAGAAAATTCTTTGTCAGACTACTATCTGAGAGTGATTTAGAAATTACTTTAATTTTTTTTAAGTAGAATATTACATGATAACTAGATACAACTTCACAGAAATTATAGAAATGCTTTTACATTATTGTTATTGCAGAGTTAGTTCAAGCCAATGTTAGCACATTACCACTGCTGATCAGTACTGTTCTCTAAAAATACAACACAGGCTTTAAATTCTACACACAGCAAGATTTCTGAAATCAGGGACCAGCTGGTAGTGGACTTTTTTAATTGAGGTTCACCTAAAGTTTCCAGCATTGGTTATAAAAATCATAAAATAAAACCTGCTACATACTTTTCTATGCATTATGTATACATTAAAATGATAGAATCTACAATACCTACATCTTTCAAAATATGTCCACCTCTGGTTGAAATGAAAATATTGAATTTCAGTCACATAAAGGAAAATTATCTTTTTTAATGAAAACAATATGCCCTTCAGAAACCATTCATGTTCAGTGTTCTAAGAGTCAGCATGCCATGATATTACATACCAGTCTGTCTCCATCACTGCTGCCATCAAAGTAATGAACTGACAAGCAAAAAAGTGTTAATAACATAGGCTAACATTATTTTCAGATGGCACAGACACAAAAATTACCATCATTCATCCTTTTGTCTGCATGTGACATCCATATATTCACAGAATCACAGATTATGATGAGTTGGAAGGGACCTACCTTGATCACCACGTCCAACCCTTAGCCCTGCACAGGACCCTTGCCTTCTGTAACAAATGTGTAGGGAACCCTGTAAAATTATACTCAGGTAGAAAATGACTAGGCAACAAATGACTGCAAATAAAAGCATGAAATCTCAACACTGTCCACCTTATTGGCCACATTGTAGTGGGATACAAAAAAAAGGCTTGATGAATAGAGCACATCTTTCTGTCATCTCTGTTAGTGGCACTACTTGGTAGGAATTGTACAATTGTACAGCAAGCTTACAGTGTTTCAGCAGTTAACTGAAATCAGCCAAGGATACTAGGGGATTCATTGGCTAGAATGTGCAAAGAGGGTATTTCAGTCCCACATCTTAGTCATACTTTCAGACTTCCTAAAATAGGTATTTTCTTTCACCTTTTTATTCACAATCTGTTTTATTTGCTAACATCTAAATAAAAATATGACCAATATGCTGATACTTGTTCAGGCACTAGTCTTTCTTTGAAGACTAAAATAATCCTCCTAGATCTAGAATGCAAAGTACTAAGCCACACTGGGAAAATTAGCTTCACTGAAGCTCGCATCATGAAAAGAAATCAGATGTTGCTTCAACACTCAGCCACTGATCTCTTCTCACCATCTTTTACCAGCTGTCAGAACCTTATGACAGTATTTCTACAAACACATATTAACCAACATTGTCTTATTATGCTTTATTTTTTTATTGATACTAATGAAACCAAATCACTCCAGCAAACAACAGAATATTTACTACTCTTCTGGCTAAATAATATCATGGAAATTTTTGAACAGGCTTTCAAGTCTTACTGGCAAAAATGCATTCATACACACAAAGAAAGACCTGACCAGATCAAAAATTCTGTCCCTATAAAAATAATATGGGATGTCCTCTGAGCANTTCTTTTTCTCTTCATTAATCTGTCACTAATTCAATCTGTGAAGGCTGTGTCATAATCATATCTTACATTTCTCCCCATTAACGTGAAACGAATTACATTTTTCATTTCAGAAAGACTCCACTACTGTTTCTGTTGCTGATAACAAGTTCATAAGACCATCCAACCTCCACCCCTAACTTAAAGACACTTCTTGAAAACATAGAAAATAAATTATACAGAAAATAATGAAGGCATT
>VXBX01007248.1:130694-142667 GCA_013400415.1 Scytalopus superciliaris
AAAAGAAAAATATAATTATAATGAAAATTAAAACCTGAAAATGTGTATGATTTAAGCTAAAAAAAAAAAAAAGATCTTTAGCTTGGTGCAGAACTAATATTGTTAAAGTTACAATGAAGCCACTTCTGAGACATGATTGCTTGAAAGATTAATAATACCAGACACTTTCGCACACAGAAATCCTTTCATATTCATTGGCAGTTGTCAAAATTGTTACCATCTGATGACTGCTTCCCATTTGAAATAAAGTGGGTTTGGTGGTCTCAGTTCTCATTTCATGAAGCCCTGATCCACTTCAGAAAATTTAACAGCATTTGACACTGAATGACAAAAGAGCCAATCTTGGCCATTTAAACAACCCAATTACGTTCTCCCTGCTAAACATACCAAATTCAGACTTGTGTTGTTCATTGGCAGGTTGCAGAATCACGCACTATAACAAGGCTTTTGCTGGTGTAAAGATTTTTATTCTCCAGGACCACGACTCTAAAACTGAAATATTACCTAAAATATGATAGTGAATTTATCAGGGAGTAATAATGTCTGTGTAATCCATAAAGTAATAATGCCAACATTTGCACACTCAGTGACATTTGATTCCATCATACATTTCTAATTTTTGATCTTCAAATTCATTTTGCCATTACAAGGAGTGAATCTGTTGATCGCAGACATACTGTCTCCAGTACCAGAACACTTGCAATGTTAATAATGGCAGAAATTTTAACTGTCCCTCAATCTACAGTTCATTTTCTGATTTGTTTGATTACCTAGAACTGTCCTGAATAATCCTGAGGTGTCTGTGTTAGGTTTACATTACTTCAGTGAAATTAGAGGAGATCAGTATGTTGAAGCAGCTGGTACTTGGTCCCCACAACTACATTATTTACACTCAGAGCCTTTGCTTCAGACACATTTAGTCTGGTCTCCTGGTATAGTGAGTTACTATATAAGTGTAGCAAGGTTGTCCCAAAAAACAGTCAAACCCTTAAACTCCAGTGAAAAGTTGGAACACATCTGGTACACACCTGGAATGAGGTTTGCACTTTCAGGCATTTCTTTAAGAAAATTACTTCACGCACACCAAAGTTCTGTGAATTGAACCAACTCTCAGTAACTGGAAATGATTGAGAGATTCGCTTCAAAATGCACTACTGCTCCAAATAAAATGCTAACTCTGAGGCAACTAACATTGATCCCAAAGTGGATACCAATAGATCTAAGTGATGCAATAAACGGATTAAGAAAACCAGCAAAACCAAAAATAAAATAGCTTCGTGCATACTGAAGCTGCAGCAAAAAAATATGGTTTTCACCTTCTGTTTTAAGCAGTCAGATATCACAAGAGAAATTCCATACATCTGTTCACTATTAGATTGTGTAGCTGCTTTCTCCCCAAACACTTCCTCACAGGGTATACAACTGATCATTAATGTTATACTTTCCTTTTGGACAGGACTTAGATGTTATGAAGAGCTGTGTTTTTAATGTTATTCTAAAATCTCTCACTGTAACAGTGCCTCCAGGGTAAAAGTCTCCTTTCCTGTGTTGCTTTTGTTTTCAGTTTGCAAATTTACAGAGGAAGCTGTACCTTCATCTTAGTTTAAAAAAGTCATACACAAACAATGCTTGCCTTTTATTTAGCATTGCATCCAGGTGAAGGTTCATTACTGAAAATGAAACCCTAGAGCCGTAATTCAGTTTGTAGGTCATGCTGCCTAGAATGGCTTTGTTCTGAAAGATGATTAAGCAAACATGAAATAGTCTTATTCAAGATATTGTCTGAACTTGATATGATAAGCTTCTACTTTGTCAAATCTAGTATGATAACATCAATATGTGTGTTTCTCCCTATTTAGTCATTGCATTTCTTTATTTTAATTTCAGAAATAAATTCAAATCTTCCACAGCAGAATACTAGCAAAGTCATATAACCACTGATTATCATCATCAATAGATATTTTTCAAAAAACAGAATTTCATTGCTATCACTGCAATTTCACACTAGTCTATTTCTGACCTGAAAGTTAAGATAGGTAACTGTGATGGATCATGTTTTGCGTTACTGTGACTTATCTATTTATCCAAGGGTTAAGTGAATACATGTCTCTTATACTTCTTGACACATTTGTAGCTGCTGGTTGATGTTTTATTAAAGACAGAAATATTGGTATATAAATTAGAAGCAGATAAAAAAACCTCCATGTATCTATCCATATCCCCACATCCACAGCCACAGCATTCAAGAAGCCCTCAGTATGAACAGCTGAAAAAAAGAATGGGATAAACAAGATTTCTCCATGCAACACATTTGCTAGGGACCACAGATGACCAATGATAACATCAGTAGCAGAAGACAATTCCAGAACTTCATCTACTTGCCACATCTCGACCTCCAACAGGGTAATAGGTTCACCATAGGAAAAAGGGCAACTATGCTGTGATCATTGACAAATCCTTTCTTGCCTGACATTATCTCAGAGAGCCACCTGGAGTTAGTTTACCTCCTTCCTTGCCCTTGGTCTTTTGCAGATGACCAACATGACCTTCTAAAGGACACCAAAAAAAAAAAATAAATCAATCTCTTCATTTAAGGTTGCTGTTCTCTACCAAACACATATCTGTCAATATCAGATATTACTTTTGTTTGCATCTGCCCTTGCCACAAAGCCAAAACATTTATTCTTTCTAAAACTTATTCCTCTGTTTTTTCTGGTTTGCTAGAATAGTTTTTTTTCTGATTTTCTGTTGGTTTATGTGCTGTAACAATACTGCCACTGACAGTGTCTGTAGTTGGTAGATTAATAATTTGAATTGTGGAAAAACTAAGACCATTTTGACTTCCTTTAATTAAACAAATTCTATGCATTCAATTTTTCATTAGATTTAGAGTCATAGAATGACAGAACTGTTAAGGTTAATTTTTTTTTCCTACTATCTAACCTAAACCTCCCCTGGCACAACTTTAAGTTTTTTCCTCTTGTTTTGTCACTGGTTGCCTGTAAGAGGAGCCCAACCTGCAGCTGGCTAAAGCATCCCCTCAAGCATTTTTAGAGAGCAATAAGCTGAGCCTCCTTTTCTCCAGACTGAACACTCCCCATTTCCTCAGTCCCTCCTGATAAGGACTTGTGCTCCAGACCCTACACCAGCTCCATTGCCCTTCTCTGGATACGCTCTGGCACCTCAATGTCCTTCCTGTAGTGATGGGCCCAGAACTGGACACAGGATTTGAGGTGTGACCTCATTAGTTCCCAGTGCAGACAGACAGTCACTGCCCTAGTCCTGCTGGCCACACTATTGCTGATGCAAGCCAGGATGCCCTTGGCCTTCTTGGCCACCCGGGCACACTCTGGCTCATGTTCAGTTGATGTCAGCAAGCATCCCCAGATCTGTTTCCTTCAGGCACTTTCCAGCCACTCTTCCCCAAGCCTATAGAGCTGTAGGGAGTTGTTGTGACCCAAGGGTGGGACCTGGCATTTGGCCTTGCTGAACCTTCTGCAATTGTCTGCTTGACAGCTAAATGTAATTCCAATCACCACCACTCTCTAGGCTTGGACATCCAAACAGTTTTTTACCCAGCAAAGAGAACATCTGGCCACACCTTGAGCAGCCAGCTTCTTCAGCAGAATGCTGTGGGAAACAGTGTCAAAGACTTAGTGTCAAAGTCTAGATAGATGGCATGTCTGGCCTTTATTTCATGCACTAAGCAGGTCACTTTGTCATAGAAGATCAACTTGGTCAAGCAAATCCTGCCTTTCCTAAACTCATGCTGGCCGGGCCTGAACGTGTTGTACTGTGCGTGTTGCATGATTGCATGATGATCTGCTCCATGACCTTTCTCAGCACCAAGGTCAGACTGACAGGACTGAAGTTCCCCAGATCACCCTTCCGACCTGTCCTTGTAGATGCGTGCAGCGTTGGTCAACCTCCAGTCACCTGGGACCTCCCTGGTGGTCTAGGCCTTCTGGTAAATGTTTGGAAGTGTTTATTTTTTTAATGTATAAAGCATTGGCTCTTTAAAATAAAGATTATCACTATAATTTCGATCTTCAAGAAAGGTCATTCTTCTGTAAGTCTGCATGTGTTCATGTAACCATCCTATCCATCTAAATTAGTAAACATATTTAAAGTGAAATACTGATGTAAAACACCTTAGTGTTCTTGAGACCAAGATCAGTTTTCCATTCTGTGCTTCTGTGCCTCTTTTCAATGATCTAGCAACTGATTCTGAACAGAACAGTGCAAAGCTTGGGATACCTACATTTCTAGGTGTACATACACCTCTTGCACAGGCTTTGTGAAGACATGACCACACAAAAAAAAAATCCAAATCATTCTGGCTAGACACCTCTTCTTTGCATTGGCAAATAAAGAATCTCCATTGACACAGACATGGTATGATAGACAATACACTTTCTTTTTCCTCTTTACTAGATCATTTGTCCTGTTTCCGGTGAATCACAGCTGCATTATGCTACTTCAAAGTAATACTGACTCCTTACTGCAAACTTGAGTCTACAACAAACAACTTTGGACTGACAGGTCTTTCAAAATATGAAAGAGGATGAAAATACATGAGGGTATTAGGCAAAACTCAGCTCTATTTTTCTACAAAACTACATGAAAATTATGATATAAAGCAATGGGGAACAAAGGACCTGGAACACAATTGTGTCAATCATTTTGTTCCTTTTCTGTTATGTGCAATAGTCTGTATTTAGGCTGTTATTTGTAATGTGGTATTCTTAAGAAAAATAATTACGCTACAGATTTTATGTGCTGAACCTAGATGTATTGGCTTTGCCTCTTGTCCTTTCTTATAAGTAGTACTGCACATGTATTCTCATTCAGAAACTGTTTGCAAGGAGGTCTTGCAACTGAACTCAAATAGGAACAGCAAATTCTTAATTGCTACTCTACATGAGATACAATATGGAGGGTCTTTTTTTCTGTTCTGCTAAAACAAAAATATAAAAAATTCTTGCAAGCAAAGGGTTGTTATCCCAGCATTAAAATAGTTCTTGTTTAATGAAAGGATTCTTTGTTAATTGTCTTTTTTTTCCAAATACCATTGTTTCAATACCAGTCTGACAGACCTCTTTGTACTGTACAATATATGTCATTCCAGATATCCTTAAGAGCCACAAACCAATAGGGAAGATTAATTTATTGGCCTATAGGTGAAAAAATAATAGTGGTTTAGATCAGGTATAAACAATTCTTTTTCTAAAAACTGAATATGTTTTATCAAAACTCTTGAGCACCAGAAATAAATTTTCTTCATTGTTTTTGTTTATATTATTATTTACAAAATTTTGTAAAGCAGTCCAGTATAAATAAAGTACCAGGAAAAAAGGATTCATTAACCTAAATTACCTATATTATACAGAACTGTAGCATTGTTGAACTACTCTTTATGCTCTGGTAATCAACACTCCTGTGGAAAGCTTGAGTGAAAAAAGCCTTAGGAATTAAAGCTAAATATATAGCATACTGTGTTGGTAGGGACTTCACTTAATAGAGCAGTTCTCTGTATATTGAATTGTAAAGATAAAAGGTACTTTCTGACTATTTGCCATTGTAATTACACTATCAGATAGTTTTAGAGAACATACAGTGGAAAAGTGTCCAAAATGTAATGCATAATAAGCAACAAATTAATTAGTTATCTAGCTTTTCAATCACAAGGAAAACACTGTTCTTCATGCTATCTTTCTGACTTGTTGACCTTTTATTTGTAGTATCAGTCTGGGCCATTTTACTGCATGTGCCAGGACAGACAGACAACAATTTGATGGGCCATCTTGATATCTCCGTTCTTCAATTAAGGGGCAAATCTGGGGAGAGAAATAACTGGGGTGGTTTTGTTGTGCATTTCCCAGCATTAAATTCATGAAAACTTCATACTCTTCTATCCCAAACAAATCATCCTTTGAGTCAAGTGCAATTTGTAGAAGCACATAAATAGAGTCTGCATATGCACACACCACAGACAAACATAAAAGAGTTTTAAATCTTGCCCTGACAAATTAATTCAGTGGCACTGTCAGATATTTTATGGAATGATATTTACTAATGTTTATAATTACAGTTTTAATAACAAGATAAAAAGCTTCTCAAGCTTGTTTGTAGCCTACCTTTTTGGAAAAAGTTCCACCTTCTCATCCCAATTTGTGCCATGCTAAGTCAGTATTTCATGAGAAAAATAAATTAGTTGAGAAAGGAGAAAGTAGAAAGGGCAGCTATCAATATCTTTTTATTTTGTACTAACAGTGTTTTGGAGGCTGGGGTTTTTTTCTTTATTTGGGAGGGGATTTTTACTGAGGAGTTAAATATGTAAGTCCACCTTCTCTTGTTACTTACACCATCCTGAAATTTTTATCTCTGATTACCTTAGAAAAATAGAGTAATGTCACAATTAAAAGCTGACCACAAGTTGGAAATAGCACCAGAGGAACACTAGCATGAATATAACTCCCTTTAATTCTCATATCCGTATTAATAAAAACCTGAAAGAAGTAGGTGTACCTAAGAGCTCACAATCTCATTGAACTTTTGCAAGCATGTAACATTTTGACTGTACTCCCCACCAAAATAGTGAACTTCAACAAAAGAAAGGAATTGACTTTTCAAAGTGTAATATGCCAAATAGGAGAAATTTTATCTAAAGTAAGGTTATTGTCAGATGTCACAGAATCACAGAAACACAGAATATGCTGAGTTGGAAGTGGCCCACAAGGACCAGCAAGTCCCACTCCTGGCCCTACACAGGACCATTCCCAGGAGTCACACAATGTGCCTGAGAATATCATCCAAATTCATCTTGAACTCTTGGATTTGGTGCTCTGACCACTGCCCTGGGGAACCTGTTCAGTGCCTAGCCACCTTCTGGGTGAAGAAACTCTTTCCAATATCCAACCTAAACTTCTCTTGACACAACTTCAGGCCATTCACTTGAGTTCTCTCACTGGTCACTACAGAGAAGGAATCAGTGTTTGCCACTCTGCTTCCCCTTGCAAGGAAGCTGCAGACCATGATAAGACCTCCCCTCAGTCTCCTCTTCTCCAGCAGAATACACCAGGTACCTCAGCCGCTCCTCACATGACTTCTCCTCAAGGCTCTTCACCATCCTCGTTGCCCTCCTTTGGACATGCTCTAATGGCTTAATGTCTTTCTTATAGTGCAGTGACCCAAACTGTGAGGTGAGGCTGCTCCAGTGCAGAGCAGAGTGGGACAATCCCCTCCCTCGCCCAGTTGGCGATGCTGTGCCTGATGCCCCCCAGGACAGGGATGTCCCTCCTGGCTCCAGGGCACTGCTGACTCACATTCAACTGGCCATCAACCAGGACCCCCAGGGCCCTTTCCTGGCATTGCTTTCCAGCATCTCATTTCCTGGTCTGTCTGTACACCCCAGGTTGCCCATCCCCAGTGCAGAATCCAGCACTTGTCCTTGTTGAACTTCCTGGTTGGCAACAGCCCAACCCTCTGATGTGTCCAAGTCTCTCTGCAGGGTCTTCAAGGGAGTCAACAGCTCCTCCCAGTTTAGTGTCACCTGCAGGTTTGCTCAGTATCCCTTGCAGTCCTGCATCCAAGCCATTTATGAAAATGTGGAAGAGCACAGGGCCCAACATGGAGCTCTGCAGAACCCCACTAGTGACAGGTCTCCTGTCAGATGTCACCCCAGTCACTGTCACCCTCTGTGTCCAACCCATGAGCCAATTGCTCACCCACTGCAAGGTGTGTTTATCCAGATGGACAATTTTTCCAGAAGGATCCTGCCAGAGACAGTATCGAAAACTTCACTGATATCCAGACAGGTTACATCTACTGTCTTCCCTTGACCAACCAGGTGGGTTACCTTGCCATACAAGGAAATCAGGTTTGATAAGGAGGACTTTCCTCTCATGAAGCTGGTTGTGACCAATGACTGCATTGTTTTTCAGGTGTTTTCCAATACCTCCTAGAATATATGTAACTCTAAAAATAATTGTGTTTATTAGAACATGACTAGATTTTTGAAAAACTAATTGCAATGCTTCAACCATTATCCCCCCCACCCCTTAATGGAAAGTTAGCTGGGACACATTGACATTCACACTACTTAATATACTTTCTTTTATCAGAGCACTGAAAGGCCTCTTTAAAGTGCCAACTTTAGTGCTCAGAGCTTGGAAAAAGATTTTCTCAGGAGTAGCTAAGGAATTTCTCTCAGGAGAAAACTCTACAGTCTGTCCTGGCCTGTCTGGGGTGTTGGGTGTTAAACACCTATAATCCCATACGAAACAGAAAAAGTTATTAGCAAGGGAAAGACATTTTGTCTCTCTAACATCCCTACAGCCTGCTCTGAGTTGATTTCTTTCTCTCTTTTTAAGATACTCCAATCCTTTATTCCCTCTCTTTAGGAAGAACCACTCCTGGTGGCTGAGTCTGGGGTTAAATTGTCTCCTACCCTCTTCAAACACTGTAAGGCTAAGCAGTCATAAAGACTTCATCAGCTGATTTAAAACACAAAGGTGGTGAGCCATTTTCTCCTGATAAGGCAGTGTAAGGCAGTTGTCAAAACAATGTAGCATAAATAACGATCCATTGATTTTCACAGAAACATATGCAGAATCACTATCTCCTGACAGAATATATGTATAGAGACATGCTGATTAGGATTAACTTTAAAAAGACAAGCTCTCATTTAATTTCTAACTATCAATCTTGGTGGAGTATTTTAAGGTAGACAATATACTTAAATGCAGACACTGGCTTACATAAGAAATAGTGTTTGATTGAAATCTTGTCTGTTTTCCTTACATAGTGACAAAATGGGAAGAAAATTTCATGAGCACAGACTGAGTATAACTAAATTAATTCTTAATATACCTCCAGCGGTTTGTACAGCTTATGTTTTCCCATAGCCTCATTGTTATCACAGAGAGGGAAAAAAAAAACAATGAAGAAACTCACCATCCCTAAACACAAACTTTACAAATGTAACAACATGTTAGTTCTAGGTTGGACTTTCAGATCAAACTATTCTGTCACTCACACTAAGTCTCTTCTTTATTTTCAGTTTTAATGGATTGAGTCTCAAACCACCAGTTGTCAACATTTTGTCCATCAAGATCTACCTTCTTGAGATAAAAAGCAACATAGTCACACAAAGGTTTCATCTTGAAAACTTTATATCCAACCATCTGCTCATTACCCATGTATATGAAATCAATCTCACGAGAGAATTTTGGGATTAATTTTATTCCATGTAAGAGATGGAGACTTTCATCAGCAATTCAATAAAATCCACTAGATTATACATTCTATTGCATTTTTAACTCAAGAACACAGACTCCTATCTATAAAAAGGCAAACAAAAATACCAACACTCAGATTCACCAAGATAAGCTTAATTCCATACTGAAATCAAAGAATAAACATACAGATTTTTCTTACCTGCTCTTTCACCCACTCACCATATCTTTTTTTGTTTCTCTTGAGCATTGCTTTATGTATGTGATACTTACAACATGTAAGCTGATGTTGAGTAATCTATAAGATAGTGATTTTTTGAAGACAAAGATGAAGCTTCTAACAGGAAGCTAAAATGCTATTTTCAGAAGTCCTTGTTATGATACTCGCGTCCTAAACATCAAATACCTTTCAAAGATGTTTTCATTAATCAGCCACAAAGACCTGGAGTGTCATTCTCAAGTAATATGAAGAAAAGGCTTTCTGGAAGCATAACAATTATTTCAACAGATCCCAGAAAACAGTAGGGATATGAAGAAATAGTGGAACAATTTTATAAAGAAGCTTTCTGGTTTTGTGACAGGTTGGTAAAATGACACAAAAAAGATGCACCACTGAAAGAGTAGGATGAGTCCTAACTGGGCTATGTCTGGTAGCCACAGAATAAAATGTTGTTAGTTGTTTGTCTTACATACTGGTGCTGAGTGCACTTCTCTGTCATGTCTCACATCTCCCATAAGCAACAAGTTACATTTTAAACAACAAATACCTAAGATCCATTACTCTTTTTTCTAGGCCAGTAAACCACTGGGCAGGTTGCAGACACTCTTATCAAATAGTGGAATTTTCCTCTCTCTTCAACATCCGACCTCTGCAAGCCACACCTAAAATATGATTGTATTTTCTGATGTTTTACAGCTTGAATATTTCCTTGAGTGTGCCTATGGCACAGTGACAGAGTATCAAATCAGAGCTGACACAGCTAAATCCAAGAGGTACACACCTAGAATAATTCAATGCCAGTGACCAGTGCTAGATCAGGCTCCAGAGACTGTTCAACTTCAGTGTGACGGCACTGCATTTGAAAGTACCTCTCCCAGTTCTGGCGTGCGTTATGAGGTTTATACTGCTTCTGGTGTTCAGTCAACTCAGCCAGGACCAGGCCACCTGTTAAAAGGGAGAAAGTCATACAATTATTACTAACTCTGATAACTAATGAATAATTCTGCATCAAAATCAGTGCTGCTTTTTTTGAAGATAAGGTTCTCTTCAGATTCTCAGATGATGTCAGGGAACAGAAGAAATTTATTCTGTGACTTTGCTGTCTTTCTGTCACTTCTTTGCTGTTGGCTGTCCTGCACTGGAAGGTTTATAAAAAAAATAATCTAGTTGCATAACCTCATGTTTTATCCTATTCTAGACTAATCAAAGTGCATTCATGCTAATCTTAACCTCATCAAATTACAAGGTAAGTAATTTTCCTTCTACTCCTGGCATTGCAAAAGCCAGCCTTTCTACATTTACGAAAAGCTGTATGGCACACTGACACTTTATGTATGCAGCAGAAAGACAGCCAGACCATGACTTCTAGGTTGTCCTTCACGTTAAGAGGCTGAATGAACAGTTCTGTCTTTGCTCAGCCAATGCAGCAATTTCATTTCTCCGGTAACAGTTATACCTTTATGTCTCCAGTTCCTTTAGATGACAGTCCAAGTGCAAATGACATAGGAAAGCAACAATAAACTTCTAATGGGAACATTAGCTCATTCCAAAGAGGAATGATTTACCCCACACATCAGTGTAACACAACATTTGTCCTTCATTTTAGAGAGGGAAAAAAAGGAGGAGCAGGCAGAAAGAAGGTGGAATCACAGCATCAATATGAATATTTGCCACTTAAGAAACTAATCTAACAGTTTATCTCATGTGCATGGCCCTTTCAAGCATTCATCTTTAAAAAGTCTCTGCTAAAGAAGAAACAATGAACTTTTCTAGTTACTAGTTATGATTTTGTTCTCCTTCTGGTGAGCTCAATGCTTTCTAAGTATATACAAAACCAAGAAAACAGAGATTCTCAAATTTGATTTATAAGTGACAGTGATTTTATTTTCAGGTGTACAATTTAAGAAACTTTAAATGAGCCCTTTATTGCAGACTAAACATTGAACACTAAATTTCTTCTGCCTTCATGATGTGCTGTTGTGTTCTCAAAAAGAAGAAGGCACTCAGAATCACTGATTGATTTTCAAAATCTACTTCAACTTTACACCAGAGAACTGAGGTACCAAGAAGCAAAAGTGATCTGACACAAAAGCTGAAAAACAAAACAAATGAGCTGGACAAATAGTAACTACAATTATTTCTCTAATGCTGAATTTTAATACAGATCTTACATCAGTAGTCATATTTAAATTAGTTTACCTCCACATATCTTGCAGTATATAATTCCCTAAACAGATTTACTTTGGTGTAAGCAAAATCTAGGATAAGCTCTAAAACTCTTAAATTTTATACTGAATCGCAATATTTAAAACCTGGACTGACAACTTTGACATCGAATGTTTCCATTACATTTTTCTTTCAGTTTTTCTTACATTATGAATTCCTGTGCAATAATAATAATGTTGACTAGCAAATTATCACATAGGCAACTTTTCCACCAGCTGTTCTTTAGAGAAACACATTTCTCAGTTCTATTACTATTTTTAAATTGCTCTCCATGGAACAAAGTCACAAGAA
>VXBX01007248.1:146172-162612 GCA_013400415.1 Scytalopus superciliaris
ATACAGATACTAGAGACTCGACAAAGTTTGATTCAGAATTGTTTGACATTTAATAACTGTCTCCCTGAAAATAAGACATATCTGCAAGCTACAGCTGAACAGATCTTCCTAATTGAGTCTCTTAATTAGCAAAACAGTTTTCAGTTCCTATAATCTAGCATAACTAATATTCTACCAGCTAATCAAGCTGAGTTGTTTAAACTGGAGTGCAACTGCAGAATCCAAATAATCTTTCTTTGCATACGGATTTCTGTGCAGATTCTTCATTTCTGCACTTTTCTTTCAATAACCAATTGGATTTATATGTGCTTTGGGGGAAAGAAATTTAAATTTTAGCATAGATCTTAAATGATCTGTGCAAACAATGATCACTACTTTATCATAATAGACACTCCAAGTCAACAAAATACTTACTGTTGTAGCATTTGCACTACAGATGGTAGGCAAGGTTTATTATTTGTGTACTAGAGACATTTCTTCTGGTTTGGAAAGAATTGTGATCAGCATGATTACTGCTTTTTGCTATTAATTTTGAGGACTTTCAGATACTTCAAAAGTGTAATGGGTGAAAGGATACTGCAAGGGAAAGATTGCCAGCTGTAAAATATGTTATAGTACATCATACATTCCCATGTATTAAAAACATGGGAAAATTACTGACATGTAACAGACATGCCCAATATAAAATCTACATAATTTATGAAAATTTAATGTTATGATGGAACTATAATGAGTCTTTTAGGATATAATTGTGTGATCACTTGTACAGTTCAAATCACACTCTTCAAATTGACCATTACTACCCATTCTGGAAGACAGTCGCAAACAATAATTTCACCCACAATGAAAGTGTCTGCTAGAAAAAAGGACATTCATGAGTGTGCTTCACATCTTAATTCTACAGGCTGTCTTTGAAAAATGTATTAACAATTGGAGCTACAGTAGTCAAGAAACATAAAATACTTAGAAAATGAGAATATAATAGATTTGTTGTGGTGTGTCAGGATTTTAACCAATAGAAAATAAAAGGAAGACACTATGGTCATAGATGAAAATTGTTATAATTAAAAATAAATGCTCTCATCTTCACAAAGAACAGTGTCACGAGATATTATTTCGTAGGTAGAAACCACTCTAATTCCATCATATTTCAGCACATTTAACATACCATCTGACTCCAGCAGCCTCCCAAAACATGTGACTTCACTTGGTTTTTCACTGGGAATTGTCCCTGCCATTTGCCTTTTCCTGAATCATGCCTGAAAGTTGTTTGGGAAAATGCTTTTTGTAAACCATGCCAATGACCATGCTAAAAGTGTCCTGCTACCCAAGAGCATGCTATGGCACTGTTGAAATTAACAATATAGGTATAGCCAAAGGCATTACAGTAATGGATCCATTTGTTATAATTATGTCCAAATTAAAGCAACCAGAAGAAAAAAGAAAAACAAGGTTGAAATGTTTACAGCCTAAAGCAATTCACGGCAAAAATCTGTAAAATTAATATGTCGAAAATAAAAGTGGTCTGGAACTTTCCTCGATTTATTGTATAAGTGAAGGAGAAAAGTCTATGAGTATTGGAAGTCAGAGACTCAAAACCTCCTAGTCTCCAGATGGTGTACCTCTACAAGGGTTAATGAAGCTTTAGTCATCTCCATCATTCCAACATACCTGTCTGTTTGAGATATGCAATGTAAAAAATCCTGAAAGATATTACAAATGGCATCAGCCAGTTTAGTGTCTCCAATATTCATTTGTAACTCAGAACTTCTACTTAGATTCTCTATTTTTTTAATACAATCACACACCTCTTTACAGTAAAGAAAGAAACAGAAAAAAAAATAATTTAATAATCACTCCAAAGGAGTGACAAGTCTTAAGTCTGTTGAATTCAGCACCATTTGACACGCCCAGTCCTTGTCTACCATCAGGAATTCTTCAGCCATCTACATATAAGATATAAAGAATGTTAATAATTATAGACGCTAATATTTTCATAGACATACAAACTGATAAAGGGTAGATACACATTAAAGCTCTCAGAAGCAAGTACAATATCACTTGCCAAGAGTGAAGGATCTCCCGAGATACCATATATTAAGTATTACCTGGACTTGTGGTACAGCTTGTAAAGTTACATTATAAACATAAGTAGGCTACGTATATAATAACACTGAGGATTCTTTGGGGAAATAATTTAAATACTGAAGAAACAATTCTTTGACCTTTACTTAGACAAAACTCCTAATTACATTAGTAGGAAGGAACATGCAGGTTTGTCTAAGGTCTGAGGATAAATATCATCAGTCCATATGGCCTAGAAACTTACTTTCAGCAGAGTTCACATTAAAAGGGAAAGCAATTGAGAAGACTAGATCTGATTGGAAGAGACACCTTCCTCAAGACACAAAAAACATTGCTTTGGTAAAGCAAGAGATTTGGTCAAAATGCAAGCCAAAACTAAAAGAACAACAAGGGTGTGAAAGTGGCAGAACAAGCCAAACATAATCTCAGACACAGGAATATGTCTATGTTGTGACATATACATCAACTTCAGACAATAAGGATAACATAGATTCTCCCCTGTTAAGTTCTCCTCTATATTGATTTAACTGGGAAATGAGTATCCAGGACAGAGAAAAACTACAGGCAAACAAAGCTACTGTATGATCAGGCAATGTATAGCTCAGTTGTATCCAAATAAGCCAACAGAACAGCTCACAAGATTAGGACAAGATGTGATTTCATGATTTGCACAAAGGGTACTGTGAAAGTTAATTTATTCACATTGTCTTGTAATGTTCTGGGAAATTCACTAAAAGTACAAACTGAGAAATATAAAACTTGTGCTAGGCAACAAGTTGGAGAATCTAAAAACCAAACTACCTGCAAATGAGGATTTTTGTCATCAGAGATATAACTCACAAAGCCATTTTGGTAGGTGGAAAGAAAATGCTGATTCTCGATTGCTTACTTAAGTCACAAGACTTAATCTAATACACTTGACTCCTCCATGCTAAGTGCTTCATGCAATCCTGTCCTGGAATCTTCAAAGAATGGTAAAGCCCTGATTTTTGACTGAACTTCATGTCAAAATCTTATTTTAATGCATTTCAGTTTCTTTTTTTTTCATTGAGTTGTAATAGCTCACTTACTTAGGAAAGAAAACTACCCTATTTATTCAAAAAGACTCACAGAATGTTTCACTAATTGAGAGATTGAATTGATTGGTCGTTCTTCAGGGCTGAATAATTAGATAAAATGATTATTTAACACTGTAGGGAACAATCCTTTACTGACCCCCTGTGGGACAGACTAGGTGACCTAATTGGTCTTTTGCATTTCTCTTTTCTCTGTTTTAATGTAGCTCTGCAAGACTACAAAACCTAATGAAATGTATCTGAAATAAACAGAGAATAAAATTTGTCTCATAACCTTTCAGCAGATTACATCTCTTTATTAAAGGCACATTTCTGTCTTTGATATGTTTGAAAATATGTGGGTTTTACTAACCAAGATGTAAAAAAAAATCAAGACTGTGTCTATCTGTTCAAGCAGTCCAGAAATTCCTTGTATTGTAGGATCTCCTCACTTTAGTATACAAAAGGGAAATCACAGCAGAATCTACTGATGAAGTTTATGCATGTTTGATCCTCTCAGCTGAATGCGGAATAGTCCAGGTAATGAGATAAAAAGGAAGTTGGAGATTTAAATTTTTCCAAAAATGAAAAAAGCACAGTCTTTTTCAACAACAACATTCCTATTCATTTGTGATCAACTTCTTGAGTCATCAGTCCATAGAAAGTAATTTTAAAACTTCAGTGATGCAACTGTTCTCAACAAAGGGTAAGCTAAAAATAGAAAAATAAGAGGTAGAAGAGAAGACTGACAACGAATTTCCATGACAGTACAAGGAAGTAAGAGCTCAGAGTAAGGTAAAATCTACCCCATCTTAGAGCTTTTCTGAACTTCCTCTGAAAAAGTCAAAATCGAATTGTTTTTTTATTAAACATTGCCAATAGAGTGAAAAGAGACATTAATATCTCACAGTTACATAAAGAAGTCATATTCTTTTGTAAAAATGTCTTTCAAAGATATACAAAGTAATGTTATTTTTCTTAAAGTAAAAAATGTCTTTTCAGAATTTTTTTCAGAATCTGTATTCATTAACCACAGATGGATTCTCAGGTTTACTCTACCACAGTAAAAAAGATTCCTTTCTTGTTATCTCTGTATTGGCATTCACTGCTTGTCTCACTATAAGCACATTAAACTGATTAGCTATGCTTATTAACATAATAGTTGCAGATCAGGACGCATGTTGAGAAACATTATATGTCTTATTAATAGGACTTATTATTTGCGCACTGCCACAAGGACTCATCAAGTTAAAGCTTCACAACTTCCTCTTCCATCATTTCAGCAGCATGAGAAATGTCTCATTTGTAAACTGCTATCTGCTTTCCTGGAATCTTTCAGAACATTTTATGAGTACTAATAGCACCTGATTTCCCCCAGCCCCAGCCCCCCCATTTTAGTAAACAGCTGCATAAAGAAAATACACCTGCTGTAAAAAAAAAATAAAAATCTTATTTCAATTTGATCTTTGAGCACAATGAAGAAAACACAGATGTTTGGGTTTAGCTCTGATTAGTTCAATAAATATGGAGGAACATGAGTAGCTACCTACCTAAAGAAACTATAGTATTCACTCTTCCTATAAGCTCTTGGTGCAACCAAGGTCTTAATTTTCCCTATATAATGCAAATCCACAAAAATAAAGAGTTTTTCCATAGACTTGAAGCTCATTCAGCAAAATCCTTCTTGTTGCCAGGTTATGTTATCCTGATAGCTATGGTTCATATAGATGCAAACCCTATGCAAAGCCCCACTCAGTGGTATTGGTGAATTTTAAGTTATTTAAAAGAAATATAGTAAGAGTTGAAAAAAAAAAAATCTAAGTTCAGAATTCTAAAATTTTCATTGCAGAATGGCTAATTTTCCCTCTATCACCTTACTTGAAAGAAAGTTCATTTATTTATATTTGAAAGCTTTTTTTCCCCAAAAATTTGCAACTATACCTTGACTGTCATCTTTCCAAGTATACCAGAGCCATGTATACCATTTTCATAAATTTAGAAACACAAAATCAAGCAAGCAAACAAAAAAAATATTAAAATGCACTTGACAAAATGGACTGTGAATACAGAGCTGTATGTGTATCTATACAGAATGAACATATAAATATTGATCATTGAGTAAAAATGTTACTGTGGTCAACAACAAGCTGCAATTTCTAAGAATACATACTTATTCATGCAAGGTTTAAGAAAGCAGATATTTTTCATCCTGAAATAGGGTCTAGGTCCCCTTCGAAGAATAGGGTTTTGGTTGATGACAGTTTTACTAATCTAAAATACAAAACTTGCCTTGCATTTTCACAGGCTCAAGTAACTTTCCTCTGAAACTATTTGTTTCTAAAAAAATCTAGTGTTGTTCTCCCTACAGCTTCAAAAAGAACTCGTCACTACTCTTATTGCACCTGTAGTAGCAAGATATAAAGGACTTTAAGTAAGTTTTAAGACAAGATCAGAATTCAAATCTGTCCTCTCAAACCAGAAAACTCATGAATCAAAAAGAATTTAATTCAGTAAGGATAATTGCATAGAGTATGACAAATTTTTAGGTAGCTGTCTTAACTAAATGAATTTAGAGAGGTGGTGAATCACAGGCACAATACTTCAGTAAAATACCATCTTTGTAAAAATGGAAATGGGTAAGGTCTATATACAAGCTTGAAGAATTTACAAAGAAACCTTGTACATAATTCTCTGCCCTGTCTGAAGCGCTGTCTTTAGAGAGACAGCAAAGAGAATGGTCAGACTTTCTCATCTTCTGATGAAAGCCTCAGAATTAAGATTTGTTCATTCTCAAGAAGAAAATTAAGTGGGAAGAGAATAGATTGACACAAAGAAGAAAGGAAGAAAGGAGCTTCTTCTCTTGATCATGAACGTACTGGCAATTTCACAATGAAATTTAGGATGATCATTACCAAAAACTTTCTGTCAACAAAAGCTGCAAACTGCTTTCTCATATTGCCTGAAAGACTACAGCTTTCACATTTGTATTTCTCTATTTAAAAAGTTAACGTGTCTCATTTGTCTAGCTGGCAATATCCATCTTGTTTCAGAAAAGGACAAACTAGGCAGCTCTTGAGAACCCTGACAGCCTGTTTCTGTGCATCTTTGTCATGCCTGGTAGTGTTATCAGTTGATGGCCAGAAAGCTATACACAGAGCTCCAAAACAGTTTATTATCTTTGTCCCCCTAGATTTTTCAAAATTTACCTCAGAAGAAAGTCCTCTTCCATTTATATTATTTTCCAAAAAGTGTCTTGGCTCACTTTCCATTATATAATGTGTGCCTATGTAGCCATATGACAAGAAATGGCTGAAGGAAGATAGTAAGCTGATCAATAAAGACATCAGCCTCTTTCCCTCATGGATCCAAGGAGATTAGGATGGTCTCTGAATTTCTGTCAAGATGGCAATGCTCTTTCCCCTACCCCTTTTGCCAGACACTGCTCAGGTACAGACAGGGAGAAGGATAAGGGCAAAAACACAGCAACATAGCTTCTGCTTCCCCTTGTCAGCCTGAAAGCATGTGGAATCCAGATCATTACAGGGAGAGCAGAGTACTCTGTCTTCTCCCAGCCTGGATCCTGCTTTCCCTGCTTAGAAAGCAGGCTGCCCAGCAGGAAAGCTCTGGCCCTGCAGACAAGCACACCATCAATAAATACACTGGATGAGGTTTAGAATGTAGCACAGAGTAACTTATTCTATAGCATTAAAAACATGAGGCCACATCCACAGCTGGTGTAGCTCAGTAGTCTCATTGTTTTAAACAGATCAGTCCTGATTTATGTCAGCTGAAAGTCTGATTCACACAACATTGATTCTTTTGATCTTTGGATACTTGCAGCATTACTAAGGCTGGAGTTAAGAAAAGCTGAAATTTTGAAGCTGTTATTCTTGTTTCTTTAACAAAAAGCTTTTCCAGTTCAGGATGTGTGTATAAATATGCCATATTCACAGATCTAAAATTACACTCTACTGTGTGTGTTATTAGTCTGTATATTTTTTTTTTTAAATTACCTTTTTCATGAGTGTACTTCCCCAAATCTCTCATATTGAAACCTTTCTTCATTTAAAATTTAACTTCTGTCTGTTCTCATGCATACAGTATACCAACAGGTATCTCAAAGCATTAATTTCATCTTAGCATAGAGCTTTGTTTGTAATTTGAAACTAATAGTTTAAATCTGATAACAAGGGAGGAGAAAATGTAAGCTGTTAGCAAACTTACTATGACCAGGAAAAGTTGCAAAAAAGTGTAATCTCTCCAGTCATTTAACTTTGACTGATATAAAGGTGAAGATAAAAGAACATTTCTGACTACTACTCACACAAAAATTGGAAGTAATACACATTAGCAGGATTGGCTTTTAACGCAATGAACTGGAAACTAAATGGCAACGGTGCCTGTGAACAATAGGGAGTATTCTGTGTAAAAACAAAATGTATCAAGAATAAGTGCTTATAAATGTTAAACACAGAAATAGTTTTCTGGATCAGAAGTATTCCTAGGTGAATGTCAACTGATATAACTTAAACAAGAACTGGAGTGTTGTGAAGACAATGAGGGGAGCTAAAATTACTAAAACCAGCTTCACATGTAGTAAATTCCAGTCACGTGGTCTACACCAAAGGAGCAATATGGTTCTCTACAGAGTTCCTGAATCTCAATGCACTCTTCTTGTTGCAACAAGGTCCTAATTAAAACATCTTGCTAGCTGTCTCTTTGATATTATGTATTTTGCACTCATCATTAGTAGCACTTTTACAGTTAACCTAGGGAAAAAAAATAGTGGTTATATCAGTGTTGTGACATGTAAGTTTTCAGAGACTGTCAGAAATGCATCTGCATTCTGAAGCAATGGAAAACAAAAACCCAATGAAAGCCTTTATAAAGCAATTTTCAAAAACAAATCTCAAGCTTTCACAACACCGAAACCTTTTAGCTTTCTAAATGCTGCATCATCTCAATGGTGAGTGACAGTATCACAGGAAGCAAGAGTGTTAGTTGTACGCCAGTCACAGCAGTACACATGCAGACAGGCTGGTGGGTGAAACATGGTATCAGGAGCATCAGATCATTCTCTTAAGACCAGAAAACTAGTGCTCTTCTGGGCTGGAAAGAAGATTTTGAAAATACAGCATTGTTTCCTCTCATTATTTAGTTGAAAATGGAAAAAGACTTGGCTAGAATGACAAAGAAAAACAGAATGATGCACTGGTAAAGAATAGTTCCCTCTCTATTAGTAACTGTTATTTGTGCAGTCTCGTACCTCACACCTGTCAATACTTTGCATTGATTCTCAAATCTTAGATGGTTCCCATTTTTCCATGCAGTTGATGCTTTAAAGAAAAGAATACAAATTCACACAGCTATCAGATAGACAAAGAGGTAATGGGGATTGGATGAGATGAAACTTTCCAAGTCTGACTGAAGATAACAGGAAACTATGAGCTTTCTTGGTGAATTTTTCATTGTAATTTAAGGTACCAAGGAGCGAGTTAGCAGCAAATTCTAGTTTGGTTTAGAATGTAGGTCTTTTTTTGGTTTTTTTTTTTTTTCTCTCTGTTAAAAAAAACCCAAAACTTTTCTAAGCATTTAAAGATCATGAATACCACCTACCTACATTCAATAATGTATTGGGACAGTTTGTAAAGTAGTTATAATTATTCCAGTTAGCTCAAAAAGGATTACAAAGGTATATATAATTCTTATCTAAAATACTGCAATTTCAGAAAAGATTCCATGCGTTTGAAATATCTATCTTCTGAACAATATTTGATATTCCCAAGAGGCATGGGGATTTCCCTGCAAATGATGGGTTGTTGTTTTTTTTCTTTTCTGCCAGTAGCATAGTTATTTTTGAAACATTTGTTGTGGTATGCTCTACACAACAGATATGACTCATGAATACAACTCTTTTAAAACTATCCATTTTTTATAGCCATGTGCAAAGCATATGCCCAGCTTAACTTCAACAATGACAACTCATTTCCTGGTCCATGAGGATAGGTATTAAGAATACACTTTACACATTTGTTTACTTCTCTGGCCCATCTGAAATATAGTTTATTATGGACATTCATCCCTTGCAACACACAGAGAACCTGTTTCACCAGCTGCTCAGGATGCTGAGTTTTTAAGAACAAGAATACCCATGATTTAGTCTTTTATGGTGGCAAAAGATAATTCAGCTGCAAAGAAACCTGCAGCTTTACAAGTTTTTGAAAATAAAAAATATCAGATATGTAAATTTGTCTTCCATACTTTTAAAACTCCACTGCAGTATGGATACACTACAAGAGAAGTAAGCATAGAAAAGTGACCAATATTGCAGAAACATTGATAAGTTATGCTATTGAATTATTTAGAGGAATATTCAGATAGATATCAAAATTGGACAAATCCAAATGAACATTATAAGATGTGCTTGAATCAAAAGATAGATTGTGCACATAGACTCACCCCTGAGCTCATGTCCTAAGCATACATGATATGCAAAAACTGACTGTTCTGATGTGGTGACTATCCCCTTGTGAAGTCGTGAAGAGCACTAAACAAATCCTGAACCATTTTCTTTTCAGCCATTTTTGCACTCTCAAACATTTTATGGAAGGATAAGCAATATGATAATTTTTGCACAGTGGAGGAAAAAAACAAGGTGCTCTAACATAACCTAAGCACTTGAAAGGGAAAGAAATAACATAAGTGTGTTGGGATAGCTGGGGTGTTATTTCATAGCTGGGTTACTATGAAACACAGACATTAGAGTCTATAGAATATCAGTTGGAGGACTATTTTATAAACATGCAATATCCAGAAGCAGCAAAAACAGAGGAAGATTCCTGCAAAGTTTCTTCTGACAAACCCACTACCAGACAATTGATCAACATTCCTGAAAAAAATAAAATTAGTTTCACCTCCTATCAGCTCATTTGTTTGCTGGTTTTTGAGCCTGTGCTATGTTATCTTTTATTTATCTGTACAGCCTTAAATTTCCAATCATATTGCTGGTGACAGAAGTGCTTTGTTGAAATTAGAATTTCTACAGGTCAGCACTAGCAAAGTAATTTTTGCATACTGGTCTGTTTAACAGGTGCTAATAAATTACATTTAAATTGAAGAAAGATAGTAAGGCAATAGCTTGTTCTGCACTATGCAGTGTCTGGTTCTCTAAGACCAAGTGGTACTGCATAGGTTGTACACTCATAGGCAGCTCTTCAAATGAACACCACCTGCAGTGACATAATTAACTTCCACTACTATCACTATTATTATTCATAAATAATTTTATCTTTATAATAATGAAAATTATAGGAAAATATCATAACATCAGCAAAAAGGCTGATCATCCAGTATTTTCCCACATCTCTCTGTAGTCATTATGTTTTTAATGACAACAAAGGGATTGTCACTCTAAAAGCTATTTCATTTAGGGATTTGTATCAAAACAGATAACCACTAAAATAGGCTATAATCAGACAGCTAAGATCCTATTGTGTAACTAGTCACTTAGCCCAGCAGAGAAACCATGGCATTAGAAGTGCTGATCTGTTTGTAACTATAAATGTCCCACTAGTAACTGCTGTGAATACAGGATTTGCATAATTAGCATATGCTAACTTTGAACTTGTGTTTTGGATCAGCAGGAGTCCTATATAAAATTTATAAAGTTTATTTAAATTTTTGTAGTTAGACTTCTATACGAAAGAAGCAGTACAGTCAGAAAGTTTATTAGGGCTGCTTTCACCTGAGGATCTTGATTCTGCAGAGGTAGTCTCAAGGCTAATTTTAAGTCCCAGGGACTCCTGCAGGATCGGCTGATTTAGAGAGCCGTGTCTGTGTTTTATCATCTAGTTCTTTGTAGCTGTGTAAAAACAAACAGAAAATATTTCTTACTAAGGCAACAGTTCTCATCTGAAAATTTCAAATAAATATTCCAAATATCATTGAACAGCAAGCTTTACTTATCTACAGAACTATTCTGAATTATAAACAGTACTGTTTACATTTGGAAAATTAAGAAACTGAAGTACTGTTTTATATGTGATCAAATCTACATTTTTTTAAAGACAGCTAGCTTCCTAAATCCATTATTTTTTCAGTGAGAAGTGATGTTACTAGAGTATGAAAGCAAAGCTATAAAGCATTCTTGGCCCCCTAACATTTTGCATGTCTCCTTTTTCATCTGAAATCACATCGGTACAGATTGCTGGCTTTATGGTGCATTTTCAGACAATGACCTTGTTTTGTTGGGATTTTTCTGTACTATTTCTAGTCTCTGCTTTTCATTCTTCTTGTGACACAACTCATATTAGCATTTTCCTACATTTCTTAGCTTATGAACTAATTGCTCTAAATCCATTTCTAATATAATGCTAACATTTAAGATGTCTACTAACCCCCTGCTTTACAACATTGGTAAATTTAATCAGAGAAAAAGAAGAGAGGAAGAGTAGAAAAGGAAGAGAGAAAAGGAGGGGAGAGAAGGGGGGCAGAGAGGGAAGGGAAAGGGTTGGAATCCCTGTTCACAGAACTGTGTTTGAACCAATGAAATATTCAAGTAAAATCATCAGATATGGGTGAAGGCCCTGCTCACAGGTTAAAAAAAAAAACAAAGTCTTGTTTCTGGAACTCTTTGCTTTTCCTGGCATAGCTAATATCCAAGTCACAGCCCTAAGTCTTACTAATAAAAAAGAACAATCTGTAATTTTCACTTGCATCTTTGCTACCACTGGCACTATTTCAACGCTATATATGCATACTGACAGCACTCTAGTTCTGCTATCACCCTCTTTCAACAAGGCAGCTGATAGTGGGAAAGCAGAGCACAAAAGGCCCTTTGGATAGTCTCCCTGGTCTGTTGGATTGTCCTTCTCATATCTAGAATAGTCTATTCCATCCTCTTTTGTTAAACCTAAGAATCATTATTCACCTCAGCCCTCTACTTATGGCATTGAAGTGACCCAAGACCTACAGCATATCTTACATATTTCCTATACCTTCTCTTAAGCAAATCATAATAATACCCTGTCATGTTCTACATACCAGTATGCAAATTCTGTAGTAATAGAAGTCAGAAGTGAAATGATGGATAAATCTTACAGTTAATGTAAGTAATACAAACCATGGCTGGTTTTTCTACTTCAATCTCAGAGAAGTAGAGCCATTTTTTACAGTTTTATAACCTTTGACCTTAGATAAATATGAACATGAGTATTCTCACCTCAGCTTTCTTAATGACAGGACAATATGCAAATGTCTGCGGTATCACAAGCAGATAAGTTGGAGGAATGTTTTGGGGTTGTTTTGTCAGAGAATTCTAGCATTTTATTCACAATGTGAGAAGAGTCTAAAGGACTGTCAGATTTTTATCTTTCTTGAAAGAACTAGAATCAAATGAGACTCAGCTGTAAGAGATATTTTGGTGTGCTGCTTACCCCCAGGGAAAGGAACATGACCCTTCATCCAGCATCAGTCAGACCAAAATACACTGGATGCTGTATTCCTGTCTTTGCTATGATTATAACAAAAGGAGTAAAGACCATCCACAGGTACAGCTTTTGAACTGCATTCAAAAGAGATATGCTGTGCACACAAGCAAAAAAGTAACACTTGTTAAACACTTGTGGAAGAAATAAAAAACATTTGATGTTTTTTGGTTTAGGGCCTAAGGCATCAAATGGGAAAATATATGAATAGGAGAAAGAAATCCTAAATTCCTGAGATGGTAAGTGACCTGGAGTTTGAATATGTGGGAGTGATGAGAGAGCAAGACAGTGTTAAACACTTACTTGCATCTTCTTCCCTCTCAGATTAGAGCTCAGTGGAATTTATTGCCTGAATATCCCTGTCTTTTTCTTCCATTGTTTTTTTAATTTCCCTTCCATACATTTTAAATGGCAACAACTCCTCTAAAAACTTTCTGTTTCCTTGTAGACTTGTGTTTTCTTCTTGTTGGGCTCTTTGTTTATGGAGTTATAATTATTTTTTCCCATTATTCTGAACTGTCAAGGTCTCAGACTCTTCACACACTTTATCTGCAGTTTCAGGAAGTTTTCATATATGGTAAAAGCTGTAGTCATGTTCAGTGAATGAGGCCAGCTCTGAGTATTTCGACAGTTTTGTGAAGTCAAACTCCTCAAAAGTCTCACTTTCCATACACAAACAAGTGAAAAAGAGACTTCCTAAGTGTGCTGAGTAACAGAGGTTTGCACAGAGCTGTCAGTTATATAGTAGTATGCCTTAGAATATCTTGAAGCCTATAAAACAACTAGCAATAGAAAAATAAGGGTTGGTGTGGAGAAGTGCTCTCAGTTTTCTGTTTATAAGACTGCTTTCTACCACTTAAAAAACCTTATATGTCATTATATTTAACCACATATCCTGAACAGTGAAACTTAAAAACAATGAACTGTAAAGACAGAAGGGGGGAAAAAACCCAAAACTTGGGGCTATTACTGGTATCTATTTTACCCATATGGAATATATTTTGCAGAGTAGAATTATGACAAGATAAGTATTTTAAGTAGAAATAAAATACAGAAAAAAATATGCATGGTGTTTCAAAGTACCTCTGATTGGCTAACATTGCCATTAAGAAAAATTTGCTAAAGATAACAGTCCCCAGATATACCCTTTCTTCTATAATTTTTCCAGAGAACAACACTGTTTTTCAATAAAGAGTAACAGAATGATATTGCAGTCTGGCTGGATAAGAAAAAAGGGGAATTGCTCTAAGTGACAGCTGGTCTGTTGCTCTAAATTAAGATTCTCAAAGGGAATGGGAAGATGATTCCATCTCATTAAAGGAAAAAACCAAATTACATCATACTGACCAATTGTAGTGGACAGCAAAGCAGTTTCTGATTGGCCAGGGAATATTCTGTCACTTGGCCATGGCAAAAAGCCTGTCTTTCAGAATATACTCGAAGCACTCATTACACTAATTTGTATAAACAGACAAAGGGATGCATCTCTAATGCACTTTACTTTGAAGACAGGTGTGACGATAGGAAACCTGATTAGGCAAGTGGTATGGCTTTAGAGGACAGTTTCTGAAGAGAGAGGAAAGCATTAAGATAGTCAAAAGGGTAATTTGAGAGGTAATTCGATTTTGTGAACTCGATATGACTTGTGAGGCTCCACATGAAATGTTGATGAGTTGTCCACAAGACTGAAGGGGTGGAAGCAGAGCCTCTTGCCTGTTTCTGGCCCTCTTTGTATTTTATTCTTGCAAATTCAAATGCATTCAGTCAGGGAGTGGCACAAGTACACTGAAATGTAATTTAATGCCTAAAATAATGTTCTACTGCTGTCTTTGTGTTAACATTGTCAGCCTTAATATTTCACTCCCTTACATGCAGCAGTCCTAGTAATCCCTGCCGTTAGAATCAAGTTTCCTTATTCTTTCTTGAATATCACAGAATTTTCACAAAGTGGAAGAATGGATCATTTTGAAAAAAAAGAGATGCATGGGATAATGCAGAGAGATTACAGTTGGGAGAATGGGGGGCAGATAGAGAAGAGAAGGGGAGAAAAAAACAAAAACCAACATTTCAGTGCATTGTATGGTAGCACTGTGAATATATTCTGTCAGGAGCAGGGGATGGGAGTGGAGAAAGTGGTAAGAAAAGCAGGGAAGGACACCACATCACTGGGAAGGAAAACTAATTTCTTTAACTTAACGGTTAACAGAAGTAATAAGCAAAGAAATACATAGTTCCCCCTCCCCCTTTAACCACCATCAAGTTAACATAGTATCTTTTACTGTTCGTGAGTTACATCCTTTTAACATTAGCTATATCAATTTATTGTAATTAATTTACTAAAATTTGCTGTCTAATCAGTAATAATGGCCTTAAAATGCAACCAGGAAAAGCCTTTCATCTTTTACCATATCAACTATTAAAGTGAATAACATATCTGCTGCAAACCCAGCAAGAGAAGTGGATCTTAAATACTGCCCATGTATTACTACAGATGTTCAGTTAAGGATACATCGGGGCATGGAATTAGTTGTTGCTGCAGTTACATCCTGCATTAAATAGTTCTTTATTCAGATTCTGGGAGCATCAGTCTGCCCAACCAACTGGGTCCTGCTACTGTTAACATGATCACAAGGTAATCATGAGCTTAAACATGGGTATGATTCTCAAACCAGGCACTGCACCTCTCCTACTTGTTCTGACTGCACTGTCCAGTCAGCCCAGCTGAACCCTCAAGCCTCTTTTCTATGGTTAGTACTCCTTCTGTTTTTTACCACTATGAATTCTACAAATCTTGTTTTGGGGGGCGAAACTTTCCATTTGTATTGCATAATTAGGTGTTAAGGGTAACAAAACCATGATATGGCAAAGTCCATCTATGACTTAATGCTTCTTTTAATATCTGTACATTATGCTATCAAGTCCTAGGTAAAAAAAAAAAAAAAATCACACAACTCGTGTACTGTAGAGTTACTCTATCTCTTAGGATTTGGGTAGTTAAGATGCTATGCCTTCATACAAGACAGGATTCATTACTTAGTAGAATTACAGACCCATGTAGCTTGAAAATTATGTCCAAAAGTTATCTAGTTTATTTCTAGTTCAAAGCAGGTACAGTCAGAGCAGATTGCTCAGAGTCATGTTCAGTCAAGTTTTGACAATCTGCAAGGATGGATCTCCTGAGTAGATGCACCTGTTTGAGTAGAATGTTTCAGATTTTCACTGTGTTCATGGCAAATTGTTCATGGTAAAGTGAATAAGCAGTGTAATGAGTGCTCATATTTCAAAGTTGTTTAGCTTCTGTTTACAAGAAAATCAAGTACTTATACTGTGCACATTTTCTGACAGTCCTCAGATTACAGTCCCTTATGCTTAGCAACCTCCCAGGGTAGAAGTACTGTGTTTAATATGCTCTTTCCATGCATCTGATGATTATAAAAGTGGGGGGAAGGAGAACAAAAAAAATAACCTAACCCTGTCTAAGCCCTACTTTCTGCTTTTTGGTACTTATCTTCATACTTTTGCTTCACACTTTTTCTGCTTATTATTTTTCAGAGGAATGGATGGAAAAACAAAACCAAAAAAATTATTACAATGCTTTATCTCAGCACTTGCAACCTCTGCCAAGCTACATAAACAAGCAAAAAATGCCAGTTATCACACTCTTCTCTGGTTTTCTCTTTTTCCTGCTTTTTGTAACAGGAGGCATCCTAAACTGGACCATTCCTACTTTGTCAGCAACAGCTGAATAGGAGTTATTGTTGTGAGAAAGGCTGGTAGGAAGGACTTAATAATGGAGTTGTTTTCAGTAGTAGGTG
>VXBX01007248.1:162629-174573 GCA_013400415.1 Scytalopus superciliaris
TTTCAGTAGTAGGTGGGTGGAATTCTCTTTGCAGTCACAGTAGTGTTATGTATATTTAGAAGTTTTAGCCAAATAGTAACTCTCCTACTTGTCATCCTCTTTTCTCTTCTCATGTTACCTCTCCTATCCTGCTATAGTAACATCTTAACATCCTTCATAACATGCATAGCAGACAAACTCTCTCTTTTACAGTAATTAGAATTGGCAAAGAAAATTCAGATCCGAGATATGCAATTATTGAGGTTAAGGAACAGAAGATACTGTACTAGTTTCTATAGCCATCTCACTATTTCATCCATACCAGGAGTTTTGGGGGGGTTTAATATCCTTTGCTGAAAGTTGAGTTCTCTTCACTTTCTATAAAGTACATTTCAAAGCATGTAACAGTGCACATATTCCAGAAATCTTAAAGCAACAGGCTTTAACTGCCTCTCAATGCAAGCTGTGTTTATCCATATCTGCTCTCATTTGTAGCCAGTTGGAGAGATACTACCTCAGGTACCAAAACCAGTCCTATTTCATATGTGCAGAATGCTATCTGGTTTAATGTCTTGGTTCTTTTTTATACACTCCATGAATTACATATATAAGCCATACACAGTATTGCATACCCTCATTTAGACACACATGTATTCTCTAAATTCAAGGCTGAACTCTCAGCAACAAATGAACATTCTCAGAGCAGAGATAGAGTGGAAGTCTTGAAGGCAAGAAAGTTTTCATCACAGTCATGGAGCCCACAAATCTGTGACGATCAAGATCATAGAAAAGTCCAAGTAGCAGTTTCCAGAGATCCTAAAATTACCCCAAAAATCTCCATTAAGACACTTTCTTTTCCCACGCAGAGGTGCATCCTCAGATGTCACTGACTACAAACTTCAATGACCTTGAAAAATTTATCTACTAAGCATAGATGTTTTAGCATAGATTTCTAGAAGTAAAAGAAAGTATTTCAGAAGGTGGAACTGTGATCAGTGTAGCAGACACTACAGAACTAACATTTATTGTTGGACCTTGAATTGCTTTGTCATGGCAAGTTCTACCTCCCAGTGACATTCCAGATGCATCTTCTATGAGAAATCTGACAACTATTTCCCACAAGAAAAAAAGTGTTTAAAGACCTCTTCTGAAGAGCTAATACTGTTGTATCAATGGTTCTCTTGCTCTCAATATTATTAACTTTTGATCTTATTTTAAGGTAGACAAAGCTGATAATTTACAATTTTGCTTTTCAAATTGATGTTTTCACTGCTTTAAAAACTATCTCATTACCACCATTCATTCAGGGTTACTTTTACTTCTATTACTAAGTCTTCTTGGGCTATCTGATTTGCATTTTAATGAAAAGAATTATTCTTATCAACTGTGATTAACAGCACTCACAATTTAAAATTTCCATGACTAAACTAGCAGTAACATATCTGTATTCCATGTGATATAAGTATGAAAGTCCCTAGAAATAGCATTTTTAACAATAAATAAAAAATCTTATGGAAAGGATAATTAAATCTTATTGCATGCAGAGGAATTACATTGTTACTTTTTATATTAGTTCATGAAGTACCTTGTGATATTTCCAGGAGATATGCAAAAATATTACATACAGCACAAGGAAAATTAGGTGTCCACTGAAATTGAGAACAATAATAATAGTAATAATAATTCCATCTATATCAAAGTGACACAAAACTTCCTACATCATGCTTAGACCAATATCATAATTTTGAAGGCATTCCTCAGTTGGGTAAGATGCCTCTACAATCCCCAGGCTACAGGGTACTGGCCTACAGTTCCTGGTGTCTTCTAATTTTACATCTCCTAACGTGTGATGGCAATCCCTCTTTCTTTTACATTACCTGCATAGCAGGTAGCCAACAACTTTTATTCAAGGAAGGTATTGTCCAGGCTGCCGTCTAATCATGGTACATCTAATCATGAACTCCTTCCATTGCTAGGTGAAGTAAAATAACACCTTTCTGTGGCACTTGTTAGCCAGGGTAATACCTAATAAACCTTGTTTCAGGACATCACTGGAGACATTGTCACCATTACATTCTCTAGCTGTGGTAGCAGAGTAAAACTTTTACTATGTATTACCTTTTATTTCACAAATATATGTATATATGCACCCAAGTCCTCATGATGCCTCCATCATGAACTTCCCTCTGTACTAATAATCCAGTCCCAGCACCTGAAGCCCAACAGGGAAGTGTCTCATTTTGATTTTGGAGCTGAAAGCTAGGCAAAAATCAAAGAGGAAGAACAATGCGAATTTTATCAACCATCTGTTTGGGAAATGTCATTAATAATCTCCAAAATCTAGCAGGCTTTGAAATACAGAGTGACAACCTTCCCTTAATAAACTATGCAATAGCCTCCATCACAATCATCCCAACATCTTACCTGCCCACAAGCTGACCTATAATCTATTGAGTGCCTACAATGGAAAGTGACAGATTTCACAAAACAGTCTAGGTCTTTCAGGATAATGTGTTCACATGCATCAGAATGCTGTGAAAGAATCAATGCAAAATACTCAAAAAGTATTCTTTAACCATTCCAAAATGTTGTACGTATTCCTGGTTTATAACACAGCCTTTTGCCCTGTTCAACGCTTGTTTTGTGAGCTCATAAACGTTGCTGCACCAAGAAAAAGCAATCCAAAAATCTGATTTAAGCAGTTCATCAGTGTCCTTCTTGTCCTCCTCATTGTCCTCCCACTGCAGCTGTAGGCATTTATCTACCGGTGGTCTTGCCAAAATCTCTGCAAAAGCTGCCTGGTGGTCTGTTGTTGGCCTGAAAAACTGAGACCAATTGTCAGCAAAATGTCAAATGTGACACCACAAGCTGCAGTTCATTTAAAATGACCACCACCATTTAGCTGACCTTGAAAACAGTGAAGGCTAACTGATAAGAGTTAGATCACAGAGATTTATATCCCTAGTGCCTTTAGATTTACATCTGCTTCTGCCCAGTTTTGCTTGCACACAAGCATCACTGAAGGTATAACATGAGAGAATCATTTCAGATGAAAAAATATATTCATAACACACTGGCAGAATAGATACAGCTACACTGTAGCAGCATATGATCAAGAAGCATTCAGTTCAGCATCAATTAGATACGCCAAATATAAGAAAGATCTAACTGTTTCAAAGATTGCAACACAAAAAAGTGTTTGCATCACTTCCAAGTACTTGGTGTTTTTACATATCTCTCAAGTCATTGAAATGTTAAGCAAATGTGACCCTCAAATGTAAAACACCTCCTTACATCACCATTTGGCTCTGAAGGTCATATTTTCCATCCTTTTCAAACATCTCTCAACCAGCCTCCCAAAATACAATTCTAATTCATTTCACGTTAAAACAAACTACCAGCCTAGTTTCATTTGTTTCTTAAGACTTACACATACAACAGAGCAGATTTGACTAAGACTTGACTAAGAAATAGTGTCCTTTAAAATCTATATATTATTCATAACAATTCTTTGTTATTCTTGGTCAGATCTGAGAGAAGTCAACACTCTAGCTAAGCTAAACAGTACTCCATGAGGCAACGACACAATACTACATTAAAAATCTGTTAAAAGAATATGACTGGTAGAAGGAATTGCCATTCTCTATCAATAAGCCTTTGCATTTATCACTTTACTACTTTAGTCTAAATACTTAGAGGCTCTACCCTTTAATTTAATGTATAAATTGATTCTATTCTGTCTCACCACACCTAATGAGCATATTTGGTTCTTTGTCAATTAAAGCTACCGATTAAATGAAGAAAGTTAACCAGATTGAAATAAAGATAAGAGATATTTCGTTTATACCAGACTGGAATACACTATTGTCACTGCCTCTGTGGAAAGAAAGTTAGATCCAGTCTCTTGTATCTTCTTTGATACCAACAGGCAAGGCCTTCAGGCAAGTGTTATTTCAAAGGCAGTGCAAAGGTATTTACAGATGTACTATTCAATTTGTGAGTCAAGACAATGGTTCTACTTTGTGTACAAACGCTCATTGTACATCAAAGGATGCAATCACATCCTGTTCCTCTTTCTGCAAATGATAACTATTTTTAGTGCTGAAAGTCCTTGAGAAACACACTGCAATAGAACAGAGGGAGCTTTAACAGAGTTTTTCAAAAAATGTATGGAAACATTAATTTCTTTGGAATGTGAGTGGAACACAGAGACTTTAGATGTTTTCACTAGGGAATAAGCAAGCAAAACTAGAGGAATGCAGCCACAGAAATCATTACTCCTTTTTTCTCTTTTTATGATTGACGAATCTGTATAGCAGATACTAACACAATTCCACATTGAATCCTACTGAAGTCTGCAATTACAATTTGGTTCACACTACTTTGTACAAAATTAACTCCTCTGTGATATAATACATCTCAATTAAAAACAAAACCAAATAAAAAAGACATGCAACTTGCATTAGTAAAGAACAATCATAAAAGAAATCGAGTATGTACATACATTAGACAAAGAGAGATTTATTTTTTTTACAAAGATTATACTATGCTTCCCCCCAGTACTCAATATTAAGTATTAATATAGAAGAAGAAATATATTTACATTGTAAATTGTGTGGATAAAATTTATAGAAGCAAATCTCTGTATTTTGTTCCCTCTTATTTCAGAGCTAAGTGACTATTCTACCTTTGCTCTTAAGCACAATGGCAGTTTGTTGAATTATTAGTAGTTTGGGTTACACATTGATTTAGTGGAAATCATTAATTGCAAAGTAAAGTCAAATGCATGTGAAATAAACTTATGTAGTAGAAGGAATTCAATCCCAATGACAGTTAAACTCTTCAGACAGAAATTACAAAATGTGCCTGTACTGCTTTTCAGTGAATTTCAAGTGGTAACGTTTTCAAAGGTTAAAACAAACAAACAAACAAATGCAATATGCAGATCCAAAATTTGCACCTCCTGTGAAGATCTCAATTAATTTATACTTTGGGCTGAAAGTTCTAAGTCTATAGTGGCACAATTGGAAAGTAAGTCTTAGAATTATCTTCAGGTTGGAATTTACTAACACTTTGTGGATCCATTTGCTCTGTATCTGGCCCTTTAAATTGACCTGACTAATATCTAGCCTTCATGTATTCCAATATCACAAAATGAAACACATGTCTCTTCCCGATGACCTAGCAATGTGCCACTCTACCTATCTTTATCAGAATCTTGTTCTTAGGATACAAAAAATGCAAAATTTTCAATCTCAATGTACAGCTTGACATTTTTTTTCTCAGAGGGAATTCTGAAATTACTATTAGGATTTATTAATCATTCCTGCAAGTCATTGCCATGTTGCCATGTTGCCAGTCTTATCTTTTCCCCATTGAGTATTGCCTCTGCTGGTAGCCCAGAGAGTGATAGACATGATAATAAATAATGTGTTTCTGTCTCAACTAGACTCTGGTCAGCCCTGCCTCAGCCAACCACTCTCTTAATTCTATTGTTTGTATGACCCTCTTGAAATTGGAGGAGTCAGAACAAGTTTGCATGATCTTACCATTCCATTGAAAAACAATCATATTTGTGATTAACCCATTTGGAATTAAATCTGGCTAAGGACATCAAGGATAACAAGGGCTTCTTCAAATATATCCATAGCAAAAGAAATATTAAGGAAAATGTGGGCCCACTATTGAATGGAAGAAGGATCCTTGGAACAGAGGTTGCAAAGACTAAGATGCTGAACACTTTTCTTACTTCAGTCTTCACTAAAAAGTCCAACATCAGCTTGGCCCAGGAGACCAGAGAGAAGGTCTGGAGAAATGAGTATTTCCCCTTGCTTGAGAAGGACTAGGTTAGAAACCATTTAGTCAAGTTTGTCATCCACAGGTCCATGGGCTTTTATGGGATGTACCCATGAGTGCTGAGGGGACTGCTGGACATTACTGCTGTTCCACACTCAATCATGTTTGAGAGGTCATGGCTGTCAGAAGTTCCTGAGGACTAGAAGAAAGCAAATGTCACCCCAGTCTTCAAAAAGGGGGACACAGGAAACTGCACAGGAATCAACATCATCCCAAACCCTGGAAAAGTGAGGAATAGCTCATTCTGAAAGCCAGCCTTAAGCACATGAAAGACAAGGTTATCTCAGAGTATTCAGTATGGATTCAACTAAGAGAAGTCATGCTTAATCATCCTGATTTCCTCTATCAATAGGTGAACTGGCTGGATAGCTGAAGGGAGAGCATTGGATGTTTTCTACCTGGACTTCAGGAAGGTCTTTGACACTATCTCCTGTGATATTCCCATGTCATGTCCCATGATACACACAGGAAGTGCAGGCCGGACAAGTGGACAGTAAGGTAGACTGAGAACTGACTGAATGGCAGGTCTCAAAGGGTCAGCATCAGTGGCAGAGAGTCTAGTTGAAGGCTTATCACTCACTAATGGTGCTCCCCAAGGGTCAATACTGAGCCCAGTGTTGTCTACTTTAACACCAATGACTTCAATGAAGGGGTAGAGTGTCTCCTCAGCAAGTTTAATCCCAAAACTTGAAAGAGTGGCAAATAACCCAGAGTGCTGTACAGCCCTTCAAAAGGATCTCAACAGACAGAGAGATGTTCAGAATGGAACATTCAGAAATTCAGTGAAGGCAAATGCAGGGCCCTACCCCTGGGGAGGAACAGCCCCAGGCACCAGGACAGGCTGAGGGCTGACCTGCTGGAGAGAAGCTCTGCAGAGAAAGACCTGAGGGTCCTGGTGAACAACAACTTGCCCATGAGCGAGCAGTGTGTCCTTGGGGCCAAGAAGGCCAAAGGAAGCTTGGGGTACATTAGGAAGAGCATTGCCAGCAGTAGATCCTACCCATCCACTCAGCCCTGGGGAGGTATATCTGGAGTGTTGTGTCCAGCTCTGGGTTTCCCAGTGCAGGAGAGACATGGAGCCCCTGGGGTGCATCCAATGGAGGGTGACAAAGATAATACAGCGATGGGAGCATCTCTTTTGTCAAGAAACACTGAGAGAGTGCACCTGTTCAGCCTCAAGAAGAGACAACTGAGAAGGAACCTCATTAATGTCTCTAAGTACCTGAAGGGAGGGTGACAAGAGGATGGACCAGGTTCTTCTAAGTGGTGCCAAGCAATGGGACAAGAATCAATGAGCAGAAACTGATGCACAGGAAATTCCACCTGAATATCAGGAAGAACTTCTTTACTGTATGAGTGACTAAGTAATTCAACAGGTTTCCCAAAGAGGTTGTGGAGTCTTCCTCCCTGGAGATATTTATAAGTTGTCTGGACACAATGCTGAGTAACGTACTCTGGGGGACCCTGGCTTGAGCAGGGAGGTTAGACTACATGACCTCCAGTGGTCCCTTCCAATCTTACCCATTCTTTTATTCTGTGTGTGGTTCTGGAGTGTATGCTCCGGTCTGTGTATTTTCACATCCTCTTTCTCATCAGATAAGATACAGCATCAGTATACTTTCTCATCTCATTGTTACCTCTGATCGTCCTAGGATGGAAATCTTAACCTTACCTGTGATGCAGTACTCAAAAAGTCCTATATCTCATCTTGTGTGGAATCAAAAGCATGTGATATGCCAGAAGACTGGAGGAAACAACAGCATGCCCTACAGTTTCCAAAGGGTCCACAGATTTGCTTTAGGGCATGTTATTTTTTTCAGCTGCCAGCTNAAGAAATATTAAGGAAAATGTGGGCCCACTATTGAATGGAAGAAGGATCCTTGGAACAGAGGTTGCAAAGACTAAGATGCTGAACACTTTTCTTACTTCAGTCTTCACTAAAAAGTCCAACATCAGCTTGGCCCAGGAGACCAGAGAGAAGGTCTGGAGAAATGAGTATTTCCCCTTGCTTGAGAAGGACTAGGTTAGAAACCATTTAGTCAAGTTTGTCATCCACAGGTCCATGGGCTTTTATGGGATGTACCCATGAGTGCTGAGGGGACTGCTGGACATTACTGCTGTTCCACACTCAATCATGTTTGAGAGGTCATGGCTGTCAGAAGTTCCTGAGGACTAGAAGAAAGCAAATGTCACCCCAGTCTTCAAAAAGGGGGACACAGGAAACTGCACAGGAATCAACATCATCCCAAACCCTGGAAAAGTGAGGAATAGCTCATTCTGAAAGCCAGCCTTAAGCACATGAAAGACAAGGTTATCTCAGAGTATTCAGTATGGATTCAACTAAGAGAAGTCATGCTTAATCATCCTGATTTCCTCTATCAATAGGTGAACTGGCTGGATAGCTGAAGGGAGAGCATTGGATGTTTTCTACCTGGACTTCAGGAAGGTCTTTGACACTATCTCCTGTGATATTCCCATGTCATGTCCCATGATACACACAGGAAGTGCAGGCCGGACAAGTGGACAGTAAGGTAGACTGAGAACTGACTGAATGGCAGGTCTCAAAGGGTCAGCATCAGTGGCAGAGAGTCTAGTTGAAGGCTTATCACTCACTAATGGTGCTCCCCAAGGGTCAATACTGAGCCCAGTGTTGTCTACTTTAACACCAATGACTTCAATGAAGGGGTAGAGTGTCTCCTCAGCAAGTTTAATCCCAAAACTTGAAAGAGTGGCAAATAACCCAGAGTGCTGTACAGCCCTTCAAAAGGATCTCAACAGACAGAGAGATGTTCAGAATGGAACATTCAGAAATTCAGTGAAGGCAAATGCAGGGCCCTACCCCTGGGGAGGAACAGCCCCAGGCACCAGGACAGGCTGAGGGCTGACCTGCTGGAGAGAAGCTCTGCAGAGAAAGACCTGAGGGTCCTGGTGAACAACAACTTGCCCATGAGCGAGCAGTGTGTCCTTGGGGCCAAGAAGGCCAAAGGAAGCTTGGGGTACATTAGGAAGAGCATTGCCAGCAGTAGATCCTACCCATCCACTCAGCCCTGGGGAGGTATATCTGGAGTGTTGTGTCCAGCTCTGGGTTTCCCAGTGCAGGAGAGACATGGAGCCCCTGGGGTGCATCCAATGGAGGGTGACAAAGATAATACAGCGATGGGAGCATCTCTTTTGTCAAGAAACACTGAGAGAGTGCACCTGTTCAGCCTCAAGAAGAGACAACTGAGAAGGAACCTCATTAATGTCTCTAAGTACCTGAAGGGAGGGTGACAAGAGGATGGACCAGGTTCTTCTAAGTGGTGCCAAGCAATGGGACAAGAATCAATGAGCAGAAACTGATGCACAGGAAATTCCACCTGAATATCAGGAAGAACTTCTTTACTGTATGAGTGACTAAGTAATTCAACAGGTTTCCCAAAGAGGTTGTGGAGTCTTCCTCCCTGGAGATATTTATAAGTTGTCTGGACACAATGCTGAGTAACGTACTCTGGGGGACCCTGGCTTGAGCAGGGAGGTTAGACTACATGACCTCCAGTGGTCCCTTCCAATCTTACCCATTCTTTTATTCTGTGTGTGGTTCTGGAGTGTATGCTCCGGTCTGTGTATTTTCACATCCTCTTTCTCATCAGATAAGATACAGCATCAGTATACTTTCTCATCTCATTGTTACCTCTGATCGTCCTAGGATGGAAATCTTAACCTTACCTGTGATGCAGTACTCAAAAAGTCCTATATCTCATCTTGTGTGGAATCAAAAGCATGTGATATGCCAGAAGACTGGAGGAAACAACAGCATGCCCTACAGTTTCCAAAGGGTCCACAGATTTGCTTTAGGGCATGTTATTTTTTTCAGCTGCCAGCTAAATTTACAACCATATCTGGTGTGAAACTACAACAGGAACTAGTTCAATTTCTATTTCTGACTAGCAAAAGAGCACTGTTTGAAGTAGCTACCTCTTAAGGGGCCACATCTTGGAAAAGAATTAATTTAGTCTTTGCCCAAATAAAAAATATCAGAATCAATCTGTTTTCTTTCCATATTTACATAAAGTTCCCCAGTATTTTTTTATTAGTTTATGGCACTCAAAGGAAAAGTAGCATCTCTTGTTTTCCTTCTTTAGATGATTCTTTGTTTCATTCATTTGCTACATGAATGTATGCTTATGGCTAGCTCTTTGCTAGATTAAAGACTGGCTGGATGTTCAGTCCCAGAGAGCAGTTGGTCAGTGTTGGGGCCAGTGCTGATTTATGTCTTTATCAACTACCTAGAAAAGGGGATCTAAGTGCCCTCTCAAACAGTTTTCAGACAACACCAAGGTTGGTGACAATGTTAAACTGCTGAGGGTATGAAGGCTCTGCAGACATATCTGGACAGAGATATCTGGGCCAAGGACAATGGTATGAGGTCCAACAAGACCAATTGCCAGGTCATGCCCTTGGGTCACAACAACCCCAAATAGTGCTACAGGCTGAGGGAAGAGTGACTGGAAAGTTATCACTGGTTAACACCAGCTGAACATGGCCCAGCCCGTGCCCAGGTGGCCAAGAAGGCCAATGGCATCCCAGCTTGGATCAGGAATAGTGTTGCCAGCAGAATCAGGGAAGTGACAGTTCCCTTGTAGCGGGTGCTGGTGAGGCTACACCTCAAATCCTGTGTTCAGTTTTGAGCACCTCACTACAAGAAAGACATTGAGCTGCTAGAGTGTGTCCAGAGAAGGCCAACAGACCTGGGGAAGGGTCTGGAGCACAGGTCTGATGAGAAGTGGCTGAGGAAGCTGGGAGTGTTTAGGCTGGATTGAAGGGGATTTATAGGGGACTTTATCACTCTCTACAACTATTTGAAAGAAGGTTGTAGCTGGGTGGGGATCAGTCCCTTCTCCCAGGCACCAAATGACAGGACAAGAGGAAATGGCCTCAAGTTGTGCCAGAGAAAGTTTAGATTTGATATTAAGAAAAATTTCTTAACCAGAAGGGTGATCCAACACCAGAACAAGGTGCCCAGGGAAGTGGTTGAGTCAAATCCTTGGAGATATTTAAAAGACCTGTAGATGTAGTGTTCAGCAATACCATTTATTGGTGGACTTGACAATGCTGGGTTAACATTTGTACTCTATAGTCTTAAGGAATTTTTCAACTTAAATGTCTCTATGATTCTATGATTCAGATATATACTACTTACCAAAAAATAGTATTATTAAACATATGTCATCCTCTGGGTTACAATTCAGGTATTTTTAAGATGTCCTTTAACTAACATGAATCAAGTGTAACAGAATGATGGTTACCTGTAAGTTCTTTTACATTCTCTAATGTAAGACAGGGAAAGGAAAGCTGCAGTTTCTTAAATGTATCTCACTGGATAAAAGCAATTTTCCCCTATATCACAAATGAGGATGTATGAAACATGTTAAGTATGAAACCTCCAAAGATTTGTGTAAGACTGCCACCTCTTACTTATTATGTGGACCACTAAAGATATAAAAGCTTATGTGAACATCTTGAAACAGAGAAAATAATTTAAAAAAACTATAAGCATATGTTCGATATATTTGCAGCACATATTAGATATTTTAAATATATGAATAAAAAATACAGATGGGCTCACCATATGGCTTCACTGGGGCCAACATACACAAACTGTACAAGTAAAAATCTATTTCTTAGGCATGTCTTTCAGAGGACAACAGTTACAGATAAAAAAATGCCTCAGGGTTAAGGGCACTGCAGGTGTATCTGCAGCGGTTTACAGGGTTATACCAGCTGTAAAATCACTGACCTCAGTGGTGTAACAGCAGGTAAGGATTTGTCCTACATGCTCATAAACTCTGATAATATCATAGCACATACAATCCAAAAAAAGTAAATTATTGCTCATCCATGACTAAATATCAGTCTGGAACCAAGACAGCAGAGACAGCACAAAATAATCCCAAAATACAACTGCAGAAGAGTCCAAGTCAGTATGACTGGCAAATCTATGAAATAATGCATGATTTCAGCAAATCCCATCATCCAAAATAAACATTTGAATATGGCATCAATTTGTGACCAACAGATCAGGCTTTTTGCAATACAGCCAATCCAATCTTCCAACCCATCAAAAAAAAAA
>VXBX01007249.1:0-24767 GCA_013400415.1 Scytalopus superciliaris
GGGACCTCTCCAAATTCCCAAGACTGTTCAAAAAATCATTGAGAGAGGTTGTGCTATGGCATCAGCAGCTCTTTGAGGATTCTGAGACAAATCCCATCAGGCCCCATAGATTTGTGGGAATCCAGCTTGAGCAGCAGATCTTGCACTATTTCAGGGTCAACTTGGAGTTGATCATTCTTGCAGTCANGTGGGTTACCTTGTCATAAAAAGAAATCAGATTTGATAAGCAGAACTTCCCTCATATGAAGCTGTACTGGTTGTGACTGATGACTATGTTGCTGTTCAAGTGTTTTTCAACACCTCCCAGAATNCAGTTCTCATCCCATAATAAGTCAATGATATTTGTATATAGTGCCTATTGCCATTAATTTATTTGAGAAAAACTCTTTTGTTGTCTTCCACAGTTCTGGCCAGTTTCACCTCCAACTGAGTTTTGGCCACATGAATTTTTTCCCTACAGCAACAATTAGCATCTCTGAATTCTGAGGATGGATCTGGCATAGGTTCCAGTCTTTAAGGATGTCACTATGAACCTTGCAGTGGGAGAAACATTTCCAATGTTTGACTGGGGACAACTCCATATTTAGAAACATTTCCAGAAGCACAGACATACCCTGAATGTCATATTCTCCACCTGTTTGGGGTTTTGATTCTGGAACACTGTAACTATAATCCTCTGCCTGACCTTTCATTCGCTCCCTTTGGATCCACCCACCACTGGTTTGTTGCCCTGTATCACGCAGTGAACAAATTTACAGCATGTTTTTCAGAAAGCTTTTATCAACATTTCCATCAAACATGCTTCATCACAATTTCTTTGCCAAGTGATGTGGCATCTGGCCATGACTCTATTAGGAAATGCAGAGCAACACATGCACTTGCTAAGAAAAGAAATAAGACTCTATCTCATCAGACATTGTCCTTAAGAGCTAAAGTGCTGCCATTATAAAACTCTGTGCTGAGGCAATCCTCACTGGCTGCTTCCCACCTGTCAAAAGCAAAAAATTAAGCAATTCTTTCTGTGCAACTGTTATTTGAGCATCTGTAAAAATGTCTAGACTCTCTTCTGTCTCGTGTGAGCTCAGAGGCATCACTTTGCCCCAGCTGAAGCTCCCATAAGGCTTGATAGAAGGTCTGGGACCCTTCTTGTGTGCTAGCCAAAAACTTATATCCAACAATCTGGTCCTCTGGCATAGCAGGATTCAGGTTGTCACATACAGAACGTCACATCAGTTAGGAAAGAGAAGGTGGTGCAAAGGACTAACAAAGACCTGCTGTTTTGTGGCAGTGACTCTGGTGTTCTCTCTGAGGCTGTACTACCCACCTGTGACAATGCACAGACTTCACTGATGTCCATGTGGGATGGGACACATTCCTTTGCCTCCATCTTGCAACTACTTGGCCTCAATATCAGAGCTGGGGAAAAAAAGATGGACATGAAACCAGAGATGAAATTGGGTGTGTCACTGGCACAGTACAAGTTATATGTGGCAACAGTAAAGAAAGTGAGAAACAAGCCATTCACAGCAGACATAAAAGGGGAAGGAACCTAAAATATGTGTCATTGACCAGGGGTGTGGGGAGAAGCTGAGTTTGGCCTTGAAAGATGAAGGCACTCAGTGGGTTGAAAGAAGGTCTCAGACAAAGTGGATGGTCCTAATGGAAGGAATCAGTGCTTGCTAATGTCTGGCTGAATGAGACTTGGTGTGGTGAGAAGCTTTATTTCTTCTCAGCAAAAGTTCAGATTGGTGTTTGTGCCATTCAAGCTAAAAAGCATAACCTGGGAATCTCAAACTGAGAAACTAAGGACCATCAAGGGTACTTGAAGTCAGTAGAAAGTTTGTTAGGACACAAACCACAAAGCCTATGACTTTTTTGCTATCCTTGTGCTGGCAGTCTGAGTCTGCTTCCAGCCTGCTGGCTTAGGAATGCTCTTTAACCCCTTGCTTCAGTATGGAGGCATTAATCTGTAAGCATCCACATCAATCACTGGGCACCAGCATGAGCCAAGTGACCATGCAACCAATTGAAGAGGCAGTGATTGAATCCTGACATAACATTAGCTTCTCTACTTATTACATGTTGACCTAAACCACCTTCTGAGCAGATATTTTAGCACTAGATCAAGAGTCTCAAACAGCAATCTAGCAAAAAAATCCCTGACTGTTGTGGCTCAAAGCGTGGGAGCATTTCCCTAGTGGCACCCAGTGCCATGGCAGCAGAACCAGAGGGCACAAGGCTCACAAAGTTCTGGGTGGGACAATAGAACAGCAATGAACGGAATAGTAGATATCCATCCACCTATAGGTAATCAGTGACCTGGGAGCAAATGTGCATGACTGGTGCCTCTCGCAGGGTTTTCCAGAAGACACCCTTTCCCCCAGCAGTGTGGCCATTAAGGGCATGGAGCTTTTCAGCGGTATCCAGCATGGGAGGAGCTATATCACATACACAGCACTCATAATGAGCAAACCCTAACAACCAGACAAAGAAATAGTACTAAAATGTCAGCCAAGGTGCCAGAAGTGTGATGCATCATAGTGTTGTACCTTTATTTTGACATTTATATGCATTATAAACATATTTTAAAAGTAAAGTAACAGTTATAATAACAAAAAAAAATGTTGTTCAGAAGCAGATCACAAAGATCTGTTCTGCTTCTTTGCAGAGATATGCATTAATTTCAAAAGGTTTTGAATTACAACTGCGAGTCTTCTACAGAAGCTTTTCATATGCAAGTTGTTCTGTACATCAAATATTGATCCTACAGAACCTCATACAAAAAACTGGCAATGAATGAAAATGTATGGAAAGACTCCTGATTTTAATTTGGATTCTTATTCAACCTTCAAATAATCATTGTTTAATGTTGTGTTAAGTGCCTGATTTTACAAAAAAAAAAAAATCACTTTTAAAAAGTCATTTAATAGGGATAATCAAACATTGCCAAGTTAAACTCTTCCAAACACTAAGAAAAATAAGTGAGGCCTTAAAAAGAAATATGCAGTCTGGGACTAATTCCCAGGAAATTTTTAGAATACAAAGCCTCTATTATATTAAAAGTACTGATAATTCATAGGAATAGGTCATGGATAATCTTCCTTTGATTTTGATTTAATTACTCTTTTATTTATAGTAACTCAAATGTAACTGCATTTGAACTACTACAACATCTGCACCGGGTTTTCAGGTTTGGAGAAAGACAACATGAATGGGCAGGATTATCTGCTTTCTCTGCATACACCTTCCACTAAAAGTGCAGGACTAGGCCTTGGATGTTATTTAATACTAAACTCCCAGAGAGTAAGATGTCCATTTCCAAAAGAGTCAAACTTGAGACAGATGAAGACATTTCATGGGGATCACTCATACTTGGTCATGGTTTTGTTCCTTGTTAAGGATCACAGCCCTTAAGAAATACTGCTTAGTGATGTGAAAGTACATACAGTCTAGTGTGTGTTATAAATCTCTATAAACTTTGAATATGCAGTCTTGAAATCTATTAGTAGTCTAAGTAACCAGTATCTGGCAACTGGATAATACTGTGCATCCACGATACAAGGATTAAATCAAAACTACTAAGACAATAAGTCTGGGGTCTTTATGTCTCAGAAATGGCCATTATTATGAAATTTCATTAAGAAAGTCTGTTTTCCTACGACAATTTCTTTGTCAGGGCATGTCCTGTTTGTTTTTTTAATGGGATGATCCTGAATACACTGGTGTGAAAGGACAAGGAAATCCATACACAGGCTGTGGCAGACGATGTTGTTCCTCATGGTTGATGAGCCAGGGCACTGATAGCACAAAAACCTCTGAAAAAAATAACACAATTCTACAAGTCTAACAGGAGAAAGAAAATGCTAACTGTTGGGACAACAGTTCTTCCCCGTCTGCCATTTTAACCACACAGAGGAAAAACTGCAGTGTTGACTTGCACTGGATGGGTCTTATTCCTGCAGTGTCCACCTGTGGTGTGCCTAGAATACTAGATCACAGGCTTTCTGACACTGAATGTAATGATACTGAAAGCCTTGTGCAAGTACTCACTGGGATTTTTCATGAGCTGTTTTCGTGTCTCCATCTCTGATTTCCTTCACAAGGCATGATTCTGCCCAGTGAACAGATGGGGGGAAAGTCCATTCTTTCAAAAGCAGAGAATCTGGTTTGTTTCTATATACTGTTTGTTTTATGACAGTGTAACAAAGTCTGCAAATGTAGTTAAGCCAGAGTCAGTATTAGCAATGGAAATCATTACTACCCTTTAAGGGACGTTTTGTTAATGTTACTGTAGCGCTGTCTCATGAGTCATGGCAGGATGGAAATTAATTTGTCACTGCTGTAGGTCTCTTTACTATAAAGCAAGTTTCTCCTCTTACATTCATCTGCTCTAATGTCTGTAATAGAACTAATAAACTGAAAACATACTTGAACATCCTTGTATGTGCTGCCTTTTCTGTGGCCAAGGCATTTTAAATGTTGTTTTGCTTAGGTAATGGAACAGTCATGTGAAAACTGAGGCCCTGGAGAAGGCATCCCTGAAAGTCACAGAAAGGCCCTGGACTCCTTCAGCCTTTGAAAAAGTGTAGTCTTACAGTCCACAAAGAAATTTGCTTCTGAGGACTTTGTGGTATAAAAGTTGTGCCTTGGGTTAATTCACAATAAAGCCAGCAGTCCTCTTCCCAAACTCACCTGCCAGCATGGCAGTGTATCGAGTTCATGTGATCCCTTTGGCAGCCAGCACCAGATCTTCATTCCTTCATATTCTTTCCAGGATGACACCTTCTTGTGATTCAAAGGCTTCTTGACAATAAACTAAAATACAGTGAGACTATATAAAGAATAAGCAAGAAGGTGCATATTCTACCTCATGACCACAGGAGGTTCTTGCAGCTATTAGGGCTGGAGCATAAGGCATACGAGGGAAGGCAGAGAGTGCTGGAGTGGTTCAGCCTGGAGAAGAGGAGGGAGGGATGGACCTTATGTTCTGTCACTAGGTTGTGCACAAAAAACAGGAGGACATAATTTGCAAAAAGAGTAATTCTGGTTTACTTATTAAGGAAAGGTTTTCACCATGAGGGTCATCAGTCATTGGCGGAAGGGCTTGGAGATATTGCAGGATCTCCAGCCTTAAAAATACTAACATTTTGATGCCACAAGCTACACAGTAATCTGTTCTAACAGATCCTGCTTCATGGAGACAGTTGCACAGCCAGAGGTCCCTTTCCAACTCAGTTATTCCATGAATTAATGAAGTCTTCTGAAGGTTTGTTGATTTATTTCTTTGTCTGAATAACTAGTTTCTAATGCCAGTTAAGTTTCTCTGCCTTGGATTTAGCAAACTCATGTTTCAAGAAAAGTCTTTGACCATCTTTATGTGTAAGGGCTTTTATGCTAAAAATTCCAGGAGGAGAAAATAGGTAGATTCTGAGATAAAAATATTTAAAGAGAAAATTCCTCCTCACTTTTTCTTTGCCTGTTAGAAAAGAAATTTCTTCTGTTTGTGCAACCATTTTGCCATTATCTGTTCAGCACTTTCTTCAATAGACCTAGATTGCAGAAGCCTGTTCAGTTTTTAGCTGGTGGCATAACCTGCATTTTCCAGTGTGGAGTATGACTGACACAGCTGCAAACTTAGCTGACTTCATCTGACACTCTCCAGATTTGCTTTCAAACTCTCTCAAGAGTGAATATGTAGGAACACTAATGCTAAATTGTTTCTAATTAAGAGGGTTTTTTCTCATTTTCAGAACTCAAAGACGCCTTTCTCCATTGTTAGAGGATTTTTATTTTTTAAATTAAATTTAGCCTTTACTAAAACTTTAATTTGTTTTAAGCTGGAGGAGTGTACTTTGGGGGGTTTTGTGATGTTTCAATGTCTGAAAGTGACGCAGTCAGGAAAGCTGGAAGAAATTAGACTTAAAATGAAAAACAACTTTTCTTGAAAAGAGACTCCAGCAGTGAGGTCTAAGGAAGCCTAAGGCTCTCATCCACATGTGCAAGAATTCTGCTTTGTCCCTGGGAAAGTATGTCTACTTTCTGTGAGCAATGACGAATCCTAGCCAATAGATTTTCTGCCTTGTAATTGAAGAGCAAGACCTGAGTCCACAGAACACCCCCATCTGCTCCCTACACCCATCTTGGTGCATGTCCATGGCCCAGGCATCCTTGAGAAGATGACAATTCCCTTTCAGCACCATGCTATGCTCTCATAGGAGCTTGCATATATGGCATATGCATCCAGCCACAAAAGAACCTGTGGGCATAGGAAATGTCGGACTTTTTTTCAAAGACTTCAAACATGTACTTTAACACTTAAATGTTTCATTATGCCAGGATGTGCTTTGACAATATACAGAGGAAATAACAGTGGGGTTTCCATCTGCAAACTCCATTTTTTCAGGCGAAATTTCAGTTCTTGAAACCAAATCCTGTTGTGAAACTTCTTCCAAATGGCTTTCTGTGAGCCTGATGCAAATTCCGTAAGTTCTGAAACAATACAATACCCCCTTCGTGACACAGGTAAACTGCACCATTTTCCTCATTTCACCATGGCTGGCTGGTTTTAAGCACCATAGCAATACAGATGTGCATTTAAGACTTGTTAAAACCAGAACATTGACAGCCTACATGGTGTATTGGTCTACAATAAGGCTCTCTCTTGCTTCAGGCAGAACAGTTTTATCACAGAAGGATCTCAGGACGAAAACGCTGGCTAGTACATGACAGAGCTACCCACCTTGGGTATTAGGAGGGATTGGAGTGACATCTTTTTATTCCAGTAGCAGTTTCACTTAATTCCATTCTACTGGTAAATGATTGGACCTGCGAGTTTGTTCCCAAAACTGCACCAAGTTTCTCTAACCACTGCCTAGGAAAGCATGACCATAATATGAACAGTATATTTTCACAGTGCCCACAAATTAAGATTTGAAGAGCATTTTCTCAGATTTACTGAACAAGATGCCAAAGAGCTGGTAGAAGACTAGAATAGATGTCATATCCTAGCTGTTTCCTATCTCTTCCTCCATCTCTCCAATCTTCAATCTCTTGACCCATGACTTTCACAGCATACACCCACATATCTTTTCCTAAATGAATAGGTTACATCATTAGTCAAAATAACACATAACAGAAGTAGAGGAAAGCTGCAAATCTGTTTCAATAGATGTTGCATGTTAGCATCTGTACTCATCACAGATTGAATGCTGTGCTGCAGAGCTGATGGAAACCAACAGTGTACCTCCACAACACATGAAGATTTGATCAACCAAGTAAAATGAGAAAACCTAGATTCTTCTTGTAGGTAGTAGATTATTTCTGTTGACTTGGCATGAACTACAAAAAAAGAGCTTGAAAACAAACAGGATTTGGCTTCTAATACGTTATTCAGGAATACATCATCTCAGCTTCTTCAGCTACAGAGAGGTTTAACCACTCTTACAGACTGAGGCAGTAGAGCTGAGCACATTCAACCTCAGACAGTTCTTAAAGCTTTTGAGATATCTATTTTTCAGATGTGCTTTACTTTGTCATGGGTGTACAGATGCTATCACTGAATGACATATGGAAGCTATCTAGTGTATGGTTCAAGTCAAGGAGAGCTCTCTTGCAAGTTTGATAATACAAATAACTAATTCGTATTTGTCACGTTTTATCTTGTCGACTCCTGGGTAGGAGAGAATGGGAGGACTGCCTCAGATATAAGGTCTGATATTGTCCCTACTGCTTCCTCAAGCCATCTGTAAGCAAACAACTTGTTCTTTGCGACCATTACTTCTTGGCTTCTTTTGCACACTTGCTTTGTGTATTAGCAGCACTGATTTATAAGATAGGGAATATCTGTTCATGAGCAATTCCATGGAGATCATTAAATCAAAAGCACAGAAGACTTGTCAAATGTTAACACCAGCTCTGATTTTCATCTCTTCTGCTGGTTTTTCTTTACTTAGGGACACTTCATGGAGTATAAGCCATGGAGGGCTGGAAAATTGTTATATTTTAGAAGAGATGGCTGCTGCCTGACTTTATCCGTGAGTAAAACACAGGTGCCATTGTGCTAGTAGCCTTCCCTTGTGAGTATTGAACACTTTTAATTGTCACATAAGCCATGTCGTATATAGAAAAGATATAATATAAATACTAGCTTCTTAGGGGAATATGATTCCATTCCTTCGAGTGTCCAGCACAGCTTAAAACCATCTTCTCCGGTTTGTTCTTTGTGACATACTGACACCTCGCGGTTGCATCTGCAACCGTGACCAATTCATGTACAGAACTGCAGTTTCCTCAAGGGATAGTCTAATGTTTTTATATACGTTACATTATTTTGTCTGATTTCAGAAAGGTAGACCACTGGTAGAGAAAAAAATCAGATCCTAAAATTCCAAAGCAGAAGATTTGCTTTTTTAAACAGGTATTTCTAAAGTGACCAGGCAGATTCTGAAGCCTGGTGCAGTGCAGTTCAAGAATTCAGTTTCTGGCAGACCCACCAATGGTGAGACTCAAATCTGTTTCCACCATTCACTGCACTGTCTTCAGAGAGAGGTAGGTGAAGCGATTGTCTGGGGGATGCTAACTCAGTGTGACTCAGCCTTGTCTTTTTCCCCAGATCCCTATAGGCCCGCTTACATACGCACTGACCTAAACACTGTTGTGATCTTGCATGCCTGGAAGATCAGTTCTGGTCATGCCAGAGAGCATTTCCAAATGCTGGCTAAATCAAGAATAAGGACAGCTGAGTGATATGTGAATTGCAGGCCACAAATCATCTCTTTTGTCACTGAAAATCTCAACTTCTCTAGACAAGGAGTTTTAACAAAGTCTGTGTTTGATATGTACATGAAATTTTTACTGTGGTTTTATGAAGATTTAAGTAAAAGCAAACCTCCTGACTCTGAACACCTGAAATATTTCATTCAAACATACTGGAAGAAGAATGGTCTGACTTTTTATCCTTTCTTTTCTTTCTGCATTCCTCACAGCAGAGCTCTTACTGATCTTTAATTGCTTTTCTGATAAGAAAAATGTCCAGATCTTAAAGCTGCTTTGTTGTATCAATTTCTTTGAACAGTAAATAGATTCAGTGCCTTAGGAAAACATTACTTAGTGCTAAACCTTCTAACTATGTCTGACTTGCGTATGTTTTCTGTGATTCTAGTCAATGAAATTCTGTTATGCAACTATTTACTCTGAGAAGAAAGTGAGAAATGTTACTAAACAAACCAACAAACTAACAAAACAAAACAAAACAAAACAACTCCCTGCATATAAGGGAAAGTCATATACATGTAGCTAGTTCCCAGCCATTCTGCATAAGATACAAAAAGCCTAAAGTGGGGACTGACTCTGAGCTCACCAAGGCATATTCGCCACCTGTCTGGTGAAGGACACTGTGGAAAATATTCTTGCATCTAATTTGAGTTAATCTATTTCAAGAAAATTTGGAAGTTGGTCCCTGATCTTCTTCTGTATGTGTGAGGGGCCATTATTGTCCCTGTCAGGGTCCCAGTGATACTGGAGGCTTGTAGAGAATGAGGGAAGACCAAGATGCTGTATCTGCTCCCTCCACATAGTCAGACATAAGCAGAGGTGGGATGTTGGGGAGGGCTGAGCAGGGCAGTGGAAGTGATTTTGAGACTGTAGTTCAGGCAGCTCAGTGAGGGTCAAGAGCTGAAAAGGAAGACCTCGCTACAAGGCCTTGCAAAAACTGAACTGGGAAGATGATGCTGTTGCTACCGACCCTCTCCTAGACGTAGTGCTGAGAAAGGCATTCTCATCAAGCAGTGATGATCCCAAGGAGTCCCATGGGGATGGCCAGATTCCCCTTTCCTCACCCCTTGGCAGGACATAAACTGCTATGTCAATCAGAAGAGCCAACACAGCACAGTGGAAGGTGTCATAAAAGGAAATAGATCAGGACATGAAGAGGAGATTATTATTTTGCCATAGAGCTACTCCAACTCAGCCATACAAGTTGTCTCTTCTGTGCTTCATGGAAAAAAGACCTTTATTCCATGAAAGTGGTGCTCATAGGAAGCACAGAAAATAAGTAACAGGAATGCTTTCAAAACCAGCAAAGATTATGTCATCAATTTCTACCTCTGCCAAGCAGTGAAAAGTGGACCAGGTGTTCCTGAAACAGTCACATATTATGCATGCAAACTACCTATAACAACAGCTGCTGTGCTCATGCAGGAACCTTGTGGCTGAACAGAAGCACGTGGCAAAGGCCAATGCCAGGGAGCCTACAGCCCCTCACCATGGAGCACAGTGAAACCCTCATAGGTCAGTGTGCCCTATGCACACCAGCAAACTGCTGCACAGGCAGCTGCCCTTCCCTGGCTGGCCTCCATCACTGGCCCCTGGGGAAGTAGCCTCCAAAGCATACAAGCCAAAGCATGTTCATCTAGAAATAGGCTCACATTTCTAAACCCTCTCTCAGCTCAAGACAGGAGGAAGATGGCCATGTCAACATGCAAAGAACTGCTCAGACAAAGTTCTGTCCCTGAGTCTCTTTCTTTAGAGACACAGTTTTTTCCTTTCCCTTTAAACAATTATATTAATATCTCTTTTAGACAAATCATCAAAAGTCATTTCTGCATTGATTCAGCATCACTTTTTCCTTCCTTTTTCATGTAATGTCTAACCGATTCTATGAATGCACTGGGACCCATCAGTGTGCTGGGGAGCAGGTCCAATACCCATCTCTGCCCATCAAAACATGCCGGAATGTCTTGCCTAGAGCCAAGGTAGCCTTTGTGGATAATAAGGTGTGAGGCTTAGTCTGAGACTCAGGCTGTACTTGCCACCCACACCCCTGTAGTGATGCCTGTTACACTGCATCATCTGAGTTGCTCTTATTACTATAAGGGACATAGTGCAGGATGCAAACTTCATGATGCAGAAGGGTGCGGGAACTGTTGACCACAATGAGGGGAACCCACAAGGAACGACACGCACTCCAGGGCAGTGTGCTCCAAGTGAGCCAAGCTTTATTAAAATGGAGGGTTTTTATAGGGAAGGGATGAGGGGTATTATGGGGTGGAGGGTAGGAACAAGATTCTGATAGGGTGAGTTCGGTAACTGGGGTGATGGGGCAGCCAATCAACAGACGGTCCCACAGCGAACCAATGAACATACAGAACTGGGAGAAGTGGCGGGGAAAGGTATGAGGGTAAGGGCGGGAAAACAGGGGAAAAAGGCAACATGGAGGGCTGAGGGGAATTGAACAACAACTCAGCCTCCATCTTTGGAGACAAAACATTTCAGTTATTTAACTCCAATGTCCATTCAACCTTGGTTCTTAATGATATATTATCGCCTCCAAAGAGGGGTAACACTTTCACTCGGTTAGGTAGAAAGTCCAATACCGCTCCTCTCAGGGGGCGGTAAAGCTTGAATGCATGTTCTCTCCTGGCGATGGGACAGGATCCTCTTCATAAGTCCACCTAGTAAAATGTTGCCTCCACACCTCGTAGGAGTTGCCTTCCCCGACAGAAGGGTTGTAAAGTGTCATACAATAGGGGAAGAATTGTTGCTTCCTCACTTCAGAGTCTCCTGAGGGGGTGGGAAAAAAAAGGACCAGAAACAAGAAGAGATTTTGTGAGGGAGACTACTGCGGTTTTCATATGACCTCACAGATAATACTGTATTGAATGGTTATTTACTTCTTTCACTAGTTACAGGACATTGTCTCCTTCCCCTGAAAAGAGCATTCCAGCTGGGCACTGCTAAATTTAACTTCGTAGCTGGAAAGCTGAAAGCACTTACCCAGAAGAGAAGGCTGGAGACTGTACTTCTGGCCGTTCCTATTAAAGCTGAGGATGCTCTGCTGTCAACGCCAGCCTTTCAGGAGCTGTGAAGAGTGTTTTACTCTAAGACTTGTGCAACACAGCAGCTTACGATGGTTCTGCTACATTTTAGTTATTTTGGAATGAGCTCTCCTAAGGGCACAAGAACTTGCAGGCCCAGAGATGTGAGCAACCTTTAGAGCACAGAAAGGTTTCCCTCAAAAATACGTGAGACTTAACTATTTACAATCTGCAGTTTTAGTGTGTCATAAAATCCATGCCAACTCCTCCTCCTGGCTTTCCACCGCAGCTTGGCTGGCCCTTAATGATGCCCACAATAAGAGGCTCTGGCAGGGTGCATGGCCACCCACAGCCAACGTTGCCGTGTGCAGGGTCCTTTGATCTGGATGGCAGGCAGACTTTGTGACAGAGGAAGCAAGCAAATGTCAAGCTCTGGCCAGAAATAAGCCTTCTAGCAAGTGGAGTGCACAGGCGGGTGAAGTGGCTACACAGGTTTGGTCTCTCTCAGATCTCTGAGGTGCTCTGCTCAGCTCTGTGATGTAGTTTTGCATCCTTCACTAAGCAGTCTCAAAGGCCTGTGGGGGAAAGGATCAAAGTAAAGTTACTGTAAAATGTTATTTCAACTCACAAAATCCCTGATAAGAGCAGCTAATAGAAGTCATACAAAATTGGGACTGGGAAAAAGATCTTATCTGTTTCAATGGATTTTGGATCAGCCCTTCAAAGCCCTTCATAACAAGATTTTGTCCTCATCGCATTCAACATCCTTCTGTGTCCCTTCACCTGAAATGTGACACCAGCAATTCTGATGGGTATCTCTGCACGTGCGTCTACCAGGGCCTCAACTGCACCCTCATGTCCTGTGGCTTAGCTGTAATGGAAGTGATAACAGATGTTGCAACTGGGCAGACAGAAGAGAGCACAAGAAAAGACAGGGACGAAGTATTTTTCTGTCTCTTCAGCTGACAAGATTGTTTATTCTTCTACCATCCTGAAATGGAGAGGAAAAGCTCTCAAACTTCTGAAAAAGAATATTGAGCTGAAACAGAAACAAATTATTATCAATCTTTAAATGAAACTGAATATTTATGGAGTCAGATTCGATAAACATCATTTTAAAGTGTTGAAATGGCACAATTTGACAGACCATGCTTTAAAACATCTGTTTTCTTGCAGTCTTAAAACAGACTAATCTATCTGGAAAAGACTTCATGAGGAAATGCCACTTCTTGTTGCCTATTTGCAGTGCATCACTTTACCCTGCCTCCCAAACTATGAGGACTTACAAGTTTACACCAGCAGGTGGAGGTAACTAGCTGCTTGGTCTTTGGAATCTCTTTGCTTCAATTGTGCTGCTTATTTTAAATCATTTGTGGATGGAATAAAAAATGTTTGGTGACCTCAGTGACTGGGGGTTGCTCAAATTCTGCTCAGAGACCTTGGACACTAGAGCAGCTTTAAATGTCGTTACATCTATAGAATGCAAATATTTGAGTATTTGTAACCTGCCTAATTTTAAACTTTTCTTGTATCTATCTCTGGGGGAAAAAAATCATAAAACGTGATAATACCTTAAAAATTCCTTTTCTCTNTCCTTAGTTTTAATCAATCTTCACCTGGCCTTGTAAGCATGTTGAGTTTGGCAGAATCAGATAGGCAATCACAGAAATTGGTCTTTTTCAGGGCTGGATCACATTTTAAGAGAGCATTTGTGTTAGTGACTGTCCAAGAAATTGCTATGGCTTGTGATCTGGCAGCAGTTTCACCAGAGTATCACCAGAGGGGAGCAGGACACTTTTCTGCAGCAGCTGCTCCTGTGTTGCTGGACTTGTACAGACCCTCCACTTCATCTCATCCTACATTTGTTCTCTTGATCCATAAGAGATGTTAAACCTCCTGAAACAGTAAACATTATTTACTGTCTTTATTCTTTTGAAAGACAGCATGGAAAATTGAGACTGGAATCCTCACCAGAAGAGTTTTGGTTGTCACTCTTGCATGACAGTGTACATCACTGCTTGGATTTAGTGGGAAAACCAGACTCACCATGCATTTGCAATAGCAGTTACCATTCTCTGACCTTCCAGTTACAAGAGCAAAATCACGGAAATAGGACTCTGTCTTTTACACTTCTCAGAGTTGCCTCTGTGGGAGGCAGTTGCTAGAATGCTACTTTCTAGGATGCAGTTTGCACAGCTTTGCACAGTTGCTGCTTATTTTTTAGTACTTGCAGGACCCCAGGTGCCTGCTTCTACACAGCGGTGCAGACTTGTTTTCTTTCTTGGCATTGATGATCTTGGAGGGCTTCACAGCTAGAACCAAAGTGGTTGTTGTCAAGAAAGCAAAAGAGAAAATCATGCAAGTCTCCCAAGAACTTCAGCACACTTAGAACAGTTCTCACTCACTGGCATAAAGGTAGAGAACCACAGAGTTCACAGGTGCCCTGGCATGTTCACACTGCTGCCTTTGCAGGCTTAATTTGGGAATGTCTATCAACTGCAGAGGGAGAGTACCAGCCAGGGCAACCAAGGTGGAGATACTCAGCTGATTTAGCAGCTACTACACCAGTCTGTATGTGGCTTGGCTGGACAAAGTCCTTCTTAGGTAACTTTTTCTCCCTGAAGGAAAGGGGATATTTTCTGCTCTGAAAAAAAAATGCTATGGGCATTAGTTAGTGTTCAGCAACTGGATCATACAACCACATCCTGTGATCAGTTTCCACTAGATGATGCTGTAGCCCCTCCAGGGAGGAGAGATTATTGCTGTTAAAAAGGGCAAAATATGTTCTAAATTTTAACAACAAATTTAGCGGAACTACTCTTTCTGCTCATTTGCTCACATCCAAACCCTAGTCTTACATCTTATACAAAGCGTACTCTAAGTGAAGTATTTTGCTTAAATGACAAGATTCAGCCCAGATGACCACCCACCTACTTAACAGGATATTCAAGCCTGAGTAGCAGCAGATTTCCAGTGCTAGCCTGAAGTTCCAGATCTCTTCTGTCATCCTCATTTCTTCAGCATAGGACATTATCTGGGGTATCCTAGTATTTCCAACATATATCTGCCACAGACAGGCAAGGCAGATGTCAAAAAATTCTGCTTCATTTAGCTAGAAACTGAAACAACTCTTCTGGTAAATCTGTGAAGTGGTAGCAATGGGATCATAACTTTAGGAAAACAAATCTAAATTGTCATCTTTCATGTTGTAGTCATTGGGGGAAAAAAATGAGAGGGAGGGAAATTGTGCGCACATCCTCTATGACTTTCTTAATGACACTCTCATTGAGACTAACTTCTGCCAAATGCTGTTTACTTTTTGCTGTCAATCTGTCTGAATTAATCGACTGAAAAGTGAGACTTGTTCTCCTCTGCTTGCTAAGTGACACACAGACTGAGTGCGAGAAATAGCCTGCCAAGGGCTCCATCAGGAATCCTGTGTCAGTACAACAGCTGAAAAATAGAAGACACTTTGCCAAGTCTCCATCTTAGCCCATGGTCTCTCCTACTGCTCTCCCATGGGTGCAGTTATATGGCCAGAGCATGGAGAAGGCTTTGCTCTACAGAATTCTCATCTGTGTAGCTGTTCTTGCACTGCTGGAAGGTTCAAAAGATAAGGAAGACAAGACTCTTACTTCAGCCCAAGCTGGCCACACAAAGCTTAGGACTGAGAGAAATTAAGCCTGAATGGCAATAGATAAGAATTTGTGAGGCTGCATGAAGACAAATGGGTGGACTAGGGAGTGGTACACAAGATTAAATTGATTGTGTTCATTTCCAGGATTACAAAAACTGTTGCAGGCTTTAATACAGTCTTCATTGGGTATCTGAACTCTAGAAGTACTCAGTTTCCCATCCTGTGAACATGTCCCTTACTACAGCGAGCTGTTCTATATAAACTGGTAGTATTTTTTCTGCCCTTACAGATTAAATAAGGAATTCTTCTTACCATACTACTTACAGTTCTGTCACAAAAAACAAATGCACTCTGAAATACAGTGTATGTTTCCTCTGTTCTCTACTCAAGACATCTAAATCAAATGTTTTTAAACTAAAGCTAAAGCATCTGATTTGTCCTTGGCCTTCCAGGTGCTTCACAAGGATTTAGATCCATATCTCCCCAAGTCATATGGTCAATACTGTAACTTTAGTGGTCTGCTTATAGCTGTGAAGATTTTTGACTGACAATTCTTGCTGATGTACAAATTCTCTTTGAGCTTGACCAAAATGCATGACTTCTCAGTCACATAGATGTAAAAAGTGAAGAATTCAAGCAAAAGTGAAACACCTTTTTTGAGCTACCCGTTCCTGGAAAAACTGCAGACAAATGGGAAGCATAATACTATTTTTTAACTGTAAGAGGAGAAAATTAGCATGTCAAGTGATTTCAGATGCTTCCACATGAGCAGCCAAAGCAGTGCTCAGAAAGCCCTTGACCTCCCCTGTGGGTTACATTTATCTTAGGCAACTACTTTTTTCTTCCCTGATGCACTTTCTACAGGACAGAGGTCTGTATGAGGATGAATTACAGGAGACAAAAGCTTTGTGCCAGCTTCTCTTCACTTGATTCCCATTATTGTCACTGTATTGCCTCTTCCCTACCTACCTAACTCCTCTATTTAAGAGAAGGGAACAAGGAAACTTCATAAAACATACTAAACATAGTAAGACAGAAATATTGGGGATTAACTGTATCACAGTCTTAGAAATCTATGGGATTTTGCACAGCCATCCTCTGCCTTTGCACTGCTAATACTTTGTCTAAAAAATCCTTGTCAGTTTGACAGAAAGAGCTAATTCTATGCAAAGACACTTTATGATTTAACTGACACTAGTATGGTGAAAATCTGTTTGTTCTCTGCACCTCAAAATCTCTAAGTCAAGTATCATGGCTGTCATCCAGACAAGCTTTTAGTATGAATGTACACTCTAAGCATGTGCATCATCTTATCAGATGCAAGCACTAGCATAAATAAGAGCCACCATAACAAAAATGTTCTCTGGATTGCATATATAAAAATTCATCTCATCAAAATGGATGTACTTTGCACTGTTCCTTGCCTGAACAGAAAGCTCTCAAGCAAGTGGGGGCAAAGAGAAACAGATTAAGAAATGCCCCTGCAAATGGGTACCATTACAATTTCAAGCTACTTGAACTTTGTATAAAGTCTGTACAAACCTTTCATAAGTTAGCATAGTGAGTCTTGTTCTGCATTATTTTTGGAAGCTGGGTGGGGTTGTTCCACTATCATTTCCAAATCTCTTCTGCTCTCTGTACTGGCCTCTCAGGCTATCCCCTCTCTTGGGTGGTATATCCAGGTCTGTCTTCTATTCCAAGGCTCTGACCTAAGAATTGTTATGTTTAAACAACACCCCTGGGAGTGAATTTTCCTTCCCTGTCTATCTTTAAGATGGGTGGAAAACAGACTTTCAGCTTTCAGATATGCACTGTGCTCTGTTCTTGATGACTCTGTCCAGGTTAGCTGGATGCACAAACACACTCAAGAACACAACTTCTGCAGTGACAAGCTAGATACGGCTTACAACAGAACATGTCTTGCTGCATTAGTAAGTGGCTTGCTTTATGATAAACTATAAAGCTACTCTATTATGTTTGTTGTACTTTGAGGCACCTGAGTGAAACAAGACTTTCCATCTCGGCACTGTTGAAGAGCTGTGCTAAAAGTATTGACCTGCTTACAAGCAGAGAAACATTCCAGTTATGTAAACAGCAGAGAATTAGTTTTCTTCTCTGCATTCCTAGAGTAAGCTGACTTTAGCTGAGTTCATAACTTCTGTGTGTGCTGCTCCTTTTGCTGTCTCCACACACATAAATTGACCTCTTTAGAACCACCGGCTGTTGGCCACTTAAACAAGGGGTTTCAGTGTGTTCTTGTAAAAGCCAGCAAAAGATTTTGAAAATACTTTAAGTGACCAGCTGTAAAATGCATTTCCAAAGTAAGCAAAAACTGCTATGCTGGATGAGGCCAAATGCTGCTTTGAGCAGCAATCATTTCCAACAATGGTTGCTAATGACAGTTAAAGAAAACCTCAAAACAGGACAAGTTAAAACCCCTTTGTTTTCTCTTTCCCCTTCTCCTAAGTTTAGGCTTGAAGTACTGACTTCAAGAGAGTTTAGTAGACGTATATAGTTCTCCTTCTTGAATCTATTTTAACCCATTCACATCACTGTCTTCTATGATATTCCATCCTAATAATCTTCAGAATCTAACTTGTGTAGTGTGTACAGTACAGAAAAGGTCAAAAAAAGGGGGGAAAGAACATATTCTTTTTGTTTTAAATTGACTGCCTCACATTTCAAGTCTGTTGCCTTTGGCCCTTGAATTATTAGCAGTAGTAATTCTTGATCCTCTACTCTTCCACTTTATATAATTGCATTCTCAATCATCATGTTCCCAGAAGCAAGAGTTATTTCACATATATGATGACTTTTCTGTTCTATCGTTTGGTTTGACTTTGAGATGAGGCAAAAAAAGTGGCTCTATGACAGGTTTATATAGGACTGCAATGCTTTCTATTCTGTTTTCTCTCTGTAGCTGTAACAGGAAGCTGAAAGGATTCCTGTTTTATTTTTCCTCACAACATACACAGGGATTTGAAATTCATGAAGTGCAAAAATACAGTCACAAAAATGCACAGAGGGTTCTGTTTTTCCTTCATTTGGATTGGACTTCCATGTGGACCACAACAGCAGGCAAGTGGAAATTACGTTTGAAGTAAAAATACAAATCTGGGAGTCTTCTTCTGCAGCTCAAGCTCATTTCTTCACTCATTCATTTAGGAATGCTATCTAGAGTGTACATTGCAGTCTAATTCTACATCCATCCTATTAAACTGACTCCACTCTGTTAACAAAAATGTTAAAAATTTTCTGGTTCCCTGCCCTTTTAAATTCAGCTTTAACAAATAACTGCTGTTCTACTAACCTGGAATGCAACTGCTTCACCTTGTCTTGACTCTTTCAGATGTATTTCAGGCAAAAGACAGAGCAGAACAGACATCTAACTTTCACGTATTTGATAACTAGTATCTGCATAGTTCTCAAAGTAAGACTGCTCTGGAATGTCACAGATAGTGAAAACACCACATAACTAAACAAACAGCTCAGAATAATAAACCAACCCATGTAATTTCCTGTATTGTCTCTTTGGAGTCAGTGGGCTCATGAGGCTCCTAAGTGAGCAGGAAAAAGACAAATAGCTCAGCCAAAAAGAGAGGTAACACCATAAAACAAACACTCTGCAAGAGCTCATCAGCTGCAGTGAGTGTTATTCCACCTTTTCCACTCAAAATCAAAAGTAAGATTAGTAGGAGAAAGAAGCAGTGTGGGAAGTTTGATGGATGTGTGTGTCAAGGCATTGTCAGAAGTAGCTGTTCTACTCTGACCCCAGGGTTTATTTATTTTGTAAATAAAGTGTAGAAAATACATTAGGATAACCTACTTTTCAAGTTTCATTTCACTTAAACATATGGAAATGGGGGCCATTTCTCAAATGTTGAATACTGTCCTCTTCCTACCAAAACCAGGGAGAATTGCATTGCTGGGTGCACTGTTTTGGATGATGGAGCTTATCTGAGAAGCATGTAGCATATATGCACCTGTTCGCACTAATTTTCAAAACAATCATGGATTTGTAGAATGACAATGAGATTCTTTCTCCTTATGTCTCTTCTATTCCTGTTGGATTTTCTTTTTTAAAAAAAATTACATGGAAAAACTCCCAAAAATCACTGATGCATTTTCCCATTTGGAGATGAAGTCTGATGCTTTTTTAAATAAGCAGCAAATGCTTGGTTACCACACTGTATTTGGCATTTGGGTGTAAAACAATAAATCTGATGTTCAGCTTTAAAGGACTCCATACATACACATAATGCTGCATCTTCACAAAGAATAAGTTTATAAATGAAGCCAGAATAGACCTGCAAGCCCCTGTTTCTGTCAACAGATATGCTAGTTAAGTGTTTGGTAAGCTACTATGAATACTTACTGGTCTAGTTAAAGAATCCAGCAATATTTGTATGGAGTAGCTAGCCAAGTGAAAGGCAGACTAATCTGGTCTGTGCATCTAAGTTGCAAGATTAATTATGTCAGCACTCCTTATTCAAAATACTCCTGCCTTGCTTTGTGCAAGCAATTTTGTCTAAGGAGTGAAAAAGACAAGCTAGTTGTGTTATTTCCCAGCCTCTGAGTAACATCTTTTGCAACCTGAATGTATCCCTGAACTTTTCAACTGGTCTTAAATATAGGATTAAGGTAGCTGTCAGAGTGTGCATGTATCCCATGGCTCTCTGAAAAATGGTGTTCCAGACACAATACAAACTTTTAAATATTTGGAAGGCAAAAGCAGCAGAACTTGCCAGAGAATGAGTGTTTCACAACAGCTCTCAAGGTTTCAAAACTTGTTTTCAATGTGTGCTAAAGGAAAAACAAAGCTCTTCCAATGCTTCCAGGAGGCAGAATCATAACAAAACGGATTTCCCCAGACACAGAAGTTCTCCACTTCTCAGCAGCAAATCTCTCATGTTCAGCTCAAGAATCCTCTCAAACTCTGTGTAAGACTTCATCCAAAATGACCTTTTGTTAAAAGAGGACATTTTGAAAGCCTTTGAGTACATCTATTGGGTCTATCAGCTTTAAACCAAGTGTCACCTTGTGGATCTGATAGAAGTTGAGGATCTGACATAAGCCCTGACCCAAAGGCAAAAGTAACAGTAGAAACACTTTGGGTAACCTTTCTAGGATATGTTTGGGGTTGGTTTTTGTTATATTTCTCAGTCCTTTCTAAGTCCTACATTTATTGCCTGAATACAATTCTTCCTGTTACTCTTACAAATAGATTTAAGAAAAAATAATAATAAAGAAATTCCTGTGGTGAGGAGAGTATGTAGAAAAATCATGTCAGGAGAGCAGAGTCATAAGCTTTCCAGAAAGATACATGCACTTCATGATGCTTTCATTTGTTCTCATTGTGTAGGAGCACATTTTGTATGTCCTGCATGTTCACTCATAGAATGCCAGAACCTTTGCTGGTGAACTTATCATCTTGCCATTTAACCTCTTGCCACAACTATGCAGACTATTTAACAGCCCAGGCCAAAAAAGTTAAAGTTTTTAGGCATATTTGTGTAGTGATCTTAGCATTTTAATGTGTAAGTGGTCAAATCCTTCTATATTCAAAGCCCAGAAAAACAAATGAGCTTTCCCATTTAGCTTCATGTGACTGTTAAAGATTGTTTAATGAAACAACAATCGTTTTGACTTTCCAAAGTCATGTGCATGTTAGTGACAGAATTCAAATATAAAATGTCAATGCACTCTTAATTAGGTCAAGATGTCTGAGCAAAATTCCTTCTGTCCAAAGCATCCTCCTATTCCATGTGTAGGATAATTAAAATAAATTATGCCCATGAGAAAAGCCGTGCTCTACCATCAAAATCCCATTTATCTAGATAAGTTTCAAATCCTTCCTTGTTTTGTTCAAATGAAGTTCATCTGTCTTTATTTGCAATTGATCTGGGTTTGCTTAAGCTTAGTCCAGTGGGTTGGAGTTTTCTGCCTTTGTAGCCTCCATGATTAGGTTTACAACACTGAAAATAGAAATCCTTAGCCCCTTCTGCTTTCCAGTTGCCCTCATGCTCTTTACCTTAACCTTTGCAAGTGACCTTTTAGTCCTTCATATTTGGCTATCCTTAAGATGCAACAGTCCAAAGAGTATCAACAGGTCCATCTTCACCCTGAGGTTATAAGGTGAGGCAATGATTTGACTGCAGAAAACATCACACTTTTCTCATAGGTATTGCAGTGGGCAGTACACTTCACTCCATCAGTACTCTGGGGAGACAGCTTGAGACAGGTAGTTGTGCCAAAGACACAGAAAGAGGATTAAATACTTCAGTATTTATTTTTCTAATAGATACTTCATTTCCTGTTCTTTCTTTTCAGTATTTACATTAGAAAGCACCTCCAGCTTCACTGCATTCTCACCAGTAGTAATCATATGCACACATAATGGTATATTTGACACCAAAAAGGATGGTTGATGCTAGCCTTTAAAACTGGAAAAGCACCCTCCCTTCTTTCCTATCATCTGGAGTAAGAAAACTAGCCTCCACATGTAAAAGCAACTGTTTCTCTTACTCCTCACTGCTTTCCAAGAGTTCATCATCCTTCTGCTCTGGGTCTTTCTGAGCTGGGAGGGGGGAAGGGGTTACCCCTAGGTTTTAATGCTGCAGAAAGATGTTCTCTTCTCGTATACTCTTAAATGTGCTTGCAGGAGAAGGAAGCAAAAGTAAACAATGAAGGGGAAGTGATGAAATTAAGAGAAAAAATTTTCTTCTTTCCATTTAACGGAGAGGGGAAAACCCAATCCTTAGCAACATATGTTATTTTTGAAGGTTCTTGCTTGCTGGTTTGTAACATATGCAGCTGATAAGAAATTAACAAAAATTTAGTATAAGGAATTAGCAGGCTTTAAACCTCACACTACTCTTCTGTGGAAATAAATATATTTATATTCTTGTACCCTTTCATTAACAACAAAAAGCAATTTCCGTTATTATCTCCATTTCAGTTCCACAAACGTTACTTTTGGAGCTGAAATTTTGTACTCCCTCTCTAAATCCAACTATTACATGACTTCAGAGTGAATTTTAGCTGTCACTGAGCTTGGCTTTGATTTTGAGTTTTTTTATCACGCATTTCTTTTTTGACCAAGGTTACATACCTGAATGGGAGTATTAAATGCATAGATGAATATCAGTTTCTTTATGACTTTCTGTAGGCATGCTGGCAACTCCTGCAGCTGTGAACTTGAGCTTGCATGGGACAAAACATAGGAAAGAAGAGAAATCGATAATTTTGGTGTTCAAAAATCTGTGGGAGTTTAAGAAACACATGCCATAACTAATTACTTTTTTAAGGATACCACCATAGTAAAACTCGGTTTTAGATTTCATGCAGCATTAGGTTTCCTCTTCCCTCTTGTCTGTAAAGACTTTCTTCCAGGGTTTAACAGGTACAAGGAACTTTTTAAAAAAGCATGTAAATGTACTTTATGCTTCATTTTTTTTAACACTAAATCTTTCCCAAGCTGTAATAAGCAATGTGGATTTGTGATGTACTGTATTATTTTTTTCTTACATTTTTTTAAATACAATAATATTACACTCTTAATCAGTTTATTCTTGCAAGTGTAAGATGAAAATCTGCAAAATTCCTGCTCATTGAAACTGGAAAATTCTTAGATGGAACAAGGTCTCCATGGAAAGAAAGACTTTTTTTCAGTGATTGTGGTAAGAGGTCTGAAAATACATTTAGCACCACACTGCTCTTTCTTTGCTCCTCTAATTTTAAGTCATATTTGTTTCAATTTTTTTTATCCAAATCACCATCTCTACTTGAAAGTTACAGTTCTCATGAACAGTGACAAGAGAGAAAAAGAATGTAAGCTTCTGCTAGCATGGTTCCAGCATATAGAGGCAGAGAAAACACATGATCTTCAGGGAAAAGCACCATTTTATAGTCGGGTCCTAGTGAAGCTGGTGTGTTTTAAGGTGATTAATTACAGGCTAGTTGCTATGGGTACCAACTCCATCAACTATCTTTAAAAAGTGAACATACTCTTTCTATTTGGAAGGGCATGGACTGCTGGGAGCCTGTCCATTCTTGAAGACACTGACACCGAAGACTATGTGCCCTCATTGCTTTCATCAAGTAATAAAATTGATTCTAAAAATTTTAGTCTTTCCTTTTTAAATTATGTGATATGATACAATCTCTAAACACCTTAACCAGCTCTATAAAACAAGTGTGACACATGGGCTGACACTTGCACATACACATATGAAACAACACAGAAACCAAAAGGGAAACAATTCTTGTACATCTGGAGAACAAAAAATGTGTTCCTTGTAGAATGATTTTGAAAGTATATGTAATCAATTGCAAATAAATACAAGTTAATGTTTATAAACAAGAAACTTTTGAGTATAAAAGACAGCTTAAGCTGGGGTGAAAGAAGCCATTGCTTTCATTCACAAAAGGAGTTGTCAAACTCATATTCTCTTTGACACTTCTCCTGATGTCAAGGAAGACATTTTAGGGATTATACCTAACAAGGAATTCTGTCATTTTGTTGGTTCATTCTGTGAATAATGGTCTGTTAAAGACAGGAATAGAAATTGTTGCCATTTTCTTGGTGTATATATAAGAACAGTCTCTGTCTACTCCAACTTAGAGTTTAGGACCATTTTAGAAGATTGTACAGGTGCCATCTGCTATTTGAAGATCTGAAGGAGCTATTTGAAAGATCAGAATACAATCTGGATACTGAATACTGATATCACAGTACTGCACTGATATGTATAAAAGAGGGAGCAAAATCAAGAGCATGTGTTTCGTTTGTACATTAAAATGATGAGTAGGGAAAAAGAAACTCCTAAGTTTGGAAGGAGAACTGAAATCACCAATGGGCTGGAGGGCTGGGCCCAGAGGGTGCTGGTGAATGGAGCTGCATCCAGATGGCAGCCAGTCACTAGTGGTGTCCCCCAGGGGTCAGTGTTGGGTCCAGTCCTGTTTAACATCTTTATTGATGATTTAGATGAGGGGATTGAGACCATCATCAGCAAATTTGCTGATGACACCAAGTTGGGAGGGACTGTCGACCTGCTGGAAGGCAGGAGGGCTCTGCAGAGGGATCTGGATAGACTGGAGAGCTGGGCTGATTCCAATGGGATGAAGTTCAACAAGGCCAAGTGCCGGGTCCTGCACTTTGGCCACAACAACCCCATGCAGCGCTACAGGCTGGGGACAGAGTGGCTGGAGAGCAGCCAGGCAGAAAGGGACCTGGGGGTACTGGTTGACAGAAAGCTCAACATGAGCCAACAGTGTGCCCAGGTGGCCAAGAAGGCCAATGGTATCCTGGCCTGTAT
>VXBX01007249.1:43160-54476 GCA_013400415.1 Scytalopus superciliaris
GCACTTTCCCTTGTTGAACTTCATCTGGCTGGTGATTATCCAGTCCTCTAATTTGTCAAGGTCTCTTTAAGTGGAATTTTGGTATTTAAGTTTGTGCTCCTTGCCTCATGCTGCCAAGATTCTTTATGGATCTCCTTTACTCCCCCACGCGTTAAGTATACAAGTATACATGGATAGATGTATATATACATGGAGTATTTATATAGATTAAAAATATATATAATTATGTATAATGCAAATATTTTTATTTGTACATGGATATACACCTTAAGACTTCTTTTTTCCCATCTGAACAATACTAGATCAACCAGTTTTTTCTCAGGTGACATGTGTCTACATTTCCTGGCTGTGAGCATGCCTGAGTTTTTATCTGTGTGCTTTCATCTGTAGAGTGGGGATCTCTGATACAATTGTAAGATTTATTGAGGTCATATTTGCCAGTTACTTAGAGCACTATTTAAATATCCAGATTATTTCTATAGGTATGTTTTTTCTCTGAATTATGAGGGCAGGTTTTGCTAGAGAGAAGATTCAAGGAAAGCTTTAAAATTAATTAATTTCTTCTGGGTAGGTAACAGCTCTAGAGTGGCTCTAGAGCTTGTGTAGCTGTGCAGAAGAAAGTGATGAAAGATTGGAAACCAAAATATCTAACTATGGATTATCTTTTTGTTCATTTCCTGAAATGTAAAGAGGAGATAAGATAAATTTGTGTGGAGCAGTGAAAATAGCAGTGTTCAATGACCAAAAAAACCGGTGGCAGAATAAGCTGTTTTAGAGAGGGAATGCAAGAGGTGTAGCCAGCTCTTTTATGTAAAGGAATAACAACGTTTTTGTCATGATGAAAGGGAACTGTATTTGTCACGCCTTAGCTTTGCACTGCTCTTGTGAGATTGATTGGTTCCTTAGGGTTGCTCTGGATTCAGGGATAAGGTGCCTCATCTCCACCAGAAACTATGTTTTATGCTAGTACTGGTTGGTACTGGTTATTTTTTTTCTTTCTAGAATATTTATTTACACAAAATTTTCTGCCAGATTTGGATCTTTTTACCTGCAGGACAGATGAAAGTAAAGAAACCTTGAAACAAAGGTTGAGCTTTTCAAAGAGAGTTAGCACTGTCATTTCCTTTGTGAGTGACATGCACATCTTCCGAAGCTATCCGTGATAAATTAAGACATACTGTCCTATTCTGATGAATATATAGGTCAAATCTATACAGTGTCTAATAGTGGAAGTGTTGTATTATATGTATATGTACTGTTGTATTCTGTGATATTATAAAATGGGAATTATTTATTTTATAGTGAATAAGTGATCCTCTGGAGAAAAGGAATCATTCTATTTAGAAATCATTCCCTTGGTGTGTAAGGTCTATGTTACTTCTAGAGTAAAAGAAGTTCAGTGTGAGTGGTCTACTGCTATAGTAGAGCTGAAAGGCTCTTTAGTGGAGGTCTTTCAGTTTTTGCTTCTGAGAATGCAGTGTGGTTTTTCCTAAGCTATAACAAAAAACATTGCCTTTGCTGCCCTTAGGTAGTGTATTTCCTACAAGGTAAATCCTTGGATAATGTTACTTTCAGGGCAAGGTTCCAACTTAAGCCTTTTAAGGCAAGCTTCTCCTGGCAAGGATCCTGGGGCTGTCTAATGTTACCTGGAGTTTACTTTGTAAAGTGATAGAGGTTTCAGTTTGTTTCCCTTTAGGCAGATACATTAACAGCCAATTCTGTATGGTCAGAATCTTCTTTAAAAGCAAAACGCGGAGGACAGAGATCAGGACCAAGATTGTATGTTTATGTATTAGATGCATAAGCTGTAATTAAGGCAGTAACAAAGAACCTTTGACAACATTATTGCTGTGGCTTCAAATGACTAGAGAAGTCTTTGCCCTTGGATGATTCTTATCTCCTAATTTGGTATTACAAACTCCATGTTAGAAACACAGAACTTACAGGTTAGCTGTTTTTGTGACTGTATTTTTTAATTTAATTAATTTTAAATTTAATTTAATTTTANCATTTTTTTCAATCATCAAGAGCACTAATTGTTTGGGTTTGTTTGTACTTATCCTTTATTAATTTATGAGTGACCAAATTGGCTGTGTTCTCAATTAAACAGGTCATTCACCACTATATTTTGAGTTATGGCTTGTGCTCAGTTTCATTTGATGGTAAAATCAAAAGCAGATGTGGATGTTCATACCAAGAAAACAGGTTCTCAGGATCCCTTTAAATTCGTAGTACTTTTAGTGGGCTTTTAAACTGTGTTTACTGAAGAGCATGACAATTTATGAAGGGACTGCGAAGCCTTGTCATGAAAAAAGTCAGCTTTATGTGGATACAGTTCATGAAGTTGACAGGCACTGGTGAAATACATGGAATGATCTGTGTGTGTGCTTATAAGTTTAGGGGTTATGTGACCAGACATTTAAAAATATATGAAGTTTCTGTTAGGGAAAAGAAAAGCTTTCAAAACAACTTTCTGGAGAGGGAAGGAGAGAAGTTTCTCAGAATAGAGGAATGTAAGTGAGGGTTAGAGGAAACAAAAATGAAATGCCGTGCAAATATTGGAGAGAAGAGGGAGAGGAAAGTGGAGTGATACTTGGATTGTCAGAAGCTGTGGATTATGGACTGTTCCCTGAGTCACTGTGCCTTCACAAAAAGAAACAAAACACTAACTAGGCCACCAGACATACACAAATGATTTAAATATAAACTTTGGTCACCCCTCCACCCCATGCTGAATGTTTCTTTCCTTCCCTTGTTATTTCCCTCTGCCGTTATACAGCAGGGATTCTGTGTCTAGAGTTACAGCTGCAAGACATGAGGGCCAAGCTGTTCAGTGGCTTTGTTTTGTTTTGATTTCTAGGGGAAATATGAGTAATCTTGTCTAGTTGTCTGTCTGTTTCTCTACTCAGATCCCCTAATGCCTGAATAGTCAAGTCCTTGAGTAGCAGGAAGACCGCTTCATGTTCTCTTACGTTTTAATTCAACTTGTGTTTGTATGTGACAGAAACACTGTCCTGAAGAGGTGATAGCCCGTTGAGATGCGGAGAACAGAAAAGCTGCATGCCTTATCTGGAGGTCATGTAGCTAAGGCATATTTTCCTCTCCAAAATGGTCATTTGCTCCTCAAAAATCATCTTTTGCTGATGCTTCCAACTTACTCAAACACACATCTTTTAAGGGGGCTTGGTAGCAGTTGTTCATGGGATCAGAAACTTTCTTGATCGCATGGAAGGACATGGGGGATTTGTGTTTCAGAACTTTCAGAGGGCATTTGTGGCAAATCTAATTTTGTAAAACAGAGATCACTACTAATTTACTTAGCAGAATTAAATAGTCCTTTCTGAGATCTTTGTTGTCCTGCATAGACTACTGAGGCTCAAGATACTTTATTCATTGTTCATACAGACATATCTCTGTATTTAAGGAAAACATGGAAGTTTGATTGCTGTCCATTATGAGTATCAATTGCTGAACAACTAGGGCAATATGTAATGCCATCCACTACCTTCACCTGCAAAGTCTGTGCACCTTTGTGTTGCACACTGAGGGAAACAGTGCTGAGAGAATACTACAGAAACTGCAGAGCCACACACTTCCAAAATTAAGCTTTGTTCCCCTTTCTGTATGTGTTGTGACAGAATCATGAGTTGTAGGTAGGATCTTCAGAGAATTGCACTGGCAGTTGCCATTATGTCTCTTAGCTTTGTGTAAGTAGTGGTTTCTTCCTCAGTTACACACATTCCACAACTTGAATGTATTTGGGGTATACTTTTCCACCTTGATTATGTGATTTGCAGATTGAAAATTCTTTCTTCAAAGCTCAGAGATGCTATGGTTGCCAGAATTAAATAAGTATGGATGCAACATATGTTTTCCTCATCTTGTGTTTTGAAAAAAAGCCATTTTCACAGAAACAGCTTGAGACAAACATCCTGAGTGGAGAATTTCAGCCTGAATACTTAAGAAGCTGGATAGAAGTTTAAGTTTCTTATATTCTATTTTAAAATAGCACAGTTAATGCTAAATATGTTAATTATATGTGTTCATTATAAATAGCGCTACCCTCTCTGCCTGCAATGTCACTTGTCTGAGAGCATCAGTTTCAAAATGCATTTTGAACGAGGCATTTGTACTTTTTCCCCTACTATTTGTCTTCATGTTGTCTTTTTTCATGACTTTTTCTTCCTGATTCTTTTCATTCTAGCTTTCTGCTTCTTTCTAGCTTTTTCACTTCATTCTGATTTTCCACTTAAGGCATAAGGAATATGAGGAACATTAAGTTTTATTTGTGGAGGCTATTGTTGTCCAGGAGAATTTGGTTTCAGTCCCTTTAGGTTTTGCATACAAGCAGCAATAAAGTCAAACCCAACAGCAAAACGTTGTTTGACTGTCTCTCAGACCACAGTGTCAGTGGTATGTGTTTTGATTTACAGTATGTGTACTTGTTTTTGTTCCGTGTCTACCTGAAATCAGCAAACTGCCAAATCAAAATCAAATTGTCCTGAAATGTGCCCTGGCTTATTGAGAAGGGATATAAAAACTCTGCAGTTTATTTAAACTCACCTAGACTAAAAGCCTTTGGTTGAGCTGAAAGCCAGACAATTTTACTTCACTAATATTACTTTAAGACATTGTAATAAAACTACTCAGCTCAGTTCATCTCTGTTTTTGGAATTTGTGTGGCTTAAATACATTTACCTGCTCATCTTACAACAATGTGATTTTTGGAGTATCATTCATAGGTCTATCAAATGTGGTCTTTTGTACTGACTGTATGATGGTACAATCTATTCTTGAAATAAACATGGCAGTAATTTGCCTGATACCCAATTTAAAGTCTAATCTAATTCCTTCTACGTAAGTTCACAAAGAAAGGAGAAAGTGCACCTTCACAATCCCTTGCTTTAGGGTTGCAGTTGGCACCTAACTACCAGTAGCAGATTGGCACAGGTCCCTTACTTACACTCTGACCAACATCAGCATGGTTACTCCATAAGGTGGTTTCTAGTCCATGGCTCGTCAACATTGCAGTTTTGCAGGTGCTCTGCCTGTCATCCAAAACCAAACATACTTTGAGAGTAATTTGCCATATTGCATCAGTACTGAGTAGTGCCACAAATGTTTTGTGTGAAATACTAGAAAGAATGATCCTCAATCTGTAGATGGCAGTAGGATGTAAGGGACTACAGGCAATTTTTGAGACCATGATGAACAATCTTAAGTGATTTTTAGCAAACCATTGCAAGGAAGAAAATCACAATTCAACAGGGACAATGGAGAGTACTGTGCTGAGGTTAAAATAACCCATAGTCCAAATGCTTGTTGGGAGAAGACTAAAAATAAATCAGAAGTGGGGTTTCTAATATAGTGGATGGAAACAGAAGATTACATTAAAATATGTTAGATCATATTTTGGGTCTTGCACTAGATTTTGGATGTTTGTATTACCTATTTAAACTGCAGACTTAACAAAGTTGCTAAAGCACTGGTCAGAATCATTGCTATCTGATGTATGGGTGACTCTTAGTGTGAAAAGTGTCTCGTTTCAGATCATGTTGTGATTTCTGTGATTGTGCAGACCATGACCATATGAAATATAATTCAGCGGTTGGCCTTCTTTAACCACAGGCTCTGCTTGCAGCTGGTTGATCTTTGTTATAGTGGAAGATCTTGCAAGACCCTAGTCTAGCTGTATAATTCAAATAAAAGGAGTCACATCGTGGACGAAGTAGCATACAGATCAACTGTTACCTCTCTGCTGAGGTTTGCAATTTTGTTTTGTCTTCCAGCAAATATTACGGCATGCCCGTGGAAATGCAACAAAAGTGATATTTCTCATTACTGATGGTTATTCCAATGGGGGAGACCCAAGACCCATTGCAGCATCCTTGCGTGAATTTGGAGTGGAGATCTTCACCTTTGGAATATGGCAGGGGAATATCCGAGAACTGAATGATATGGCATCGCACCCAAAAGAAGATCACTGTTACCTTCTTCACAGTTTTACTGAATTTGAAGCTCTGGCACGCAGAGCTCTTCATGAAGGTATTAATGTACTAACCTCAGAAATCTACAGAGAGCAGAGAGGTCTGAATAGAAAGATCTCCATTACTTTTTTTTCTCATACTTTCTAGCAGACGTGTTTGTTCCTCTGTTAAAAGGATAAATTTTATTTGACTAGGCCATCATAGACAAAATGTGAGCAAAATTTCCCTCAATGATGTATATACATGCTTACATCCATTCAGCTCTTCATTATGTCCATGAAGAACAGACTGTGTTTTTGGCCCAAAGTAACTTTTGCTTGAATGGATGAACCTTGTAGTCAGTTACATGATTGCCCTAAAGAGGCTTAGGGTTAGACTTAACACTTTTTGGATTCTTACACAGCAACAAACCTTAGTCTGTTCAGAACTGACTTAGAACTCTGTATAAGAGTAAATACAGTTTGTGTTTATGACCTTATTCATTCAGTAAAACTGGGAAGAGCAAGGAGTGGAATGAGTTCGGACTGTGGTTCTGTGCTCTTTTAATCCACTATATTCTAAAAAAAATTCTTCCTGAAAAATAGGGTCGGTTTAGGCAAGCAAGTGAAAACACATGATTAAACATGTCTTTGAAAGGTCTGATTGAGGCTTAGAACATGCATCAGACTAGCCATTTGCATGTATTTGCTACGATTTTTAAAAACATGCTACTTCTAAATAAGCAGTGTGCTTTACTGTCTTTCTGGTGCTTAATTGCTATCCTGTTTGTTCCAAGTAAGGATGGATGGATTGGTCTTTGTGAAAGTGCCAAAAGAATGATTTTTTTAATTTTTTTTTTTTTTTTAAAAATATGGTATGGCCAACTAGTTGTATGTGCCATGACCAAATACTCTTGTGATGCCAAATATGGCATTCACCAAAGCTGGAAAAAGCTGTCTGAACAGCTTCTGTTGGGAGTGAGGCTGCATTCTGATGGTATTAAACTCAAATGAAGCCAAGTGAGGACAATTGAGTGCATTATGGATTTCAATGAGCCTTTTTTCAGAATAAGGACACCAATCTGGGGTGGTTTTTTGACATTTTGAGCATTGCAAGGCTCTTCACACTGACATCACTACTACTTAGAACTGGAATTTAGGGTATTTAACAAACATTTCATTAATGACATAGTGTGAGACTGTGTGAGAACTTTTGTTTGAATTTTTTATTAATAAATCAATACTATTTCAGACCTACCCTCTGGCAGCTATATCCAAGAAGATATATCACATTGTTCATATCTCTGTGAGGCAAACGAAAACTGCTGCGACATCATGGCAAGCTGTAAATGTGGTACTCACACTGGCCAGTTTGAGTGTATATGTGAAAAAGGCTACTATGGGAAGGGACTACAACATGAATGCACAGGTGAGTCTCATGTCTCAGTATTTGGTTTTCTCTGTATGTTCTGGATACATGTCTAATCTAGTTGAGAGTGAAAAGATCTGTTTGGAATTATGGCTATGAACCTGGATCAGAATGCATCCAAGGCTGGAAGACACTGACTGAAGACATAGAATATTTCTAGCAGTTACACTCATCTAGTACCTTGTCTTCAGCAACAGCTTAAAGAGATGCACAGGAAAGAGGTAAGAATAGGGCAAATGTTCTGAAAAAGAGAAACTTCCCTAAAATGCAGCACATCAGAAATTTGTGACTGAAACTTTACTAAGTCTGAAGTAATACATTTTGCACTCAGCTGCTCATAGTACGTCTTTTCATTATGAATTTTGCTGATCACATTTTGAGCTTTCATAAACTTTGCTGCTTGGAAGAGGGGCTGTAGATCTTTGCAGGATTCATTCTTGACAGAATTTACAGTCAAGTAAAAGTGCTTCAATTCTCTCATGTTGACTTTCAGTTACTAAAGGGGAAGAAAGCACTTGGGTCACTAAACAGAAACGTGTCATCACAGTTTTCTAAGGTTGTTTTCATTACTACTTTTTGGATGAGTCCTTTTGCTAGTATGCTTTCAAAGTCTGTGGTTAAAATAGCAACAGTTTATTGTTGTTTGCAGAAGTTGATCAGTTGTATTATACTCCCTGCCAATTAAGACACTGTAATGCACTTAGTGCCTCTGTAACACCTTTCCTTTGTTCTGTCAGTAAGCAGGAATTCACTGGGGTTTGAGTGCAACATGAGTAGAGGAATGCAGTTAAGAATCATTGTCAGCACTGACATATTGGATCAGAATTGTATTTTATGTAACTGGACACAGCTTCCTTGTGTGCTCAATTGACTCTTACAAAGATAGACTATTCCATTTTGCTTATTTTCAGTCATATTTCTAATTTATTTAAGAAAAAAATCAAATTTTTGTACTATTTTTTCTTTTGTCATTAGAGTCAATTTCCTCTGAGTGCCCTAGTAACCTGCTGAACAAAACAGATGCAGCATTTCTGCCTCTATCAATACTGTTTTGAGCTGTTCCTAAAGATAATGGGCTTATCATTTCAGAGTTGCCCTTTCTACATGAAAGATGCTTTTCGTGGGGTGAACATACCTTTCAAGTGCCACCAAAAATGGTAAAAGTCAGATTTCTTTTAATGGGTACTTGGCAGCTGCAGACAAAAGCTTAATTTTTACTTTTTTTGCAGGTGCTTCTGAAATAAGTTTGTAGAAGGGGTTGGTATTGATACACTGCAAGTAAACTGATGATTGCACCCATCTGCTGTGTATGTGAATGTAATTGAAATTGATAACATATTTTAGGGAGAATTTGACTTAACTAACTCAAACCTGTTCTTTATGTCTGCTCTGTTCAACTGTTGTATTCTTTAAGACAGACCCAAAAAAGTAATACAATGTGTTCTTTAAAGGAAAAATGGTCTATTTTGAAATCTTTTATTCTGGAAAGGATTCCAACCTTTTTTTTTAACATTTTGTAGCTGAGCATAGCTGTGGATTTGTAAAGCATAAGGAATCCTAAGAATGCACTTAACTTTTCCTCACTGTATAATGTGCAGGAGGACTTGTGGCAAGTTTACAGTGACAGGAATTCAATTTTAATCTGACTACTTTTATCTTTTGTTTGGTTAAACATGCAGATACTCCACTAGCCTATGTTTGCTAAATACAGTAAGGCTTTTTTTTAAGGAGTTTTTATTAAGATGGGAAATTGTTCTTCTGCAACATATCTGTTATTTTTGCTATTTTGCTTATTTTCTGTGTTTATTTTCTATATATGCTAGTCTTCTGCATTATACCACCTTACTATTGTTTGTGGTTTAAAATATGAGGCATCAGAATAACATGTAAAAATCACAAGAAGTTTTTACTTTCATAATTACCAGAAAACATTCTCTAGAAGGCTTCTGTAAAATAAAACAGGAGCCACATGCTTTGTGCCGAAAAGCAGAAATTGGCTTCAGTGTCCTCCTCCTGTTCTTTGTAATACTGTTGATGATGTGCCACAGATGGAAGAACAGACTGACTGTTCTCTACTTTAAAAAGCAAACCAAACAAAACCTTCTTGGCCCACACTAGGTGCCTCATGCAGCCAGAGACATCTGTGACAATTGTGGCAAAGGAAGGGAAAGGGAGGAAGAAGGAAGGCAGTATGCTAACCAGTCCCAAGTGTTGTAAAATACATAAACACCTTCTCTTCAGTAAGTCCTCACTTTTTCTTCTTCATTTCCTTGATTACAAATGATGCGTTTCAAACTAGAGGCAATCAAAGAAAAGTACAGAAATCAGCAAAACTCATTCTTGTTTTTTCCATTTCACCAATAAAAAGGTGACCTGCTTGAGTCAACTGCACCTTTTATAGAAGAGTAAAACAAATGTCCAAATCCCCATTTTTATATTCTTCTCTATCTTAGAAGAATAGGATATATGTCTTCAACACAGTCTTTTCACGTTTATTTAATTTTTGGCAAGACTCTCCTGGGAAAGTTCTATTTTAAGCTACAAGATGATGCAAAAAAAGCATGATACCCATCATGTTCATCTCATCATTACTCCTAAGCACAGTCACAGTTATTGGGGAGATTAGGAAGTTGTTGCCTTAAGGCCACTAGTTTCTTTTATCTAACATGTAAACTTCATTTTCTGCATCCATGAAGATGATGTGCAGTTCACGAGGCAGAACTAGCAAATTAATTCCCTGTAGTTTAGGCTGTTTTTTAATTCTTTTGTTTATATTTTGTTCACTATTTTAGTATAATAATTGAAGTGAATTTCACCATATGCGTGATTATTTAATAGGCTACTTAAGCTTTTACTTAGGAATATGCAGCATATCAGTTATCATATGCACAACCATTAGGTCAACAGTTTTCTCTTCAAAACACCACATGGATTAGATCTGTAAAGAGCCTTTCAAATGAAACCTGAAATCATATGAAATTTTTCCTTTGTCTGTTTGTTTGTTTGTTTGTTTTGCACATTTTGATTCAGAACACGTTCACTGAAAGTACTTTAAACTGAGAAAATGTAGGTCCAGCAAGGCAGGGGAGATTTACATTTAGTGGTGTTGGTATTGTGGACACAATTTTCAATGGAGTTTTTTTTTTTTCCATGAGATTTTAAGGATTGTTCCTGTCGAGAATGCAAAACAAAACCCACTGTTCATAAATTGCATAGCTTTCCCCTTAGAAAACAAAACAAAACAAAAAAACTTGTGTTTAGTGTATTACTAGCAGTTTTCTTGTTAGTCACACAGGAAGAACTTTAATGCCAGTGGTGATTCCAAGGGCCTAGTCAAAGAAAAGTAAACATCTCTTCTGCCATGCTATCTTCTTCCTCCCCTCCTTTTGATAGGAGCTTCTACCCTGCTGGAAGCTGAATCACCGTTTTTCAATATTTCTTTATGGAAGGTGTTCCTTTGGCTGCCCTGTAGCTACCCTGTAAGCCATTACTGGCTTAATGAAGCTTTGCCAACCATCTTGAACTTATCATACAGTTCTTGGAAATTTCCACTAAGTTTACAAGATCCCTCCAAGTCCCAAGGCATCCAGAGTTAACAACACATATGGTAACATACCTGTACTCTTCATTGGGTGNTAGGCTACTTAAGCTTTTACTTAGGAATATGCAGCATATCAGTTATCATATGCACAACCATTAGGTCAACAGTTTTCTCTTCAAAACACCACATGGATTAGATCTGTAAAGAGCCTTTCAAATGAAACCTGAAATCATATGAAATTTTTCCTTTGTCTGTTTGTTTGTTTGTTTGTTTTGCACATTTTGATTCAGAACACGTTCACTGAAAGTACTTTAAACTGAGAAAATGTAGGTCCAGCAAGGCAGGGGAGATTTACATTTAGTGGTGTTGGTATTGTGGACA
>VXBX01007249.1:54548-93286 GCA_013400415.1 Scytalopus superciliaris
GTTTTTTTTTTTTCCATGAGATTTTAAGGATTGTTCCTGTCGAGAATGCAAAACAAAACCCACTGTTCATAAATTGCATAGCTTTCCCCTTAGAAAACAAAACAAAACAAAAAAACTTGTGTTTAGTGTATTACTAGCAGTTTTCTTGTTAGTCACACAGGAAGAACTTTAATGCCAGTGGTGATTCCAAGGGCCTAGTCAAAGAAAAGTAAACATCTCTTCTGCCATGCTATCTTCTTCCTCCCCTCCTTTTGATAGGAGCTTCTACCCTGCTGGAAGCTGAATCACCGTTTTTCAATATTTCTTTATGGAAGGTGTTCCTTTGGCTGCCCTGTAGCTACCCTGTAAGCCATTACTGGCTTAATGAAGCTTTGCCAACCATCTTGAACTTATCATACAGTTCTTGGAAATTTCCACTAAGTTTACAAGATCCCTCCAAGTCCCAAGGCATCCAGAGTTAACAACACATATGGTAACATACCTGTACTCTTCATTGGGTGCCTAGAATGCATCTGAAGGAGAACCACCAACAGCACTTTGAAATTCCAACAGACAGGGAGTGAAAGGAAAGCAAGAAAGGGAGTGTCAAAACGAAAGTGTACAAAATGTTTCCAGAGATAATAAGATTTCCGCCTAAATTTTCCTGTTAAACCTGAAAGTTTTAATTAATTCAGAGAACTACAGATTTTCAAGCTCTTAGAAATTACTTTCTTGCTCTCTCACAAAGCAGTGCTTTTCATGCTTTCAGTCATTGATTCTGCATCTTAAAAGTTGGCAGAAGTTTGTTTTCATTCCTCACTTTGCTTTTAATTTATAAATCAGAAAAATACTCTTCAGTTCTAACTTAGCTATCGCTAAAAGAAGGCTCCCCATGAGACCTGCAGCAATTGAAAACTGACAAATTGAAAAAGGAGCATTTCCTTGAGGAAGGACTTAAATGCTTGCTAGTGTGCTGTTTTGTGTCACATAAACCTTGATCCTGATAAACAAAAAAAAAAGAAAGCAAATAAAAATTTTAAACAAGATAAAGTGGAAAAACTTGGATTGCACCTGTGCAAAGAAGTTTGGATGTACATACTTAATGAAGCATTATGCGTAATGCGTACAAAACCTGATCAGTTTGGAAAGACTGTCTTAGGTTCGACTCACCTACTGTAGAGACCAAAAAGCTTTACTGGAGAGACCTTTTTCTATGTACAACATCTGTCAGTGATTCATCCCTTTTATTGAACAGTTCTCTAAACGGGAACCCCTTTCTGTAACCCTTTTGGGGGAATGAAACAATTTTTTATCTTTTACTCTTTTATTTGTAATTTATTCATTTTTAAAAAATTACACTCCCGCGTTTAGTCTTCTTTTGTTACAGCCTCTCTTGAGTGACTTCTTGTCTGTGATAATACACAGAAATTCTATTGTGAATATACTCTGTTAAAATGGTTGTCATGTAAGGAGGAGAGATCTAAATGAAGGGGAAGGATGCAAAATACCCATGACCAAGCAACGGTGAATCAATATCTAATTAATACTGGTAAAAATACGCCTCACTGCCATTCTGTGGGGTTTTTTCCCTTTCTTATAAACTTGTGACTCTTTATGGGTAGCAGTTTGAGAGTAGTATTGTGATGGTTAAATACAGAAGAAATGTAAATGTGGGACATGATAGAAGGTCTAGAAAATTATAAAAGAAATGTTATTTTCTAGTGAGAGTATCCTTTTGTGATTAAACTCTGTCATAAGATGATAGAGGAGTACAGGATAAATGTAAATCAGTCTGCTTTTTCACTGAGAATACTGGAAGACAACTGGATGAGAAAGTTGAATATAACAAGCAAGGCTATAGACAAAGCTATGGTAATTTAGTAGGTTAATTATCTTGTTTAAAAAGTTAAAACAGTAATGCGAAAATATTAATCATTATAGTTTTCACAAAGACTGAAGAAAACAGCTTTTACAAGTATTTTGTGTGCAAAATAAATACATCTAGAAGAACATGCTCTTCCAGATTTTTTACATTTAAATCTTCTTCCTCAAAAATTTCTCCCTGGAAGCCCAGTATTTCCTTTTGGAAATTGCTTTTGGAAATTTAGGTAGAGTTTCTCCTGCTTCTTGTTGTAAGAAGCAAAGCAAAAGCAAAGGGAAAAAGCTGTCTGGATGCTGCAAGATTTTTCAAAATGAAACACACCACAGAGATAAAATTCCTTCCATTTGATAATTCAAAAGCATAACGTCACTATATTCTTCATATCATGAGCAGGTTTGGGTTTTTTATGTAGGAATGATTGTAACAGAGATGGTTTGCTGCATGATACTACAGTAGCTTTGCTGTTATATTAAGTGACTTCTGCCACCAAAGTAATTTGTTTCCAACCTTTACAACCTGCTTTATGAAGGTGAAGCATTTCTGGCAGTGGAAGCTTCCTCTGCTGAGCCCTTCAAGTCTTATGACCCTGCCCGTAGAGTGATACCAAAAACCTTCCTAAGGCGCAGTGTCTATGAAGTGATAATGGTTTTGTCAATTACTTGAAGTGTTTCTTATGATTCTGTAATACCTCTGTGATCTGCTCTTCTCACTGGAATTCTGTGAAGGGAAACAGAAGTAAAACAATTATTTTTTTTCCAAGTATACTTTTAAAATGCAAGTAGGAAAAAAAAGCCTGTTGAGGCTGGTGTTTTATTTTCTTTCTTTGATATGCCAGTTGAAGTGGTAAGACTATTTCTAGTAGTTTTAGGGAGTTCTGGTCCTTGGAACTGATTGACTGACTTGTCTCTCTTCACCAAGCCTTGGGTATCAATTTGTATACATCTTCTATTGCAAAAGCAAAAGTTGTAAGCAACTCAATAGCTAATATGGGTAACAGTGTTCCTAGGATATATATTTTTTTTCTAACTCTATACAATGTCACTTGCTTCCTTTGAATTTTAAACTGAACTGTAATGTTGCCTGAAATCTGAGGCAAACAACTTCCATGACAGGGTGAAGGCGAAAGAAGTTCCTTTACTAAAGTTAGGCTAAAAGCTTATAGCAATCAGGATACAATGATGCATGCCAGCATACAGAATTCTATAAATTTATAACCCTACTAATTATCCTATCTAGGAAACATATCCAATATCTAATTGGCCCATCCTACAACCCACCCCCCTGATATGCCCCTTCTAGAATTGAGTCGGAGGTCTTAAGACCCCCCCTTTCCTCATTTACCCTCATCTTCATCGCATTACATCTTCTATTTGGAGGTTTTCCAACACCTCTTACCCCTCTTTATACTACAACTAAACAGTATTGTATTTTGACTAACATGTCCTGGTAGCTATCTGAATACAACATCATATCTCTCCCTTAGCACAGAAGCAAGCTTCAAAATGTGACACAGAGGTTAATTTAAACTTAAGTATTTGGTACAGGGGTTACAAGCTATTTTCAAATGCAAAAAGACTATAAAACTACATTAAAATCTATAACTACATTAAGGCTTGTGGCAATAGTAACAGAGAAAGGACACACAAAAACAGCAACAAAACAAACAAACAAAAAGCCAACTCTACCAAATTAAGGTTTTTCTCTGCATTCCTGCACCATTTCTGAGGAAATTCTCTGAAAATGAAGTTGTAAGGTGAAGGTGAAAACAGATTCAATTTTATATATGCAAATCAGAAAAGTAGAGGTGTAATTTTACATGTGTACAAGGCATTGAAAAACATCACATCTTTCCAAATAGATGTCATCTGAGGCTTTAGAAAATAAGTTTCTATGACAAAACAGACTCTTTTGTATTAAGTACAGCACTGTCCGTGGAAGAAATTTGTTGGAATATTGGAAACTGATGCACAATTTACCTTTTTTCCCTTACCCTGAAAGTGACTTGTCGTAGTAACCTAAGAATGTTATGGAAATAAAGCCACTGGATAAAGTAGATACATGCAGTTTGAGGAGAAAAATCAACGATTCGGAGGGCTTGAGAGGAGCAGCAATAGTGCTCTGAGTAGAAACAGACATGACACAGAAATAGCCTCCAGCTTTCTGTGCCAATCAGACTTAGGCTCTCCATGGAGCACCCAGGCTGTCCTTTGGCCACAATGTAAATTGGCCACAATTGCTTGCATCCGTCCTAACAAAGAAAGCTCCAAGTGTACATGCAGCACCAGTTGGGTTTAGCCTTTGGTCAAGTGACTGTAAAACCTTTGCTGTTAAGCCCGGGCTTTTCCTTGAGACTCCAGACAAAATAAAAGGCATGCTCTCTTACCTTCATTGAGATTGTGCGTGGTTTGAAAATACTCTTTCTCAGCTGTGCAGTCCTCGGAGAAGGGGTAGTTTACAAAGTTTGCACTAAACATGCCCTCTTTAACTACTTGAAATATTCATCAGCCAATTCTCACTGATTTTTAGAGTTCAGGCTCAAAACATTTTAACAGGACCCGAAGGAATGACCTGAAGTTGCATCAGGGGAGGTTTAGACTAGGTATTAGAAAAAAAGTTCTTCACCCAGAGGGTGGTTGGGCAGTAGAACAGACTCCCCAGGGAAGTGGTCACAGCATCAAGCCTGATAACGTTCAACAAGCATTTGAACAACACTGTGAGGCTCATGGTGTGATTCTTGGTGGTGATCCTGTGGAGGACCAGGAGTTGGACTCAATGATCTTTGTGGGTCCCTTCCAACTCAGCATGTTCTTTGATTCTGTGAATGGGGGTCTTTGATAAGCCTTTGACTGGTCTTGCAGACTTGAGAATCCGTTTCAGGATTGGGACTTGTATCATACCAGGCACTTACTGGAATAGTTGTCCATTGAATCCATTAATGAAAGGTTTTCTACTGCAACATTCTTTGGTTACCGCTGTGGTTTACATGGTGTCATCTTGCCTTCACTATATTTTCAGAGACACATAGCCAGGATGTTTTTGTAGACATGTGTGCACATGTATTGTTCCTGAACTTGTGCTCTTTCACAAGTTAAAATCGGACATCTCAGCATTCTGTGAGCTTTTAAGTATCTTTTGTCTTAGAGGAAAAAAAGGTAAAATTAAATTCTTTAAAGAGTGCATCAGGGACAAAGTAAGATAGTAATATACAGCAAAGAATGTTAATTTTTGGAGTGAGGAGAGAGGTTAAGAGATGTGGAACTTGTTTTAATTAACTATTTTGTCCATAGTGGCTGTCTAAGGATCCAAAGCTTCACCTTGGATATATAACTTGTGCTACAACTGACTAGTAATGTTTAGTCTTAGTGCCTCTGCCTGTGAGGTTATGAGCAGGTATCAGAATTTCTAGCTCATAAAGTTGCTCCCAAAGTCACGTCAAAGTTGATTCATTTAACTAGACTGGAGCATAGTGCTCTTAATGTGACAAAATCAGGTATTCCCTGTGTCTCAGCATTTGGATTTTGATGGATTGTACACAGTCTGTTTGTCACTTAGTCAAATTTGATTCATAACTCTTAGAATCAGTTTTGAATTGAACCTGGAGTGTAGGAATATTTTCATTTTATTTTTAAATCCTCTTGCTGTGCAATTCACTCTGCCCAGGCCAGTGAGTATTGCAAAGTGCTTTATCTGTAAGAATGAATACTGTTCCTTTCAACATTTTAAACAAAATTGTCTACTTCTCTCACAATATGAAAGAAATGTTATGTGTAAAATGTGATTTGTATAATTTGCAGAGGTGGTCATGTTATTTGCCCTGATTTTGCTGAGGGAGAGAAGAAAATATAGAAACAAAAGCGTGTGAAGCTCATCAGGTCATAACCCATAGCTAAAAAAGTGATTTGTTTGCAGATTTTGATCAAAGCAAAGACTTTCAAGGGATATGTATCCAAAAGGCAATATACATACTCCTTCTGCTACCTTCTTTCCACTTGGCTACCACCATCATAAGTACCACAGTAGTGAGAAGGGATGAGAACTTTTCTGTTGCCTCTTCTATTCAGCCTTGCCCAGCTGACTTCTCTATAGTCTCTGTGGAAAATTGTCTGGCAGGTTCCTCGGATTGTTTCCTAATTACTTCAGGGAAGAACCCCTCTCTGTCTTTTGCAGCTGTGCTCGTCACTCCCTCCCTAAGTGCACATCCTCTGTTTCCTCAACCACAGGGGTTCAGGAGTACTTCAGGTTCTGGTACCACTTGAGCATAGGCAGCAGGCAGCAAGAATAGTATGCTGGAAAAAAGCTATGTGATGAAAAGGAGTTAAAACCCTACTCAACTTAGAGCAGAATTAGATCATGTAGGCTGCGGATACTGTATTACAAACTTAATAGATCTGCTGGGTATTCAAGGAGCAGTTTGGTTGACTGACTTGTAAGCAGCCTTGTTTTCTTCTATCATTCTAAAATCTGCTGCAGACAGCCCAAACTTCTCACCAAAAGCAGTACTGGTTGCATAGTGGAATGTGCTCTTGTTCCTTGGGAATGAGAAAGAAGCAGCACAGATCAATTTCATCGAACAGAAAATTGGTTTCTCCTGGTTATGTTGGTGTTTTGATGAAAAGAGAATCAGGACTCTGCACATAAATGGGATTTTTTTCAGGCCAGAACCCTAGGGTTTAATTTGTTACCATGCAAAACAAAGACACAACAGCAACTCACACTTACAGTGCAATTTGAGAAGCAGATTTTTTTTCCCCCCCCAGTCTGAAATTTTTTGAATAGAAAGTGTTTTAGTCAACAAAAATGGGAAAAATGACTGGACCTTGGGATGGGTGGGGACTTGAGAAACATTAATTTTTCAGAAGTTTGTATAACGTAGTGAAACATGTAGTCATATTATTTAGATATAATTTGGACCTGACAGATTTAAAACAAAACTCAATAAAATTAAGCACTAAGTTGCAGGGTTTCATCAGTGTAAAGTGTAGAAGAATGGCAGAAATCTCCATCTGTGTAGGTGTGTGCAAATGTACTCATTTTACACAGAGCTGTACCTATTGTAATAACCTAGGATCAGGCTTCTTCTCCTGACCCTTAGGAAAATCTACTGGGTTCTTTTTTTTTTTCCCATGACATCAAAAGAAACGTTCTGAGGATAGCTAAAAGAAAGTGGAGTTCTGCCCCAAAAAGTTTGAAGAAGGGTTGTTCTCTTGTAAATGCTTGTAAATACCCATGCAAAGTTTCCATCTCCTTGTGGCATGTAGTTTGTTTCTCAAACAAAATGGCCAGAAGATAAAGTACAAGGACTTTTTTACATTGTGGCTACTAATGATGCATGTCTTTTTTTTTTTTTTTTCCCCCACAGGTTAATGCCATTAATTCCATCCTGGTTTTTGGTTAGCACTTAAGAGTATAACATTCCTATGATTATTGTCAGATTCACTTCCGCTCCAGTTTTTTGTTTTATGGCAGAAAAGTGCTTGCTACATTCTCCCCTAAAAAAGTATTATCCAGAAGTACACACTAGTACTGTTTAAAACTGTATAGAGATGGGAAACACAAGTGTTCTGGGGGAACAGAGAAACACCTGCCTCTACATGGGCTAGAAATACTCTTAAGTCACATGAATTAAAAGGCATGTATTTCTATTTTGAGTTCAGTGTCTGTATAAAAATGCCTTGAGCTCTGGAGTAAGATGTTGGCCTGTTCCTGTGTTTTCTTTTCCTGTCCCTTGTTTCACAAGTTGCCCACCCACTGACCTCAGAACATGTCATGAAGCCTGCATGGGCACAGGAGTTCTGGTCTGTTAAAGCCTGCTGCAGTACCTTTGGCATATCACAGAAGACAAGACCAGTGCCTCCTAGAGCAGCAGCAGTATGTGTGTTCACTCTGAGGAGTCCAGTCCAGTGTGGAGGTACTTTAGTAACACCAAGTGCAGCAGATAACTAGTTTAAATCTTCTGCATCTCTTTTACCTCTGTGACACAGTGGTGCCATGAGTCTCAAGACAGGAGGTATGAAGAGGGGTTTACTTACAGAAGTATGTAGTGCTGCAAAAGACACTCAAGTAACTCAGTTCACAGGACTAAGTTTTTGTAAATACAATGAGGAGAGTGGGAGACTGAGTAGCCTTATTCTGGGGAGTTGTGGTGTCAACACAGATCATAAGCAATGCTTGCCAAGCCTCATGGTTATATACCAGAACAGCTACATCTAGTTAAGCTGGTGTTTCTTTTGGACTTATTTTATCATCTCCCTCATAGAGACATTAGTATGTATACTTAAATATACTCTGGTCCTTTAGCCGTATTTCTGTTGTCTGCTTGGCAAAGAATATCAAATTAAATGCAAATGTAGAGTTTCTCTCTTTTTAGAGTCTGGGCATTTACCTCAACTTCATGAGTATCAAAAGATGCCACTTGAAAATCTCTTCACTTGAGTTTTTATGTCACTGAATTGTAAAAAAGTAAAACACAAATATATATTGTGCTCTTTTATTTCTGAATGGAAGTTCAAAATGCATTGCCTTATGAAACGCAACACCCTTTCTAAAATACGACACTTCTGTGAGCACACATCCTCTTCCTAATTGGCCAAAACCACTTCAGAAAACTGTCGCAGTGGCAGTGAAGGTGTGCTGGTTAGGTCGTGGCACAGGAGTGCACAAAGGCAAGGGCACTTGGTCTTCATTAGTGACTTGATTTCAACAATGAGAGAAGCCAAGCTGTATTCATGTATAGCTTTTTAGGTGGACTGGTAGCCCATTTTGTGTCCAGAGTCCAAAACTGTTAAAACAGAAGTAATGTGATGACAAAAATTGGACTGAGAAAGACCTTACCAGCCTCAGACACTGAGGCACCCTCTGCCAGTGTCCCTTACACTGGGACTAGACTGGTGAGGCTTACCTTCATTCCTGTCTTTTCACTACTTAGCAGTGATGCTCTTTTTTGGTACTCTACAATGGTAGAACCATTTAGATTGGAAAAGACCATTAAGATCATCAATTCTGACAATTAACTTGCCACTGCCAAGTCCACCAGTAAACCAGATTCCTAACTATCACATATGCGCATATGCAAACTTCTGGGTTGGATGACTCCACCACTTGCCTTGACAGCCTGTTCCTTTTAGTGAAAAAAATCTTCTGTATATCCAACCTAAACCTCCCCTGCTGCAACTTGAGGCCATTTCCTTTCGTTGTATCACTTAGGAGAAGAGACCAACTTCCACTTCACTACAGCCTCCTTTCAGGTAGTTGTAGGGAGCAGTAAGGTTCCTCCCAAGCCTCCTTTTCTCAAGGCTGAACATTCCCAAGCTTTCTCAGATGTTCCTCATAAGACTTGCGCTCCTGACCCTTTTCCATGTTTGTTACTCTTCAGACACACTCTGGCACCTCACTGTCATTCTTGCAGTGAGGCACCCGAAACTTGTCCATGATAATGGCTTTCCTTGCCTAACTGCCAGAGAAGTTTGGCCTAGATGCAGTAGTAAGCTATACTGTGGCCCCAAGAATGCAGTCTGTGTGGCCCTCAATTCCAGCTGACAGACGAGGTCTCAGGCTCTACCAGCCTCCAAGATTCTGCTGTCTTCACTCTCCTGATAGCACTTCACCAGTATTTCTTCAGGTGCTGCCTAGGAATTTTCCACTCTGTCATAGACAAGAAGGCAACTTTGCACCCTGAGAGCATGAGAAAGCCCTTATTGGTGTCTTGTTCCCTTACTTCTTTTTAACTACCTATCCCTCCCTTGTAACAGATGGAGGTGATGGATTACAGCTGTTACATGTCTGTTTTTTTGCCTCAAGGATGGAGCACAGACAAGTATTAAAGGTAATAAGTTCAAGATCTGTGAATATGATTCTTCACAAAGCTCTCTGTAACATCTTACATTTCACTGCCAGTGATGTTAGAGATTGATTTATTCTCATTATTTTTAAGGTAGTTTTTGGGAGGCCTCTTACATTGAAATAGAAATTGCAGTGCCTGATACATTCCTACATCAGAGAGTTTATAATCTGTCACTTTCATTCCTCACTGGTTCACAGTCTGCAAGAAACTACCCAAGAACTTGGCTCCAACTCAGGAAAAACTGGGATATTTTTAGACAGCATTAATTATCTTGTGATAACTAACTAATTGAAATCAAGTGCTGTTTAGAAATAGATTTTCTAACTAAAAATCTGTGGTTTAACAATCGTCTTGGGTTAAGTCTTGAGTCTTAAAACTCAAGCGGTGATTCAATCATTATCGCTACTTACCTTTTTTTTTAAATCTTTTTGGTTCAGGTTGCAGTAAAGAATGTTCCCTCCTTCTTATTCTCCATCTCTGCAGATGTAGGTGGTCTTTTTTTATGACAAAAGAGCTTAGAAAAAGGGCATGCAATTAGAGAAGGTAGGATCAGAAGTGTGGCAGACCTTTTATCTCTCAAAATACGCAAAGAATCTTGCTGCCCCTTAGAAGAAGAACAAGTGATTCTGCCTCTTCAAGGTGGAAAAATTACCTTTGAAGCAGAGAAGAGGATGGAGAAGTGAAACACAGAGCACAGTTTCACTTACATGTGCAGGGAAGTTGAGCACCTGACCGTTCTTGGAACAATCTCACTCTACTGCTTCCCAGCCCCCTTTCTGGCAGCAGCAGCACGGTATTTCATTCTAGTTTAAACAACTGCCCTTCAGTAAAGCCCTTGGATGTGACAGGTTGCTACTTTAGCAGATTTGGTCCATACTGATAGCAAGAAGAGACCTTAGAAACACATGACTCACTACCCAGGGATTCTTTCTTTATGGGAGAACTCCTGCATTGCAGAAAATCAGTCTTTGCAGAGTGGCTAAGGGATGGAGACCGGTTTATTGCTGTCTGAGTGGGGGATGCAAAAGTATTGTTCAGAAATGTTTTGATGGAAGTTCTTCACAGAAGGAAACTTCATTAGGCTGGGGTCTCTTGGTGTGTATTCAGTTGAGATACTGCAACATAAACTTTTTTATCTTTCATCTCTTTTACCATAATTTTTGCAGTAGTAAAGTTCACTTCGTTGTCAACCACAGGACTTTGTACTCAAAAACCATTTCTTCTGTTCAGATGTGAGGTGAGCCTTTTACTTGCAGCAGACATTGCTTTAGAAAAAGCCAGATGTGTTCTTAAGAATTTCCATTATATCTCGAAAAGAGATGAGAGGGGAGGACAAGGCAAAAAGGGAGAAAATGAAGTGAGAAACAGTCACTTTTCCAAATGTTTCTTGAGCAAGCAGCAGTTAATAGTGAGCATAATGATTTAGTTGTTATCTCAGTGCTCTTGCTTTCAATAAACAAGATTTTATTTTGATCTACATGTTTAGATAATATTAAAAGAATTCAGGGGATCCTGTCAGTTTCCAAAAGAACTTTGCTTTGCTTGAGGAATGGAGAATGGGATGTATGGCATTTTTCACAGTAAATCATGGGTATCAGTAGTGATTCCAGGAATCAAGTAGAAACTAAAACATCAAGATTACAGCAGTTTACTGAACTCTACACAGGGATAGCTGGGCTAGTTTCACAATATCTAAAAGAATAATTGGCAAGCCCACCACTTTTTATTGCCTGATTACTGGCCTGAACCATTGGTTGTGCTTCAGCCATCTTAAGTTAACCAAAAGCTCTGTTTCCTACCCTGGACTGCTAAGTAAATAAACATGGAAATAGTGACATATGTTCTCCATCTGCACAGTCATGTGCTGTATCTTCAGTGCTCAGAAATGTTACTTAATAGGCATATAATCATTGTTGTTGAAAAGTATATTTAATGATAAAAATAAAGGATGTGGAAAAGAGGCCAAGTTTGGCACCTAATGCAGTAGTGACAGTTTACTGAGGATCTGGCAGAAATGGCTTCACTTTCCTGTTTATAATAACTTTTACTTGCTACATTCCCCATCTGTGATTGAGCAACTGAAACTATTCTGATCTGCAGAGAAGAGAGGCAGAAATAGGTGTCTGGTTTGTTGAAATTTTTTTATCTCCATGGTCACATGCACCAGAAGCTGCTGGGGATGGGCATTGGAGGCAACAGCAGAAAAAGAACATTTCCCATTAGACTAGTAAAATGATTCAGGAACATACAGGACACTATTAATATTTTGCCAGGGAGAAAAGTTGCGATTTTTGCCTGAACAAGAAGGAGAAAATCTGAGGATATGGAGTCTCTTGACTACTCCTGGATTCCTCACACAACTTCCTGCTGTCAGGAAAGCCAGTTTGCTTATTCAGCTTGATCAGAGAGTTATTTTTAGTTACATTAAGTCCCAATAATCACTGAACACAAAACTGTTGAAGTTGCTGAGTTGGAGAACACCTGTGGAAGTGGATCTTGAACCATTAGGCATGTTCTTCACTGCAGGCACCTATCAGAGCTGTGAAGCTTCGGGTGTGTGCTTTGTCAACCTCTAAGCCCCAGTCTCTTATTCTTTTTTAATTGAGGAATCCCAGGAGAAGGTGATGCTTAGAGTTAGCTGTAACATGATCATCTTGCTCCCTGCCTCTGTAAGAAAGTGTAGGCTATGCTGAGCAAGTGCTGGCTGTGTTGTTTTGATTTCAGCATGTCGCAAGAGTCGCAGGCAGTGGAGTAGATTCTCACTTCTGTCCAAATTCCTCTGGGTGTAGGACATAGGAGTTTTCACCCCAGCTCAAACTTCTCTCTTGCCAAGTAGTCCCTCTTTCAAGATGTGGATAAAGGAGGTCTATTTCTTGCTTTCCAGTGTGTGCCTCCAGCTTGCACGGAAGTTAGTTGAACAGCATATAGTGCAGCCCAGCAGAGCTTTTTCACTCTGCTGATGTATTTAACTGTCATCATTTGGGATCTGGTCTAGGGATTATGTAGACCTGTAGGCATCCATCCTGTTAGGGAGGTAGGTGATGGTTTGGTGTAGATGTGTTCTTTTCTTGTCCTTTGCTTTTCTTCTTGACTCAGAACCATTTCTGAAGGAGTGAAAGGACAAGTAGAGTTATTTGATGCATAGTACAGTGGTTGGACCAGGCCTAGAGAAAACTGGGCTTTCAGTGCCTTAAGACAAGACAGACACTAGATCTCTAAGGCAGGTATTTGCTTGTCTGTGTGTAGCATAAACTAAACAAAATGTTTGTGTTCTCTTTAATGGAATTTGCTTTACATCACCCTCTGTGTTTTTTTAAATTTGCTTTTCTAATAGCAAAAGCATGACTTCACAGCAAGTTTATCAAAATGGCAGTTAAGTGCACCTAGGACAGGATGGTGTTGTTCCTTTTCAGTGTATATGTATCTAAAAATCAGGAAGCTGTCCAGGGCACGTAGAACAATATTGTTTAGAGTAGCATATGCTATCACATGAGCAGTGATCGAGGTTTGCTGACGAATGTGTTTGTTATCATGGTAAAGGTCATTTTCAGAGAAGCCTACTGTATAGTAGGGCTGCTCTGAGCAAACCATTTTCAGAATTTATTTCCCCTTTTAAGTAAGGGTCCAATTGTATGTGAAGTTTTAGACACTGAACCTTCACTTGCACATAAATAATTCATCAGTAGTCTCTATTTGCATAGCAAACTTTACACAGTTAACTGAGTTAATTTCCCAGAAAGACCTTTTTGTAGTTTTGAAATTTGTTTTGCACTTTTAGCACAATAACTTTCAGAAATACACAGGGATATAGGGACATAAATCAGTATCCAAGCTCTAAAAATCAGAAGGGCTGGCATGAGCTGATACCCTTAGCTGAAAGGCATGTTTATGTTTGCTTTGGGTATCCCCTCCAAATGTATCACCAAGGCTAGATTTTATGTCTATGCAAACAGAAAACCTGCAAACTGTCAAAAATGCCACTAAGGCTTAAANATCTATCTTGTGAACTTGTAGCTTGAATAAAACATGGGTAAGCTTCTTTTAAAGTTACAATACCATGCATGTAATCAGGATGTATTTTTTTTTATTCTTGAGTAAACCACATGCTTTGAGACAGGAAGGTTGTGTAAAACTATTTATAGTAGTCTTTATTTTCACAATTGTAAAATATTTTAAATACATGTGTCCTTGCAATGAAAACATGGGTCAAGTATGAATCTGTTTAAAGCACACAGCATGCTTCTAACTTGCAATAGTTGGTCTGCTTTTTTAAAAAAGTCTTAAAACTGTGCGTTAATGGGTTTTCTATAAATTTGCAGTACTGCTATGACTGAGGAGGACATTTTACAGTGAGAATCATTGCTTTGCAGTAATCTTTTCTAAATGTGCTGGCCCCAAGCCTACCCGTGGATGCTCAGCACAGTCTTGGCTCACAGCCAGACCTCCCTGTGGAGAAGGTCCTTGTAGGCATCCTAACTTTCACAAGCAGTGGTAGCTCTTGGGCTTATACTCTTCAAGCAGGCAGATTGTTCTCCCCATTGTGGATGCTTACAGTACTGGGACAGGATGTTCACCCGAGGAACTGCATCTCCTTGCAGGCAAGCTTTACAGTTCTTCTGTCCCGTGGGAGAGGATCCAAGATTCTCATTTTTTTCAGGAGTAGGTTTTTTTTCTTCTGAAGGATTTTTATGAATGTTTGAAATACTTAAAGATCTAGAGCTAGATCATCTCAAAATGCTATTCAAATTCTGCAAATTGTACTTGGTGGTGAAAGTTTGAATGCCTGTAAACCCAATCAAAAGGTTTGAATGAATCCCTCCTTACACATCATGTATGGAACTAGCTCAGCTTCTGACTTGTTCCAGCCTGCTGCCCCTGGTTGAGAGGAAATTTGTAAATCTAATATAGAGACAGATCAAAATACATCAAATGGGAATAGAGATGATATTTAGCTCATTAAATTGCTAATCATGTTGCTGTGAGAAGGATGCTTAAGGAATACTGACAAAGAGCAGATGGATGAGCAGGTTCAATGCTGTCTGAAATTAATGCAGAGCACATGCTGGGGATAACAGGAGGTATTAAAGAGTTGGAGAACATGCTGAGACTTAGCAGAAATCTTTCCCTGATCCATACACATAAACACAAGCTCCTGGTTTTCCTTTACAGTCTTTTTACAAGTCATATGTGTCAAATGTTTCACTAAAGCCACTTCCTTGCATATTTTTTGTAATACTAGCATGCTCCTGCCTTGTTGTTTTCTGGGGTTTTTTATGGCATCATACATGTTGCAAACTACAAAAGGGTGAGTTCCAGTATCTGCCAAAGGTTTAGATTTCTTTCTCCTTAGCTTTCTAAAGGCATTTCATGAGCACAACGTGGCCAACATGGCAAACCTACCACATAGAAGACCTTAAAAAAAACTACCTTCCCAGATAATTAATGTGGCAACAAAAGCTGTGATTTCTGGACACAGTGTCTCAGATTGAGACCTGGACTGTGGAAAGTCTTTAAGAAGCAAGCTTAAAGGTCTTTGTGTGCAGGTCCAGTGAGATGTATTTCAGAGGCCGTGGTAGTCTGTTTTCCTGATAGCTCAAGCAAGGAATGGCTTGTAAAATAGTTACAGCAATAGCCAAGAGATATCCCTGTGAAATACATGGAGATGGCATAGGGGAGATACTGGGGAGTATCATGCAATCATGGCTTCCATCAGTATGCCTCCCATGTCATTCATGTCCTTCCCTTGCACAAATGAACCGTGCAGCAGTAGCAGAATGGTTTTTTGGACACAGGAGGGAATGGCATGCCAGTAGTACAGGACATGCCAGGCTCATCTTCTGCTGCAACAGTAGGTGTGAAAGTGTCAGGAAGGCTGTGGCTTCATGGTGTGGATCGGGGATCTCCATTTCCCCTGTGACATCATGCTTTATCCTTATTGTGGCAAATTTGAAACATGACTGATGGCAAATACAGTTACCACAACAATTGTTTCATACACACAAAGTTCATATTTTCTAATTTTTTGTTTGGTTGGTTTTTTCGAGGGGTTGGGGCTTTTTTAATGTTGTTGGCAGGTTTTTTTTTGTTTTTTGTGTGGATTTGGTTGGGTTTTGGTTGGTTGGTTTTGTTTTGTTTTGGGGGAGGGGGGGGCATTTATTGTTTTGCAGGGGGTGGTTGTTTGGTTTTTGGTGGGTTTTTTTTGCTGTTGCCAAGGCATAAGAATCTTAGATGAAGTAAGGCAGTGAAGGAGAGACCCACAGTTTTAGACTGCAGTTCTCCTCCAGGGACATAAGTGTGAGTTAGTTTGAGGGTTTGGTGGGATCTTCCACATAGCTTTCAATAAATTAATAAAAATACAAGGCTGTATGTGTCANTGGTTGGGGGGAGGGGGGGGCATTTATTGTTTTGCAGGGGGTGGTTGTTTGGTTTTTGGTGGGTTTTTTTTGCTGTTGCCAAGGCATAAGAATCTTAGATGAAGTAAGGCAGTGAAGGAGAGACCCACAGTTTTAGACTGCAGTTCTCCTCCAGGGACATAAGTGTGAGTTAGTTTGAGGGTTTGGTGGGATCTTCCACATAGCTTTCAATAAATTAATAAAAATACAAGGCTGTATGTGTCAGGTTAAAGATCTACACAGCCAAAAATCTCCTGTTTCTGTATGTCCAGTAACAAAAACTGAGGAAACAGGGAAATAATTGAATACAAATATCTAGTGTTCATTGCTTAGATATTCTGTAACCTATGAGTTGCATCATTTTTTGTGGACACCAGCAAGCCAAGTAAGAACAGGTATTCATGAATACTCTGGTTCTGGGAGATCTGCTGAATATGTATGCTTATAACCAGTGTCATAAAAGTAATTACCATACCATAAAACCAGTTTGATTAAATGGAAAACTAGGGTTTCTTTCCTCATTAAAGAAGCTGAGAGACTGAGTTAAAAAGACTATTTGTGATTTACATCAGGGTGTCATTTCATTTAGTATCTGCACTTACAGGGAAAAATGAGAATTACAAACTACAATCAACAGAGTAGCTGTGTACGAATAGAGCTCAGGTTGCTGCAGGAGAGAGCAGGATATTGCCTGCTGATTCCTGCCATATTCTGCAAAAGATAAACTCTTAATCGGATCCTTCATTAGCATGAAGTGTGGAAAAAACGGCTCATGTCAGGGATTGCTTAGTAAATGTAGTTAGTGGGAGAAATTATGCATTGAAAAAAATACAAAGTCCCTCAAATTAATCTTTGAAATACATAGAGTTTGACTCTTCTCTCACTTAACACTGGGATAATTGAAGAATAATTCCATTTCAGTGACTTAGAGCACTAGTGTAGTTGGAGAGGAAATTGAGTCTGCCTGCTCTTCCAGGATTTTAAAAGTCTTACATTTTTAAGGAAGAATTGTATCCTGTGTCACAGAGTAGAACTTTGACACATGATATCCACCTGTTTAAATCTAGAGTCTTTATGCCCTTGTAGGGGGTTCAGTACTGGTTGGCCTAACTTTGCTGCTGGCTTTAGTATTTGCAGTTTTAAAAAAGCCAAACTGGTTAATAAATGTTAATTGTTTGGCAAATCTTCGAAATATAACTTGGTTTATGTTGTCACTTTTACAATGTTAAATTCTTCTTTCATGAAGATTAAAATGTCAGATATTTAATTATTGTAGGCAGGCAGAGCAGGATTTCTACTGAATTTGAAAGTCTGTCTTTTAGTTTTTTAGTGGACTTCCTAGCATTCCATGTTCATTGTTCAACTTCAAGCAACATCTTGACATGTAGTTATTCTGTTAGTACAGTTAGTTGTTTTAACTACAGGTAGTAGTTAGAAATGTTTTTATGTCTGCCCTATGAGTCTTTGTTTTCTAGCAAATCCATGTCGTATTTCCTTTCTAATGTTTTCTGTGTGCAACTTAAGCATAAGTAAGGAAGTGTGTTCCATTGGTGGCCTAAGATGTCATGAAGCCTGTTAATGTTCAAAACCAGAAGAGACATGCTGGATTTCTTGCAGTTTTTCATTTAGTTGTATACCTGCGAGAAGGAAGCATGTATTATTTTATTATCATTTCTGGTCAGAAGGTTATTACACTGTCATTATGTCAGACAATAGAATCTTCATGTGAATGATGATGAATATCTACTGTTTTATGAAAGCAGGTTGTTGTTGATGACAGCTTCAGTATGAGCCAGTTTTGTGTGCTTAGAGAGTCTGGGTCTTGTGCTTGTTTGAGTTAGCATACTAATCCCTGCTTCCAGATACCCTTTAAAGAAGTAATCCTCTGGTGTAACTCAGCATTCACTATTCTCAAGAGGAGAATTACATTAAACAAAAAGTATTTCCTTGCCCCTCCCCTTGCTTCTGGGCGAAGAACAACATAGTTCAGATACAGAAAGTAGCTAAATCTTTTGTTGAGCAAGTCATGTATGCAAATGTGCACATAAATTTCCTGTCTATTTAAAGCTGATACTGTTAAAATTTTTTCCCTGTTTTTTAAATTCTTACTGGTTTTGTCGCTCTTGGCAGTGCCAGATAGGTGCTTATTTACATTGAGGTTCGTTCACGCACTGTTTTGAGGCTTCTTATACTATGACATTGTTGGAAAGGGGAAGCAAACCTTGAAAAAAAAGTTCGAATTGTTTTTGCAGAATAGCACTGGCAATTATGATGTGTCCCTATAGTCAGTTTTTGCCAGTATAGAGTTGGTGAGTGCATGCTGGTGGACTAGAATGCAACAAAAATTTGGCAGTGCTTGATTCTTGGAGGAAATCCCAGATACCTGTATGAACAGTCATGGATTGAGCATGTGTGCTCTTCAGATGTCCTTGTTCCTCAGGTTCTCACTTAGCTTTGAATGCATCACTGTTTGCAGACTTGGACCATGCTGTGGAGCAGGAGGGGATGGGTCTGCAGTTTAGCTGGGTCAAGTATGGACAGTCTAGAACAGATGGCTGAAGCTCTGCTCTGCCACACTGATTTTGGATGGTTTTAACATGAACTGTGGCTAGGCTAACCTCTGTGACTGTGATGGAAATTCACAGTGTGCTTATGTTCCATTCTTAAGCCATCTCTTTGGCATCACAGGATAGACTGCAGTCTCACACACTGGGAAATAGCTCTGTAACCTAGTGTTATCTTGTGAAAAGTCTGAATGTAACTCATATGGAGTTTTGTAGTTGAATACATCTAGAGGATATGTGGGATCAATGAGCAGTTCAGGGACTCAGACTTGAAGAAAATTCTATATAACAAGCCGAGATAGGATATAATTCAACTTCCTGTAAAGGCAGCAATATGTATTTGAAACATACAAAAAGAATTAGGACATTTGAAAAAACATGTTTTTCTCAGTAGAGACATTAATAACCATTTTAACAGTGTTATTTATGTCCTGCCGCTTCACTGGAAAGAGCAAATTGTAAGTGTGATTTCAGAAGTAATAATTTTCTTCAAAATCAGACTGATTCAAAGCTCTAAGCAAATACCTGGGTTTATTGTTAAAGTGCTCACATTACAGAATGGGTGATTATTTTTAGCCCAGAGTCCTCAAAACAGAAAATTGTTGCTTCTTTATCTAAGGTGAGGTTGCAAGAAAGAGAGAAGTTGAGGTTTTGTTGGTTCGTGGCGGGCTTTTTTTTAGAATTAGATACTTAGTTTAGATGTTGTTTTATATGCCACACAAGGAACAGAAGAGACTAATTTACTTCTACTGGCATATGGAGGGCAGTTTTGTATGCAGCAGGTCCCCCGTGATGCTTAATTTTCACTCTTTCCTGTATCCTTTTGGATACAATTCATCACTTTGTACTGTACACAATTTTAAAAAGGATCCACAGACACTTCCACAAAGTGCCAGATGGAAGTATTTCAGATATTTCAGACACATACCTCTGATACTTTGCCATTCTGAAGGTGATCATCTGAAGCATGAGAGAATATTTCAGAGTTGTAATGTCCAGTCTGTTCTGCACAGAAGAGAATAAAAAAGCAGTAGCAGACCAAGAGGAATGTCCTGCATGGGAAGAGCAGGTGAATTATAGGAAAGGGAATTTTTCCAAATACTTTTCTGAAAGTCCAAAACAAAAATGAAAGATTTCTAGATCTAAATCTGGTTGGATTTTTCTGCCCTATTTCCTTCATGAAATGCTTTGTTTTGTATTTATATCCTTTACTGCATAGGCATTTTCACTGTCTTCTTAAAATTGTGTTTAAAATACAAATTTGTGACTCCAATTTACAGCACCCAAAATTGCCTCTTAACTGTAAGCCACTCAGTTGCTTTCTTCAAAATAAACCTGCAAAGTTTTCTGAAAAGCAAACAAAAGTGTTTTCTCTGGAAGCTATTCAAAAGAACATGCTCCTTCTGGAAAGAGTAAGTGCCAACTGTTCATATGGGCTGATTTTTTTTGAGGTATATTCTGTAAAATTTGGCTTATGAAAGTGAATTCTTTCATAACAGAGTCAGAGTATCTTAGCACCTGATTCTCAAAACAGACAGAGCTGGTCTAATATCTACCAAAGAAGAGGCTGATTCTGCCAGAATCTCTGAACTCCAGGAGATACAGCTCAGTAGGAGAGAGTAGGTACAGAAGCAGAGTACACCCAGTTATGTAAGGAAGAAGGCACTTGAGGGTGTTTATGGTTGTACAGTTCTTTATACCATTCAGAGCTACATCAAATGGTACAAACTGACTGTACTGAGGAGAGAACATGACAACCTGACTTGCAGTCTGCAAGAGAAAGTGTGGCCATTTTGTTGACAGTGAAATTAATCGAATGAGAGCTTTTTTGGATGGGTTTCAGTGTTAATAAAATGTGATTTTCTCAGCATAGTTCCTGAACTTTTCATTAGAAGTTATGTTTTTCAGCGCAAGTGTCTTTGAGTTGTGCTTCAGGTGGTAATCTGATCAATTAAAACTCACTTGAGCAGCACCTATTGAGTAGTCACTCCCCTATTTCACACACCATCCTTGTGAAATAGACTAAAATAAATGTGGTTATGTCCTGAAGAATAGAATTCAAGGCAGAGAGCAGAATGACCCTGTTTCACTAAGTTCTTGCCTTTGAAGACATCTCTTGAATTTTTTAAGGCTTGCGCATGTAGGTGCCCAAAACTAAAAATATGAAATGCAATATAAATTAGTTCAAAAGCTTCAGGGAGTAGTTGCTTTGATAAATAGCTTTATTGTTTGTGCCTCCTACATTTTAGCACATATAGTATATAGATCATATATAATCATCATGTAAATCAAAGGCAGGGTTTTTTTGCTGGATTATGTGAGCTTGTTAGTACCAATCTATGCATTAAACTTCTGTGTAGTCTTGAATGGCAAGGATTTAGTCTGAACTAATTTTTTTACACTTGTAAATCAAGAATGTCTTCGTGAGGTCTGCACAGGTTTTGTCGGTAAAAATCTGGTGTGTCTTCTGGGACTGAATTTCTTTTCATGATGATTAATCATGGACTTAATATCGGTCCCCAGGCAATCGCTGTAGGTAACTCCACCGAGTCTGGTAGGCATTAGCTCACACCTGTTAAGAACTCTGCACTGCTTTAAGTGGAGAATGGTCCTACCCTAAGTGACATTGGATATACGAGGTAGAAAAAAGTAATGTAAAAAAAGTAAATCAACACACCTGAAAAAATATGCTATGTGAAAGGTGAATATCCTGAACTTCTTTCTGCCATGTTTTCTTTTGCTCCAAGCTTGTCCACCAGGAACGTACAAGCCTGAAGGTTCACCAGGTGGAATCAGCACTTGCATCTCATGTCCCGACAAGAATCATACTTCTCCACCAGGAAGTACCTCCATTGAAGACTGTACATGCCAGGAGGGATATCGTGCTGTAGGACAAAGCTGTGAGGGTAAGCATTGCCATTCAGGAACAGAATACATCTGGAATGCACAATGCAATGCTGGGGCAATCTATTGTCACAATGGTTTTGCACTGTGAAGGACATGCCAAATTGCATGCAAGATTTTCTCTGTCCAAAACAGTAAAAATATCAAGAGTTAGAAATTTTAAAATACTGTTTTCCTCCGCCCATTGAATTCCATTCACTATTGTAACTCTGTTGTGGTTGTTTAATTATTTAGTTGTTCACTGCCCTGAACTGAAGCCCCCTGAGAATGGTTACTTTGTCCAGAATGTCTGCAACAATTACTTTAATGCTGCCTGTGGGATCCGATGCAAAGCAGGATTTGATCTCGTGGGAAGCAGCATCCGACTTTGTCAGCCAAATGGCCAGTGGTCTGGATCAGAGGCTACTTGCAGAGGTATGGATGTGATGTGTTTGAAAAGTTATTTTTCTGTTGGGTTAATTTGTTCTTTACAGCGGTTTTCTCTACACATTACATAGTTGGGTGTGCAGATCTGACCCTGTTAGCACTTGGGTAAAAGTTCCAAATGTAAAATCCCTTTCCAATCACTCCATTTCCCTCCTTCCTAAAATATCTGCAATAGAAAATGCAGAGCAAGATTTACTAGGCCAACAGTGTTTTACAAGTGAATCTAGTCTCTCCTTCCCTAGACCTCTATTCACCTCTCTCCACTTAATTTCTATGAATTTTGTATCCACATTATGTAAATCCAGCAAACCTACCAAGTACTTAAATATGTAACCATATTTAGACCTTGGCACATGGCTGTTTTGGAACATCCACCACACTCTTGGTATAGAAGGGCATTGGTGTTGGGAGACATTAGCCATGGAAGAATTCCATTTTGCTTTCTTACGGTTTCTTCTTATGAGGAATAGGAAAGCTTGGGCCTTGAGCATAGTTTTCAGAATTTTAAGTGGAATTTCACTAGGGAACAACTGACAGTATCCGAGAAGTTCACTGTAAAACAATGCCAGCTGGAAAATAAATAAACAGAAACTATGAAAGGGAGGAGACATGGGAAAGAGCATCCTGAGAAACGTTATTTCTGAATTTTCTGATAGGAACAGAGTTCTGTTTTGCTGTCACTTATCTCTGCTTGAGGTTGGGTTCTTGATGATTTAGAATGACAACTGCAATCCCATATCTCTAAATCTGTCTGGTGTGTGTTCGAAGGAGATACTGAAAAAAATAGGTAGCAGCCCTTATGTCCTCAATGGCTACAGGATGTAGTTCAGCATGTTTAACTTGACTTGAATGCACTTCATGTTAGTATGCAATGGAAACCAGTAAATAAAAAACAATCTACTTGTTCTGTAACTCTTGCCCTGGCCTTGTGTTCAGGAAAAAAGGCAGGATAGATCCTTGGAGGCATTAGCACTTCATGCCAGTACAGCAAACACTGCAGCCCTTAAAGAAACAACAAGTCATGGCTCTGAAAGGAGGAATCTGAGCAAGAGACCAGTTTCTCGGGATATTCTTCCCATAGCGGTTCACTTAGATTTTAGAACTCTTCTTCAGATAATCCTGAAAAACTTGGGGTTTATTTTTAGCTTCCCCTGACAGGAGGCAGGAAAGAGAAGCTTTCAATAGAAAATAAACTGTTGGCCAGTACCATGGGGGTATCTTGAGAAGCAGGACTTAGAACTGTGAACTTACTAGCAGTCAAAACATAACCTGAAGATGTAGACTAGATACACTGGGATACTGGAAAAGAGCACCTGCCTGTCAAAGTTTCTGTCACACAGTAGCACCCTGTGCAAAAAATATGGGTAAAGCTGCAGTCAGCCACAAAGAAAGGATTCTTCATCTTACTTTCTATAGGGAAGTGAAAGATTCTAGTATTTGAAAATCTTGCTGGAGCATTTAACGACATTCACCTATTTGGTGTTGGTGTGTGATCTTCCTTTAATAGGGAATTGGGAAGATGGAGGAAAAGTCTGCCTTGAGATACTGGATTGGTATTGAGCTAATATCCTTTGAAGCATTGAAAGGATATATTTTTGCTTTTTATATGCCGTTGTCCATCATACTGAAGACTTCCAATTAAAAAAAAAAAAAATTAAAAAATCCCACTGTTACATGTGCTGGATCTGCTAGTCTTGATTCACTCAGACTATGAAAGGGAGTGAGATCAAAGGCACGGTTTATAGCTGTCTTGTTAATCTCAAGAGTATTTTATCACATAAATTAGGAAGGGAGAGTGAAGGAAAATCCCTTTGCACTGCTTTGGATTTTGACATTAAATACTCCTCAGTTCTTCAGCTAGCTAAAGTCTGCTGTTGGAAAGTGATTAATGCAGTAATGTCATGCAGTTAAGGGTGACCCATGAAGAAAACAATTGCAAAGCATATATTTAATCTAGAAAAATGTATTAGGAGAAAACCCAGAGCAAGCAGAATGTACTGTTATTGTTTTTGCTGTCTCCACTGGCTTAATGGAAATATTTCTTGGTCACAGAAAACGTCTTACTGATAAGAGGATGGGTTGGTGTTTAATGCTTAAAACCATTACCAAGATAACATGGGCTCAATTAGAGGTTTCTGCCAGAGCCATGCTGAGACACCGAGTAAGTGTGAACATTGAAACAATTGAGGAGGCAAGAGCTGTATAGTCCTTGCTGAAGAAATGGCTAGACTTACCAGGTAGTGGAAAGGAATGCCTTCTCTGTAGGCACATTAATGTTGCCAGGAGCCTCCTCAGTGCTCTCAATTCCTTCAGGCTTCCTCAGTAGTAGAGTTCAGTAGCATTTGCTTCTTTTTACTGCAGATTGGGTATTAAAAACTTCCATAGAAACCTTAAAAGAGAAAGCATACTCTCTTGTGTATAAGCATATGTGATTCAGCTGTAAAAGTGTTTTTCTTACACCCTTTACTAAAGTTAAGATACAGCATATTATGAAGCTTCTCTGAAGCTTAGAGTGCCTCTCGCAACATGGACATTTCAAGATCTTTTTTTAACTTTTATATTCAATTCCTAGAGGATGCCCATGTATATGCAAATGTAAGAGTAGTAATACTTTCAGAGAATAAACAGGAGACAGTGGTAATGTAAAGATATATTGGGTGCATCTGAATGGCCTTTTTCCTTTCTTTCTTATTCTACATGTTTTGCTACAGGCTTTTTTTTCCACTCAGGTGCCACCATAGCTGTTTTCAAAAGAGGTGTTATTTAATATGTGTTGTTTGTAGCTTTCAGAGGCTACTAAAACTATGATGTCATTATTAGCATTTATACAACTGACTTAATTTGAAGGACCACTCAGGCTATATGCCCATTTATTACTTTGGGGATGTGGTGGTGTCCACTTGCAGGGGAGGTTGCCAAGTTGGCTTATCTTTGAGTGCATTTGTAGAGGATACCATGTTTTGCCTCCTACCTGGCAGCAGCAAGGATCAGTTAATTGGTAAAATCAGCTTCCCAAAGCACAGCAGAGAAGTTGTCCAGCTCTCTGAAACCACCCACTACCTGAGCTTGCCCACCTGCCAGAAAGGTCAGTAGAAGGTGTGGAAAACAATCAAGTGAGAACAGAGTTCTTCTTGTCAGGATGGGATGAGAGACTGAGGGAGCTGGACCAGTTTAGCCTGGAGAAGACTGAGAGGGTATTCTGTCAATGTCTGTAAGTATCTGAAGATGATGGAGCCAGACTCTTCTTGGTGGTGCCAGGCAATAGGGCAAGAGGCAATCAGCAGAAACTGACACAGGAAGTTCCACCCAACTATGAAGAAATGTGAGAATTTCTTTACTGTGAGGGTGACTCAGGTTGCCCAGAGGGATTGTGGAGTCTCCCTCACTGGAGATATTCAAAAGCCCTCTGGACACAAGCCTGTATAATGTGCTCTAGGATGACCCTGGTAGAGCAGAGATACCAGACTAGATGTGCTCCAGTGGTCCCTCCCAACCCTAGCCATCCTGTGAATCTGGCATTTTAGGCAAGTCTGCTTGATGATATTTCTGAGCAGTCACACTGTGTGCCTATGTGCGTTTTCTCTGATAACTTTTGAACATACTGAGTGGTATCTGCCAGCTTCAACTGTGAGCGGTTTTCACCTGGAGTTGTCTGCTCATTTTAGAAAATCAGTAGCTGGTTATTGAGGTATCATCATCACACAGTCATGCCCAAACATTAGGTGTGTACAGCTAAGCTATCTGAGGGACACAAAAGGCAGCCAGGATGTATGTAGTTCAGTCTTATCCAGCAAGGGGACAAGTGCTGGAGCATGAGATCCTAGCTGAAAAGGAGGAGGTAGTGCAAAGGAAAGAGGTTGAGATTATGATACTGAAGCAAAGAATGAAAATACACATCATACCAGTACTACTTTTTTCTTACTACAATCATTTGGGATCAATCTTAATTACAGTGTAGCATTGTGCTAAATTGCAACATCAGGATTCTGTAGTAAAAGCATAAGACAACTTGATGATCCCTCTCCAGGCCCTGCTTCCTTTTCTGCACACGCATCCTGCACAGAATTGTACTCTCCTTGGCATCACACTGTTTTCAGTGTTAGCAAGACATTACAGGAGAAAAGCCTCTGTGCTGAGCAACAGACAGGGCTCTCTCTGTGCCCAATATAAAGGATCTCTTTTGTCTCAACAGCCTAATCATTCCTTTTCATCTCTCATGGACCTGTTGTATAAAAAATGGCCTGTATTCCTTCTCCTCTCTGTCTCCTCCAGCATGATTGTCTTCTCTTCTGATTTGTGGAGGCTTACATGCGCCTGTGTCTATGAATACACTCCATAGCACCTGAGAATGTTCCTGAGCACTGGGACACTGTCATGCAACCTGTTAATAAGCTCCAGGTCTCTTCCCTGGTGTGCACTCAGCCCATACCAGCTTGCCAGATGGATATGCCCCAAAGAGCTCTCAGACATTGTTGGAGACTAGAAACTTCCAAAGACACACACTTTTCCACAGGATTCTATTTGTCTGCAGCTGCTCCACTTTGAAGGCTAATAGACATTACTGACACAGGCCACAGACTGTGTGCCAGGTGCACAGTTAGTTTGTCAGCCTGGATTTAGGTCAGAATTTACATGAGCTTTGAAGTGTGTGTCCAGTGCCGTACATTCTATATAAGACTGTTTCAGGAAAAGAAAGGCATCAAACATTTGAAAACATATGCTCTGTTCTAGCTCTGTGTGCAAACTACTATAACTAGTGCACAAGCCAGTACCTCTTTCACCCCTAAAATCCTGGACAAACTAGTGTAACTGCAGTAATTCTCAGTGCTGCAGAGTGAACTGATGTTTTTTTCCCTTGCAGTTCGAAGGTGTCCCAGACTTCGGTCTCCTGAAAACGGGCACATCAATTGTTCAACAGCTGATATCTCCTACAAGACAGTATGTTTTGTGACCTGCAATGAGGGCTATGAAATTGAAGGAAACAGCAAACTCACCTGCCAGGGAACCTCACAGTGGGATTCAAAGGAGCCAAAGTGTGTGGGTAGGTATCCGATCTAACTGTTCATGTCAGAGTGCAGCCTTTTCTGACATGCTGTCACAGGTGTGAAATTCTCCATATTTTGTTGACTGGTGAAGCTAGGATGGGAATAAGAATTTGTCTATGGATGTTTTATACAGGTCTTAGAAGTTGGGGATGGACAAAGGAATTTGTAAATTAAGAAACTGGTGGTAGCTGAAAGGTTGTTTGTTGTGTCTGGTTAGTGTAAAGGCACTGTCACACCGTGTATTTTAGGAAACATACAAGTTGTAGGTTTATACTATGGATTAAATGTAGGGGTTTGGGTTACTATCTTAAAGATAAAGTTGAGCTGCAGGCAAAGACTAACTTATGTTAGCCAGGCACTGTGAGTGCAGACTGAAGGTGTGGTGGTTGTCACTTTTTCTGAACTCCCAGCAGGAAGTAAGAGTTTAGACAAGTCAGGAACTCAGCACCTCTAAGTCAGGATTCAGAGGTCCCACCAGTTGTGCAGGGATAGGTAAGCATATACTGCTGTTCTAGAAAAAAAGGACTGTAGATCTCAGAAGTACACATTTAGAACTAGTGACAGGTATTAAAATAACTTATAAAGGTAAGATGATAAAATACAGTTGAAACACTTTCAAGTGTAGACCAAAATTAAAAAAGGCACAAGCTGAAAGTTCAGTAATTCAGAAGTTGATCCGGTGCTGACTAGTTACAGTGTAGTAGTATAGAATATGTCACCTGGATCCAGTAAATGCGGTGCTGGGAGTATGACTTGGCTTGAACCTGTGGCTGGTTTTTTACTGGTTTTTTTTCAGTTTTATAAATGTGGACTTTGCATGAGACAAGAATACATTTCTAACTGTAGGTACATTCTTTAAAATTATGAAAATAATCCACAGAATTAATTTATCAAGGCAGTTTTTTAGGAGATCCTAATCTTTCTTCTGTTAAAGTCAGTGGAAAAACTTCAATTAACTTCAAAAGGAAGGGACCCTGAAATCCTGTTGGCATATTATAATTGGAAGATTAACTGTATTCATCAGTTGAATTCATCCTTCCTAGCTTAGCATTTTGATTAATAAAATCCATCTCTACTTTGTATCTGAAAATTTCTTCTCACCAGGCAATATTGCCTCCATTCCTGGATTACCCATGGCAACATCTTATTTTTGACTGAGTCTAAAAGTCTAGTATAAAAGTTACCTTTCATTGTTACAGAGGGAAGAATGTTAGTTGGAAAACATCTCTGCTGCTTCTTCTTGAAATGGATGTTTAGAACAAGCTTGCTGAGATTCTGGTTCGGTAGAGACGCGTAGAGTTTTATTCAGGAAAGGATATACATCAGAAGGCCAATATGGTGTCCTTCTCAAAAGCTACTCTTTATACTCATTTTCTGAATGATCATCATTGTATTGTCTGTTTAGTTTTAGTCTGAACAGCTCCTAACTATTATTTGTCATCTGCTACATAAAAGGCACCAGAAATCCTGCTGTATTTAGGCATTTGTAATTGATAATTTATTAATTTCAGACCCTTCTGTTAGAAAAACAAAACATAATTGCCTTCAGAGCCTTGAACCAGATTTCTTGAACCTCAGGGTATTCTTCTAGCTCATTTTCTGAATGCCTTTCAGTTTGACTGCTCCTCGGTGCAAAGTTTGCCATATTTGCAAGTTAGCTCACTGAAGCTGTACCACAGCCATCTGTAGCCATAGCTGACACTGTACCATAACATTGCCTGGATTGTTTACAGTCACTTCTGTGAAGTCTGTGCTCATGCATCTTTTTCCAAGACACTTAAAGTTAATTAAGCAAGTTTGGGTATTACATATGTCTTAAATTTCTGTCTTTTCCATTAAAAATATTGTTAGCAGTGAGCTACTTTTGAGTGGGCTGCACAGATTGTAGGTGGCTGACAAACAAAGTATCATTTGTCCAGTTTGAAAAAAAAGAAAAATCCAGAGTCATGTTGTTGTGGTTCCTTCCCATTGGTGAAAGTTTATATCCATCACGTTAAAATCAGTGAATTTTGCAAGATGCTGTTCTTGCTTTGTTCAAGGTTTAGTGAAAAAAGACAAAAATACGGATGGCATCCAGGGTGTGGATGCCACCTAGCGTTGAAAGAATTCCTACCCCACACTTCAATAGCACCTGGCCGCTTCTTTCCCCTGAAACAGTGCTTGCAAAGGAATGGAAGGAAAGATGCGTGATTTGCTTTGTAATCTTTTTGTTTGTCACAGTATTGAAGTTCCTTTTGATGTTAGGAATGACAATATAGTGTTGTGTTTCATCACAGGCGGTTGCACGTGAAAGCATATTCTTGTCTCTCCTTAGAAATGCTTTTCTCTTTATTAATTCCTTATTAATATGACTAATACCATAGATATCACTCTGCTCTTCATGAATTCCAGACTTCTGGATCAACTTGATCAAATTTTGGAATTGAGCACAGATAAAAGCTAAACTATACTATTACAGTTCTTTTTTCTGCTAAAAATCTGTCCCACTTAAAAGAAAGTCCCTCAGGCTAGATATAGCAAAGTTTATCCTGAATGTTTATCAAACATTTCAGGATTGTGCTGTACTAGGATTTTGCTAGTACAGCTGGAAGTGTCTCAAGCAAGAAATAGGGCTGTTACTGCTTCCTAAAGAGCTGCTGTTTTCTCTGGTTGCCACACTGACACCTTTCACAGAGTTTATTCTACTAGTTCCCAGGGTATTATACATTTTAATGCTTTTAACTTGTGCTTTCAAATATTATTTTTCTAACTTGTGATCTTTTTGCCATTTGTCAGTCACCTTAATGTGGTGAGCAACCAAAAGACAGGGTTTGGGATTTTTTTTTTCTGATGGAGTTGTTCCATCTTGCAGAGTCAACAGTGTCTGCCTGAAGGGAAGAAGGGAGAGGAGGGGAGGGAAGAATGATGTGAAGTGTTTTGAATGTGAGTCACTTCTCTGTCATTAAACTATTGCTAAGAGATGAACAGAGCTTCCCGTCTGTATAGCTGGGTTGCGTTGTTTTTTGTGTGCCTTTGGTTTACTTTCTTCATGACAAGCTGTAAAGAGTTACAAGTCTTCTCATTGGCTATGAATAATGGAGATTTTTTTCTTTTGTGCTTGTCTATTATCTGTTGTAAGAAACACTATTGAAAGTCTATGAACTGTGTTCATTTTGCCCTCTTTGTTAATGCCTCCATATCTGAAGTAAATATAACATTCCTTTCCTCACACAGTAAAAACAAGAGTTCAAGAATGAAACAAAGCTTTAGTGAACCCGTTTATTTGCATTATGGGTTTTGCTTTGATGCAAATGGTCTTCAGAGTTTTTAGTGAAGCCTAGTAATAAAATGGTTCAAACTTCCATTTTAAACCTTTAAGCAACCATCAGCCCTTCCTGATTTCACAGAGAAGGTCAGCTGCCTCTTTTAGTCACCCTGAGCCTTTCCAGCTGGATTTTGAACACAGACAAGACCAAGACCAATTTCATTTGGTTTGGAATGTCATAAGCGAAAATCACGTGCCTATAGAGTTCATGGCAGGGTATCCTTCTTATTCCCTTGTTCTTATTTCAAGATAGAATGTAGAAGCTGTAGAAGATGCAAGAATATTAACTCAGGCCTGCTATGGTCTGTTTTTCACAGAAGGCAAGGAAATGCCAGGAAGTGGATCTGCATGAAAAATACCATGTTTCTATTCCAGTGAAGAGCCATGAGCAGGAAAGCAAACTCCTGGGTGCCCTACAGTACACAGTTTTGTCAGGTTTTATTCTTTTGATGCACTCATACGTGTACAGACTCTTAAAAAGACTGTTTTGTGTTCCCATTAAGTTTCCATATGATTTTATTTGCAGATTTTTTGGAATGTGTACTTCGTGTACGTCAGCTGTAAGTCATGTCCTACTGGTCTCTTGCAGAAAAGCGTTGTCCCATCCTACAGATACCAGCGGGTGTGACAGTTCTTCCTCCCAGATGTGGGCTGGAGCCTGCTCTTTCTGGGACTGTGTGCCAGCTGAGCTGTCCCCAGGGATTCATCTTGTCTGGAGCTAGAGAAGAATTAAGGTGCATTTCATTTGGGAGATGGAGTGCAAACATCCAGGAGGCTCTGTGTAAAGGTAGAGACCAGCATAAAAATCATGTCTATGTACATGTGTGCAGAATTAAAGGGTAGCACACAGCAAATAACTGAGTGAAGACAGATTTGAACTGTAAAAAGCATGATTTAAACAGTGTGTAACAAGTGTTGCCTGTACTATGTTTGTAGCTTAGCTGTCAGATATACTGCAGCTTGTCATAAAAATGTGGAGTTCAGAGGTTGCTTGAGCATCACCTTATAGTGCTCACCATTAGCTGCCTTGCCTGGGATCCATCTCATTAGTCTGTTGTTGGGAAACTGATTGCTAAAAGGTCTGATCTTCAGGGAAATTTCAAATTTCAAGGTAGAAACAAAAGCTCAGCTTAAAGATAGCCAAAATAGAACCCACAATTCTGGTAAAATAACAGTAATAATAATATTACTACTGGTTTAACACAAGTTTACGTAAACCTTGTAGTTGGAGTAAAACTGTGAACACTGTGTCAACCCTGGCTGATAGGCAGACTATAGAGGAATGTTCATTTCCGTCATGTTTGAGCTGACTGTGGCTGTTGATATGCCCAAAGCCACAGTGCACAACAGTTAAGGCCAGAATTGTCTCACAGAAGAGTATTGGCTAACACAGATGTATTGGCTGACAATGGAGTGTAAAGATGGGCAGAAGATGGTTACATGCATTTCAGAATGGTTCTGCCATGTTTACCCTCCTCTTCTAGAAATGTTAGGCTGGTAATTCCTTTTCACACATGCACAACTCAATCAGAAGGATTTTGGGTTTGGATCATAGCAGGGTAAAACGAAAAGTGCAGTTTGTCTGGGAATATGCTAATCACCTCTTCAGAAACTATTGTGCTCCTAGAATTACTGACTTTACCCTAAAGTGGGGCTCTTGCCAGCCACTGGGTGAAAGAACAGAACAGAGAACAGTTATGGCAGTCATTATGCTGGATCACTACAGAAACTGAGGCCTTTTTCCTCTGTAAAGGCCAGGAAGATTTTATCCCCTTCTTTAAACATACTGTTTTCCACTCTGTGATGTACCACATTGTTTTTCTGAATCTTTTGTGTAAACCTGTGCCAAACCACAGTTTTTAATATTTGATGGGATCCTAGCACAAGGCTACAAACTGAAGTGTTTAGATCAAGATAAAGCAGGATGACTTTTTTTCAAGCTATTAGATATTGAGTAAAACCCTAAAGTAGGAGGCACTGAGAAACTGTGAAGCTTATTCTTTCTGAGTAAAAAATGAAGAGTTCCATTTCAATTGCTTTCATTCTTGTTATTGTTTTTCTCTATTTTGCTGCCAACATATTTGGTCAGTTCTTTCTGACTTATTTATTATTAATCTTTTTACAGAACTTCACTTTTAAATGGAATTTGCCCCAGCTTGGAGGCTGTGGGTCAAGGGAATGTGAACCATAACTGGTGGTTATTTGCATTTGTAATAAAATTTTCATCTGAATGAGTTCAGAGGAAGACAAAATCACTTGTATTTATTGCTTTGCATTCTTAATTATGGAATTTAATTGCCTGAGTTATGTCTTTACTGGAACTATTTAGTTATAAAAACATAAGTGATATCAGTTGTGAGCTGTTTTAAAGCCTCTTGGGCATAGATGAGTTCAGAGCCAAATGTGTCTTTGTCTCCTGCGTCTAGAAACCATTTATCAAACATCACTACAGCAATAAAATAACCTGACCACAGCTGTTTTGGGAGGCCCTGTGCCAGGGAACTGAAGAAATACTTCAAGTTTGTCAAAAAAACCTGAGTCTTAAATGTTGATATTGATGTTACCCATGTTGTATCACCAGTCCTTTAAAACCATCCGGCATTGTCACCTGTCGCAGGAAGGCTCCATTTGTCCTACATAATACTTCGTAACAGGGGTTTATTAAGGAACATTTCCAGCAGCTGCTGCTTAAATTCTTGCCATGGTTTCTTTCAAGTCAGTTCCACACCATGCTCCAGAGAATTTCAGAGTCACTACTATCTTGTTCGTATATCGTGCCACAGATACTTTGGGGTTTTTTAAGTCACTGATTATCAGAAGCAGCTGTTTTTGTCCTTATGTGTGGATAGTGAAAAGATAGAAAAAGAAGGAATAAATAATGAAAAAAACAAATTAATACTTATTTATTCCTTATTTTTTGTTTCTATGTAAAGCCAGTCTCACTGGGTACAGTGATGTACTAAAATACAGCAAAAATCAGTCCTTTCCCCAGGAGAATTTACTCTTTATGTGTGATCTTATAGGCAAGAGTTAAGAAGGGGCAGAGGCAGGACATTTGCTAAAATATGTGGATTTAGATTGCAGGCAGTACAAAAAACTGGTTTTAGCATTAACCATTATAGAGGTTTTACTTCTGTAATCCCACATAAAAAACTATTGTCTTTTTCTGTATTAGATATTGAAGCACCTCACATCCTCTGTCCAGACAATATTGAGACTGTGACTCTGGAACATCATAACTCTGCTAATATCAGCTGGCAGGTACCAACAGCTGAGGATAACTCAGGAGATGAGGCAAGTTAAAATCTCTATCTATTTGACTGGAGGAAGTCTTTCTGATCTCAATTAATTTCATGATTCAGTAGAATTTTTTTGTTCTGATAAGCAGGAGTAGAAGAAAAATCTGCTGGAAAGTGTGTAACTTAAAAATTCAACATTTTCTGTCTTGATTAGAGTTATGCAGTCACAGGATACTCTGCTTGGAGTTTCAGTGCATAAAACCTCATATGGTTAATTTATGTGGTCAAAAGAAAGAATGTGCCCCTGTTTATAAGATGGAGACAGCTGCTTTAAAAATGAGCCCTTAGAATGTGAAGAAGTTTAATAAACTCTACTCAGAAGGAAGTAAACTGGTTCATTAATCTAAAAGGCTAACAAGTACACAGTGTGATGAATTAAAATTCATTTCAGCTTCCTGAGTGAGAAAGAGAAATCTCATTTTCCTGTACAAGTTTCAAAAGTGAGCCTTTGGCTACTTATGGATAGCAGAGGTCTGGAAATGGAGTTACAAGGAAAACTTGCTCCTGTGCTGTTTCTTAAAGAGTAACATTTCCTACAGGCTCAGACACGATCAAGTTACAGTGATTGAATGCACTATCAGTAGTTAGCAGAGGAGCAGTGAGTCTGTGTCTGCTTTTAATTTACTGTAAACACAGAAGTTTTTTGCTCTAGGACATTGAGCTATCCCAGTAAAAGAGATTTAAGTTCATGCTTTCCTGTAGCATAGTCATGGTTAGGTACTGTAGCTCTGCTGACACAGGGTCCTTCATAGAACTGTAGAAACTGAGTGTCTTAGCTCTTAGTTGTAAGAGGTTTGTCAAAACCACAGTTGTCAGGTGAACTAACTGCTTTTATTCATATGAAACCAGTTCTTTTGAAGAGAAATTGCTTAAGATAGTTCTAAGTCATGTGAAAGAGCCATAGACAGCATCTCAGTGTCATTTACTCCAAATGCAGACTTTCTTTGTTGTTTCAGAACATATTGAAGCATCTGTGAGCTACTGACTCATAAACATATGTAGATTAAAACTGGATATGTAAGTACTTATAGCCCACAACTGTCTGCTTCACTCATCTCCCAGGTCTGCTGCCCTTGAGCTGGAGAACAGAACTGCAGTCAAAACATGTTCTGAGCTGATGAATTCTGTATGGTCCATGCAGTCAGGCAAACAAGAGTTTTCTTAATGCGTGGTGCTGTAAACTGCAGCAGGTCAGGGTCCAAATCCTGACTGAGTAAATTCTTACTGCTATTCCCAGTTGGCAGTAGGAAAGGCATACTGAAAAAGGGACACAGAGCACTCTATTGCAAAGCCTGTCCTCATTACTTTAAGAGCCTATTTGCATTAAGAATGAATAAGTTTAACATTGAAGGAAACTATTCTGTCCATTTTTTGAAACATGAATGTCATGATCAGTAACCAGCTTTGGTTTCTAAATAATAAGTGCTTTCTTATAACAGGTCTCAGTTCATGTTACCCCAGCATTCATACCACCATATCTTCTCCCAATTGGCAAAGTTGATATTACTTACACAGCGACTGATAAGTCAGGCAATGAGGCAAGCTGTACATTCAGTGTCAAGGTTATCGGTAAGTGCTGTTAAAAATCACTGGGGAAGTCTGTCTGTCATCATTGAAACCTTCTGATTGGTGCAGAAAGAGACTTGGAGTCACTGTGGCCTTTCTGTGAGCAGTTATAAGCCCAGGAGCATTAGCATCTCCGTAAGCCCTTTGCTGATCTTGGGTCACAGTTCACATAGTGTGCTGTTGTTGCTCACAGTGTTCAGTATTTTATTCTGCCATTCATTCTGATGTTAAGGTTTCTCCTCACACTGCTATATTAAATACTTTATTGTGTTGTCACTTACTACTTCATCATATACCTCTATTTAATTCTTGAAATACTCCAACAAAACTTCCAAGCTTTGCACACACTGCTGATGGAAATAATTGTTCAAGTATTTCTGTCAGGCAGTTGTGTTTTCAGTCCTGTAGGTAGTCCAAGGTTTGCTCTGTAGAGAGCAAACACTGAAGAAACCATGAGTTTGGCAGAAGAATTAGTCTTGTCCATTCACTCAGCATCTTCCAATTGCAGCAGCTTCCAGGTGCTCCACCTTTGTTTTATCTTCTGATACAAACTTAATACTGTGGTTTACCTAATTTCTGATGTTGGATGCCCATTGAGTGTGGTGACAGTTCTGTAAGCTAATGTCATGCCATCCTTTCAAATTCTGCAGATGCAGAACCTCCTGTAGTTGACAGATGCAGATCACCACCACCCATGCAAGCAGCAGAGAATGATTACACAGCGACATGGGAGGAACCAGAATTTTCAGACAATTCAGGTGAAACAGTGCCTCCAAAACATGCATGCAACAGTGGAAGACTAGAGAACTCCACCTGTTCACCTGTTTGAGATTTTTTTTTTTATGTTTCTTTTACTTACTTGTTTTCAAGAAGACATAATTTTATAGATGTCCTGCCATTTGCTTTTCCATTTGACAAAATTAGGTATCAGTAACCCACTTTTACTTACTGATGTTTTAGGTTGTCTTTTAACTCTTCTAGGTGGTCCACTGACTGTCACTAGGAGTCATGCACCTGGAGATCTCTTTCCCAAAGGAGTGACAACAGTTCAGTACACAGCCGTGGATCCTTCTGGCAATAACAGGACATGTGAGATCCACATTGTCATCAAAGGTTTGTTGTCTTCATCTTCTGGTCAGGACCATATTGCATTGTTCTAATTCAATATCAGAAAGGATGCAAGACTGCACCACTTTTTCATTTAGTTATTCTCGTTTTATACTGGAGTCACTTGAATGCAGTCAGGATATTTCTTAGTACCAACAAATAAATTGTCTAAGACTGAAACAGCACAGCAGTTAATTTGGCCCTATAGATTCAGATTAAATGCAAAAGCATTAAAATTGCGATTCATTAAGCAGTAAAACTTATAGAAATGGATCCCTTTTTTTTTATTATTTGTAGTGACAGGTACTATGTGAATTCTATTTATATGTCGTTACTGAAATCATACTTCAAATCTGGAGTTAAAGCAGAAAACCTTCTGCCAGTTTTTTGCAATCACCTGCATTAAATATTGTAGCAGATAATAGAGCACTCTTTAGATTTCAGAATCTGTCTGTACGTATAAATATACTACTGCATTTTGTTTATTGTGTAGATATCTTTTCTTCACAGTTCACTTCCTTTTTTAAAGTCCAAACAATAATTTGGCAGACAAAGTATTAAGGATGAAAATTTTGCTTCATATCGGCTTTCCAGTTTTAATTTCTCAGTTGGACATCTGTATAAAAAGATCAATTAGTAAAGAAGGAATTTGAAATCATGCAGACTGGAATTTTGATTATAGCTTTTAGAAAAGTTAAGTTGCAAACTGATGTGCTAGTCTATGATTTACTCTAAATCTTAGCAAGAACAAGCCAGTGCTTAGAATAGGCATTATTTCAAGTTCTGTACCACCTCAGACTTTTTGTGGTTCAATGTTTGTGATGTAATGCTTTCAGATGTTTGCAGTCTCCTTCACAGTCGGCCTGAAAACTGAATCATAACAGAGGTTTAACAGCCAGTTCCTCCTAAAGATAATTCTGACAAGTTCATGTGTTGTTTCAATGGTGCAGAATGGATAAAGTTTATTTTCAGAATTCAAGACGTAATATAGTTTACTAAAATTCATTGTATAAATTCATGTTAAAATTTAGATTAATCTTTTATATTATTTTCGTAAATTATTTCTCATATGTATCACAATTTTTTTAAAGTCTTTGTGTTTTGGGATTTCAAATTCCTCTGGTAGAATTTGAGAATTATTTAGCACTATCCTGATCCTGACTTCAAGTAACAAATAATACTTCAACAGACTTCAACAGAGACAAGATCAGGTTGAAACTAGGTACTTTGGGAAATCCTCTCAGTGTGATTTTCCTTCAGGATCACTTACTTCACCACATTCATTAGTATATAAATCTTCTTATTGTTTATAGGTTCTCCCTGTGAAATCTCCTTTGAGCCTGCAAATGGGGATTTTATATGCACATCAGATGAAGCAGGAGTTAATTGCACATTGCACTGTGCAGATGGTTACAGCTTTTCAGAGGGTTCAAGTGAAAACTACTATTGTGCATATGAAGATGGTCTCTGGAAGCCACCCTATTCTCCAGAGTGGCCGGGCTGCTCTTGTAAGTCTTACTGTTAACTAAAATGAATCTGCAGCTCACCAAATACGATGGTTAATGAGAAAGGAAATAAAAATATTTTTGAAAATTTGACTTCTATTTCATTGTAACGAATTTTTTCTGTATTTTGCCTCTGAATTGTTACAAATATTGTGAAATAATGCTTGAAAGGCTGTAAATGTGTTACTTCAGAAGCTGTCTAAAGGAAAAAAATAGCAGTGAATTTAGATCCCAAGAATCACAAAATAACAAAGATGCAAAGCAGACAGGTTAATTGAAACAGTTTGTTTACAAACACTAACAGTGTCTTTTCAATATGAATTTCAACAGTATTTGCAGCTTACTGATCCAAACTCATGGTGTGTGCTCTACTTACATATCTAATTACCGCCAGATCAGGAGATTTTATGCGTTTTCTTTGAGATGGACACATGCAAAATTTCAGCTGTGCAATTTGCCACCTTTAGTGACACTTTTAAGATAAATGTATTAGAACTACATTTGAAGCCAGTCTTGGTACCATGTTACATCCACTTCCATCAGAGGTGATTTCCTTGTTTCACCAAAAAAGAGCAGTGAACAGCTATGAACAAATGAGAGTTACCTTTCAGAGCTATCTATCAATTCAAAATCCATAACTTGGACGCTTAGGAACTTAGCTCTGCTTAAATTCTGGGTGATAATATTTCATATTTAGCATAACAACATTAGTAATAAGACTTTTAGTATTTATTGCTTTTCTCTCAGTAAAAGTAAGCATGGAGTTTAATTGGCAGCTCAAAGATTTCTTCCCTTAAGAAAATGCTGCAGCTGAACAATGACCTTTTTTTAAGGTCTTTTAGCTTTCCCAGTAAATTTGATGCCTGCCAAAGGGTCATATTAACTGCATTGGCTGAGGTATCAGTGATCCATTTCGACTGCTGAT